>JASPKZ010002327.1:0-377500 GCA_030220185.1 Diploptera punctata
GTAGTGTTAGTAGTAGGTTGGTAGTAGTGGTTGTGTATTGGTGGTGGTGGTGCTGGTGGTAGTAGTAGTGGTGTGTTAGTGGTGGTGGATTAGTGGTGGAGATAGTAGTGGTGGTAAGTTTGTAGTAGCTTTATATATTAAAATTGGAACATTATAAGCTAAAAAACTTACTTTTTCTTTTTATGACATACCTTCTATATCGTCCCGAAGATCAAAAACAATAGATTTCTTCATTTCTAGTTATATACCATGCAAAGATTAATAGATGTCATTATCTATTGCAATTCATCGTTACAGCCTCAACTTCGTTTAACTCTTCCATCAATCAATTATTTCTTCCAGGCTTCCTTTATTACAAAACCTCTGGAAATTCTTGTTGAATGGAAAAATTAGCTTCATTAATTAATTTAAGTTAATTTTCTAGCATTCGGTTCTTGTTACGAATATTCTGGTCTCTTCTATATATATATATATATATATATATATATATATCTTTACTGGATTAAAGCGAGGAAATTATAATAGTTATAGCTATTAACTAACGGCCTTGTTGAGGTAGAGTATAAGGTCTTTGCTTCTGTTCTGAGGGTCGGGAATTCAAACTCGGGCGGTCGGTGGATTTTCTTGGATGGAAAAATACAAGGTGTAAGTTCTCCGATAGTGAATTATAGACGTGGGTCCCTAATCTGAAAACGTTCGGGGTCGTGAAAGATCCTCTAGCCTACATTAGAGCTTCTGCGCAAAATTTAATCGGCCTTTTCCATCCAAGTTATACATTAGTTGGCTACAAGATTTTTTGAGGGAATGTGCTAACTATAGGTCACTATCTGACATCTGTAGGGAAATAAGCGTAACTAAATTAGCTAGTTATGTACCTCCAATTTGCGAGCACCCTTCTCTCACGTGAGGATGTATGGATATGATATATATTAACTACAGCTATCAGCTACGTATGAGTAATTATGCTTTACACAGATGTTAATCTTAAACTTATAAAAGTGCTCGACGCAGGAAAACTGAGTGCGTATACTGAGTGCATTTCCTCATACTTCCAAGTAATGATCTGATTTTGACGGTTTAAATTTATTGCTATATGCCTGAGTTTCGTTTCAACAAAATAAAATTGTGGCCGCTAGAGCGATAACACACACACACACATACACACACACACACACACACACACACACACACACATATATATATATATATATATATATATATACTTTGTATTTGTCCACCGCTGTGGTCTCAAGGTAGTGTGCTGCCTCGTCATGCAGCAGGCCGGGTTCGATTACCGTTCGGGACAAGCTCCTGGGTGAGGTTTTTTCGGGGTTTTTCCTCACCTATGAGAGAATGTTAGAAAGCTTAGTGCCAAAGATTCCCGAAAATCATCCGGCCATCATCATCATCATCCTTATCATTATCATCATCATCCTTCACCAGTGTGGAAAGCAACGGTAAGCTACCACACCTATAATTCCCTAGTGAAGCTGCAAAGCATAGCATGAAAATTCGATGATTGCAGTGAACGACCAGCCCTCGGGCAGAATTACTATGGATGGAGATTATATATTTATATATTGTATTAGTCCACCGCTGTGGTCTCAAGATAGCGTGCTGTCTTGTCACGCAGCGGGCTCGGGTTCGATTCCCGGTCGGTACAGGCTCCTGGGTGAGGTTTTTTTCGAGGATTTTCCTCACCTGTAAGACTAATATCATGGAAGCTGCACCCAGTCATACACTCAGCCTGCTTTGCACGGAGTAAGTGAGTAAATTAATAAATCCCAATACCAGGCAATTAAAATCATAAACAACCAGAAAGACCATTGGAGGAAACAGTTGTCAGACTTACGTCATATGTAACTTGTTTAGTTAGGAAAGCGAGTAGAGTATGATTATGAAATGATAAATGGAAAGTAAAGTGATCCAATGAAGTTAGAATTAATGGGAAATAAAGACTAGTCCTTAACAAGCAAGAAAAACTCCGGTAACTATGACCCTTCCCTTTGTAAAGAGACTGCAGCGACGGACATACACAAATACTTAGAATCTTGGCAGAATCCTTTATTATAAGGGTTTAACTAGCATTTCTTTGACAGGCAAAAGCTTAACAATGTTACGCAGACAGCCAGAATACAATGGCAGAATTTATGAGTGGGAATTTCAACTTGGAGCAAACAGCATTAGTAGAAAGTGTGGAAAGAGTGAAAACTTAAGCGTTAGGGCCTATCAGGATTATATGTCAATGACCTGGGAAACCCAGTGGCCTAACTTATGATCCAACTGTACGTGAAGCCAGCAATGGTTAGGGCCCAACTCCCGACGACATGACGACATAATGACCAATATCAAAATTGTAACCCCGTCTCAGATTATACTATAATTATACATTTACCAATCATGTTAATTGTTACGTGTGCCTAAGCGCTGATCTCAGGTCCACAAGGTCGATATAGTGGGAGAACCTTGTTTACGTAGTGGGCGAGGGAGATGGACCTAGGACACTTGTGCTTGGAATTGGCCCGTGTCTTCATAAATCACTATCAGCACGGTCACCAGTCGTGACTGCAATTTAAGGACTTAGGATTCTCACAGAAGCATTTCGAGTATCTGAACTTAAACCTTTTTTTTTAATCACCAGATAAAATTAGAGTATCCGCGAGTAAGCTTGAATAAGACGTAACAATTCTCGCTACTGATAGTAGCCACATAAGAAATTAATCGATCGCAGGGAATCGACCGAAGCTTTAAATATCACAAGTAATACTCAAACCAGTCAATTAGAGAGCGATCAGGTAAGCATTAACGAGGTAAAGCCATCGCCGATTGTGGGATCAGTGCGAAGGAATACATTTAAACAAGTGTACTCCAGCCACTTATAAACTGGCGAACCTTGGAGCCAGAGAACAGATGGTAACTAGTAATCCAACAAGATCGACAGCTACGCCCAAAAAAAGAAGTTAAAGAAGAAGATTAATGCTGTAATTGAATGCATATTAAATGCCTAATGTAAATATTTTTTTAAAATTTAACATATTGTAACTTTTTTAACGATAAAACTCTATATATGAATAACTTACTTAAACAGGAAATTCCACGCGATATCTAGATGTACAGCTCATTTAAAACGGTATGCGGCTTTATCCATTACGTTCAATTCATGTTTTTATTACAAACATAAATTTCATAAACTTTCTTAACAAAATGCTTCTAGTTGCATAGCAACAATTACAATGATGACGTAATAACTGGCACGTTACGAAGAAACGTCAGTGAATGTGAAACGGAGAAAATTGTTTCTAAATTATTTCAATCAGGAATGAAAAACATTAATATTTCACAGGTTAGTTATTACTGTTAGTATAGTATGTAATCATGAACTTTAATGGTTCAGGCCAGTAGCATCGGAATTCAAATCTGGGCGCGAATGGGACGACATATTGTGCTCACACACAAGTCTCTTTCCACAGAGTTGAGATTCATTAACGTGAAATAAACATGCGATAAGAGGCCCACAATTTTACTTCATTTCCGTGCAAAATCCTTCTCAAGATTTTTACGCCAAAAAAATCCATCAACACTGGAAGCAGACACCACTAGGCCAACAGGGCAATTCACAGTTTAAACGAAATAGTTTCATACACACCCTATACATTTTATATAGATTACGTTCATCAGATATCCAAAGAAGAGCTCCTCTAGCAAATAATATATATATATATACCGGTATGTACGTATATAAGGGTATATATTTTCAACTTAATATAACTTCTTCTTTGTATGTACTTTTTATATGCCTTTTTCCACATTGCGGGTTCAAACCCGGCCGAGGTCGATGGATTTTTAGGATGGAAAAATTCAAGGGACAAGCCTTCCGGGAGGGACTATAAGCCGTGGGTCCAGAGTCAAAGATTTTCAGGTTCGTAAATGAATCGCGTAATTTTGTTACGGGTATTTGGGACTAAATACTTAGGAAATTGTTTGGACCGAAGAGAGGCAAACATACAGGTGAATGGAGAAAACTTCATACAGGAAGCTAAATGATTTTTATGGTAAACCAGATATAATAGGAAAAGTTACATATCGCAGACTGTATGGCAGAACATATGCCATGAGTGGAGGTGGTCGGCAACATCATATAGATAAATCAGAGAGAGAGAGTCCAGTAGGTAGGCCAATAATGAGGTGGATAATAATATATTACGATGCGAGGTTGGGAAGTGTCTTTTACAGAAGCGAGGAAAATGTTCGGAGATTTTACAAACGTTCATTGTACATTATTTATAATTGGTAAAATAATAACATCTTTGTTGGAAATATTTGCGTTCATTATAAACAAGTAAGTAATGTTATCCGTGTGTGCAATGTTTATTAGTTGAAAATATAGTAGGCTGTGACACGAATCAGTTATAATATGGCGGCAAGTACGTATCTATTGTTTTATATTGTTTCAAATAATGTTCAGTTCATTTAAAATGTATTTGTTTATATAATCTATATTAAGACTACCTTTTGGATATATTTTTGTACACACATTGTATGTAGCATACATAGAGGGCCGTGGTTTTACTTCCCACACGTTTTTTGTAATATGTAATGTTACAATATAATTATATGAAATATAAAATGTGTATAAATATAAATGTATATAAAACCCCAAAATGTAGAAGTTGAACTTTCAATCAAGGTCGCCATTACTGTGATTACCACAAAACGCAGTATCGCGCAAAAATAACATTAAGCATGATTTGAGGTAGTGAATTACAAAGGGAATGATTGAAAAACACTATTCAAAGTCGGTATATATCGAAAGCGAATGCCCGGATATCATGCTGAGGTACAGACTCAGAGATCCGGGTTCGAATCCCGTCCAGGCATTTATTTTTCTTATACCATATATATATATATATATATATATATATATACACTTTTTTTATTTGTTCGCCGCTTTGGCCTCAATGTAGCGTGCTGCTTTGTCACGCAGCGGGCCTTGGTTGGATTCCCAGGTCGTTACAATCTCCAGGGTAAGGTTTTTTTCGGGGTTTTTCCTCACCTATTTAACAAATGTTAGGAAGCGTAGGGCTCAACGGTCTCCGAAAATCATCCGGCCATCATCATCCTTACCATTATCATCACCATTCTTCACCGGTGTGGAAAGCAACGGGAAGTTACCACACCTATAATTCCCTAGTAAAGCTGCAAATCGTAGAATGAAAATACTATGAATGCTGTGAAATATCTGCCCACGGGAAGAATTACTATGAATGGATGGATTGCTAGAAATTGTTTCTCAAAGCTCCAATTTTGCCCTCTCTTAATTTTCTCACTTCATCAAAAAACATTCCTGATTTTCCCTAATAGATTCCAAAACGCCATTCTACAACCATCGACCTGAGAATTCTCTCTGGTAGTAAATATAAGCTAAATAGTTGTGTGACTTTGCGAAATGACATTTATATGTTGCCATTTTTTCCGCAAAGCAGACATAATTTAATGGCCAAGGTGATACATGCAATTGCACTTGTACCATCCCCATCCAAACTGTCAATGCATCTCTGATCCCCAGGATAATATAACTTCTGATTATAGGGTGAGAGCTATTATTTTTGTCACCGCTGCTGTTTAAATATCGCATTAAATTAGTACAAAGTGATTGACTTATCAGATTCAAGAGTCAACTTCAATGACAGCACAGGACAACTTAAGAGAATAAACACATAGACCTGCCCAGACGAAGTTAGAGAAAGTATCTGTTTAACTAATAGCAATCATATGTAAACACCGTCCACATAGGAATTGCATAACTTGAAGTTGGTGGACGGTGTTTGTTTACATCTAAACCCCAATGATTAAATCTGAAGTAGAATAACTATTGCCAATCCATCGTTGCTGGTCAAATCTTTGGCGACAAACCAGACAAATAAAGAATTCAGAAGATGCTAAAAAGCATCAATGCGGGTGAGGAAGTTTCACTTTCCAACGACAGGGAGAAGAGAAATAACAGGTAAGAGAAGTTGCTTCGCTGTAGAGAAGACTAACCTTCTATGGGAGAAAACCCTAAACAAATATTTCAATTTGGGATTGTAAATTAGTTCGGTATCCATAAAATTTCTGACAAAAGAAACTAAATTAGTTAGTAAAGGTATAGATGATAAAGTCAGTTTCAATCAATGTTACGTTATTATTTATATTTAACGACGCTTTTTCAATATCTGGGATCAATAGCACAATGAATTAAATCTGTGCAAGAGAGACTCAAATTAATTGGCTGATTTTTTTTTTTAAGCTTGAGGTTCAATTATAAGCCGGATACGCATACAAGGGACCCTCGTATTTAGATCGTTCTTAAAAAACTTATGATCAGGTTTTGGCTCAAGTTTACAAACACTTACCCTTAATTTTTCTCCTTATTATTGTGGATTATAACACTTCTGTATTTAGTAACATTTTAAAATATTTAAATATACTTAAAACAATTTCATAACTTTATTTTAGAATTATTGAGTATTTATTCAAATACACATATTGTGATGGTCACTTGCTATTTTCTCCAGAGAGTATATTGCATAGGGCGGGTTATCGATGCTGCGATTATTAAGGAGTGAAAAAAAAGGGCGTTCCATGGGATCCAACCTAGGTTAGTGTAAATGAATTAAGTTAAGTGTGAGTTAGTTAACATTTAGGTTCATTACATTTTAAATGTGTATAAATACATAAAACAAAAAATATATATAATAATTGAAACGACGATAATAATCGATATATCGTTGGATGGTGGGTTATCGCTGGCTCTATAAACTCTGGCGCATGCGCACTGTTGTTCTATATGACAAAATATATCAGGTAAGTTAAAGTAAACTTTTTTCCAGGATTTTAACAGCCTGTAACACCAATTGACTCCAGCCGCTTTTAAACCGGTGAACATTGGAACTAGAGACCAGAAGGTAACTAGTAGTCCACCAAGATCGACTGCAGTGTCCAAAGAAAGAAGGTAAAGAAGAAGAAAAATGCTGTAATTGAATGCATATTAAATGTGAAATGTAAAAATATTTAAAAAATAACTTATTGCAACTTTTTAATGAATAACTTACTTAAACAGGAAGTTCCACGATAAATCTAGATATACATATTTTATTTAAATCCGTATGCGGCTTTATTCATTGCGTTCAATTCATGTTTCATTCCAAAAATAAATTTCATAACATTTCTTGACAAAATATTTCTAGTTACATAGCAATAATTACAATGATGACGTAATAACTCGCACGTTACTAAAGAAACGCCAGAGAATGTGAAACTAAAAAAAATTGTTTCTAAATTATTTTAATCAGGAATTAAAAACATTAATATTTCACAGGTTATCTATTATTGTTAGTATATTATGTAATGATGAACTTGAATGGTTCAGGCCAGTAGCATCGGAATTCAAATCTGGGCGCGAATGGGAGGACATATTTTGCTTACAAGTCTCTTTCCACAGGGTTGAGATTCATTTACGTGAAATAAATATGCAATAAGAATTCCACAACTTTACTTTCGTACAAAATCCTTATCGGGATTTTTATGTCCTAAATATGCATCAGCACCGGAACCATACACCACTAGGCCAGGACAATTCACAGTTTAAACAAAGCAGTTTCATATAGACCCTATATAATTTATATAGATTACGTTTATGAGATATGCAAGGTATGGCTGCTTGCGCACGCACGCACACACACACACACACACACACACATATATATATATGTTATAATTGAATGTTTAACATTGAGCAATGCAAGCTTAATATGGTATGATAAGAAAAAATAAATGCCTGGACGGGATTCGAAAGCGGATCTCTGAGTCTGTACCTCAGCGTGATATCCATTACACTACCAGGCGAATCCAATTCAAACACTTATTTTTCTTATATATGTATTATATTCTCCATTATTACTAGTATGGAGAATATAATACATATATAAGAAAAAATAAGTGTTTGAATTGGATTCGCCTGGTAGTGTAATGGATATCACGCTGAGGTACAGACTCAGAGATCCGGGTTTGAATCCCGTCCAGGCATTTATTTTTCTTATCATACCATATATATATATATATATATACACACACATATATAGGCTATATGTTTAATAAATATACATATATATATATGTATACATTTAGGCTGTATGTTTAATTTATTTAGGCGTACCAGTGCACGTCAGGATTAGCTGGCTATATACGTACGTATAGATATCATTACATTGTTTTTTGCTCATAGGCATGATGATGATGTTGATGATAATTTGTGGTGATGTTCAGATAGGGTCCGAAGATTATTTGCGACTTAAAGTTTCCTAATATTTGAGGAATTGAAAATTTAATTTGATTATAAATACATATACCACAATGTCTCTAAAAATTTCAACTTACCCCGTGATCTATGTCCTGATACGTTGCAAAATACAAATATCACTGTAAATACGCCTTGCCACACGATAAATCACAAACAAATACAAATTATATATATTAACCAACAAATTAACAAATATAATACATGACGGTATGCTTCAATATCGGCAGCAAACGAAATTACTTTCGCAACTACACAAATACCGCGTCCCGGCGATCGCCATTTTGTGCGAGATACTGAATGAACAGAGTCGCCAACAACGATGAAAAGAAACTAACTAAAAGCTTTGTGAAATACTGACAGATAAATTGAATGGCTTTAACAAGAGAGGAACCAAGCACCAATCAAATTAAACTGAGATTATTTTCTAATATATCTTCAATTAATATTATATTACAGTAGCCTCCTATATGTTAATATATTAAATAAATATATGTCATATACATTTTGTATTAATTTTATTATGAAAATGGTTTTAAAAATGTATAACTTCAATTCAGTATGCTTGGTTGCCTTTACAGAAAAGGCGTTCTATTAAAAAAAAAAGTGAGACTATTATCAGGAAAAACGCGCAATATTCTCTATATATGTAAAAACGAATGTATATATGTCTGCCTGTATCTGTTTCTCCTTTATGCATTACTACACCATTCATCCGATTGTGATTGGGCTTTTGGTAAAATTTTCAGGAGTTTCCCGGGAAGGATTTAGGCTATTAGAGAGTTCTAATATTGAACTCCTTCACCCTTAAAAATCACACCTTGTAGTGAAAAAGTGTTTTTAGGAACTACGTGGACGCTTAAATGACTAATGCTGCCTAAATCATAACATATACACCAAATTGATGTACACAGAATTAAATATCTAAAATAATCCACAAAAAGTCCGCGACAGCATATGTCTATCTTTCACGGATAACTCATAACTTTATCTTTCAGCCCACTGAGATCAAGAAGATCGGGATAAGTAGTTTGCCGGCAACGTTAAGTAATCAGCACGGGGTATCTAAAAATAATTACGATATAAATTTATAATTATTTTTCTTTTTTACCTATTCAACTAAACATAGAAACACATCTAATTTATTTAGGCGTAGCAGCGCAAACCGTACATTAGTTACAGTAGTATATATATATTTTTTCTCTATAGAAGATTTATACCTCAATGAATCAATTAAAGCCACACCTCAACATTATCTGTCAATATTTTGATATAATCAGAATTGAGGTTATGTATTACTTTTTTAAAAATATTTATGTATCTTTATATATCAGTCTTCCTCAATTAAAATCAATTTTTCTTTAAAAAAAGCTTCATTAATTAGTTGAATTTATGCAGGCCTTTCAAAACATTTTTCATCTTTGACATGACATTTGATACTCTTCTAAAATATTAATGTAAGTATCTTTTTGTGTCAGTCTTCCTCAATTAAAATTGATTATTTTGTTTAAAAAATTTGTTAATTAGTTATCATGTAGGCCTTTCAAAACATATTTAATATTCAGAATTTCATTTGACACTCTTTTAAATATTAATATATGTACACTTATCGACAAAAAGAATGAGCCGCTTCAAAAAGCAGAGTTCCTGTTATGGCCCACTGCACATGCTCGAAAAGCCATAGCTATGGTTCACGAGGTAACGCATTGTTAAATGTTTTAAATACGCTGTATTTGGTTTTAATGGTCTTAAATAGTTAAAGAACAGTGAAGGAGACATGTTTCTAGATATAAACGAGTGTTCGACAAATGCAATATTACTCACATTGCGACATTTTAAATAAAGTTCAACTCTCGTTCATAGTACAAAAGTAAACAAGGCAACTAGTATCAGGCGTTCGTGTAGCGTAGATCGTTAAACTACTTACAACAAGACGAAATATATGTAAAAGCCAGGGTTCGAAACCTCAGACAATTTTTTTATTCATTTGTATTTTTGCAAAATACATCCTATTTAATTTCTGCCACATAATCTACGTTCATCTGCACTATCGTAAGTAATATTCCTGCCTTCGTAAACTCTGTAACACTATTTAGTTACCGGCATAAATTTAATTGTGTGTGCAGTACTATGTTTAATAATAATGCTATAAATTTTTTTAATAAAATATAATAGGGCTTACAGTTTCATATATTTATGAGTTTATTTACTAATTACGTATTAGTGAGGAAAAAGTTTCACCCTTCAATTAATGTATTTCGTTTATATATGTCAAGTCCAGCATAGTAATAGTCCATAGATGATTGACAATAATAATAATAATAATAATAATAATAATAATAATAATAAGGGATGTATCAAATGATGTAATTATCTGGGGATCAAAATTAACTCAAAATGTACCCAAGAAAAAGAAGATAAACATTTTAAAAGCTTTGGGCATAGGAATATGTTTTATTACACTGCAAACCTGTTTACAAATAAATAAATAAATAAATACATTAATAATAATAATAATAATAATAATAATAATAATAATAAAAATAATAATACTTCCATATAGTTAGTACTGTTTTCTTTAAGAATGGACATACGGAATAATATAGAAAGCATTTTAACAATTAAAAAAATTACCTCACCTGGAATCAAACCTGTAACCTCTCGCATACGAATCAAGCTCTAAGCACTGAACTAAGCCTTCGCTTCCTTGTGTTTAGAAATGTCCTTCGCTGTGGCGTAGTCGGTAGAATCCCTACCTTCCACTCCGGCGATCCAGGTTCGATTCCTAGCGGGGTAGGGGATTTTAAATCTCCACCCTGGGTCTGGATGTGTGTGTGCGTCCTGTCCGTGTGTCTACGTGAGGATAAAATAAAGTTAACAAAAAAAAAAGGGAAAAGGTAAAACAAAAAGGAAAAACAGTAAAAAAAAAAGAAAGAATGCTCTTAAAAGGAAGAAGGGAAAGTATTGTAGCTCTACTGTGCTATTAGTTTACTTATGTGAATCGCGCGTTAGAACTTGAAATATTCAGATCAAGAGTCGGCTCATTCTTTTTGTCGCTAAGTGTACCTTTTTATGTCTTCCTCAATTAAAATTAATTTTTGTTTAAAAACTCGTTAACTAGTTAAAATCATGTAGGCTTTTCAAAACATATTTTATCTTCGGCATTTAACTTCGTACCAAATTAATTTTTAAAACGAAATTTTGTTTAAAAAACTAAGTTAATTAGTTGAAATCATGTAGACCTTCCAAATATGTTTCTTCTTCGGCATTTGGTACCAAATGAAATGTCGAAGATGAAACATGTTTAGAAACACCTTCATGATTTTAACAATTTAACGAAGTTTTTAAAACAGAAATCCACATTAATTGAAGAAGACTTACATAAAAAGTTACTTGTGTTAATATTTAAAAAAAAATATCTGTCAAACAGAATAGCAGCTAAGGAATGGAAGGAAACAATCAGAAACATCCCGGGTTCTACAAGAAGTATAGCAGTTGCTAAAATCCGACTGGTCATTCATTGGATATGACTGCCTTCCTCACTACTTGCATCGCATCGACATTAAACCAATACCCGTGTATCCACAGTGTGGTGAAGAAAAAGTGATGGACAAAGAACATTTTATATTATGTCTCGCTTTAAAACCAGGAAGTCTGAGGTCGGATACTAAGTAGCAAGAAGCAGATTAATATAATAACCGAATGTTAAATTCCTGCCATTTTAAAATAAATAAATAAATACATAAATCTTTATATATAAAAAAGAGTGTCTTTGACTCTCTCTTTCTGTCCTGTATGGACTCGAGAAATACTTGATAGATTTGAATGGGGTTTTTACCATCACTTAGAGATTTTTCATGTGACTATATATATATATATATATATATATATATATATATATATATATATATAAATGTTTGTTTGTTTGTTTGTTTGTTTGTTCGTACTTTATGAGCGGCCATACCGTTGATCCGATTGTGATGGAGCTTTTTGAAAAATGTTCAGGATATTCCCGGAATGAACAAAGGCTATAAGAGAGTTGTGATACTCAACTCCTACACCCTTAAAAATCGCCCTTTGTAGTGGAAAACGTGAAAACAGTAGCTTTTTTGACGCTTAAATGGCTTACGCTGCCTAAACCATAACAAATACACAACATTAATGTACACAGAATTGAATATCTCAAAAAGCTCCAAAAAAAGTCCGCAACAGGATATGTTTATCTCTTACGGGCAACTCCCAATAACCATTTTTTGTCTTTCGTTGATGCCAAGAAGAGCGAGACAAGTACGAAGATTCCTGTGTAAGCATAGCAGCACATGGTGGGTATTCCTTTACGGATAACTCACAATAACGAATTTTGTCTTTTAGCTGATTTATGCCAAGAATATCGAGATAAGTAGATTCCCGGGCAACACCGGGTAATCAGCACGGGAAATTTTAAAATAATTACGATATATATTTATAATTATTTTTCATCTTACTTATCCACCTAATAATAAGAAGTACATACATCTTTGTCTTTTAGCTCACATATGCCAAGATGATCGGGGTGAGTAGATTCCCGGGCAACGCCGGCTAAACAGCACGGGGTATCTAAAAATAATTACGATATGCATTTTTGCATTAACTTATTTAACTAAACATAAAACACATTAATTTTCGTATTTCAGCTCATTTATGTTAAGAAGATCGGGATAAGTAGATTCCCGGGCAACGTCGGGTAATCATAACGGGGTATCTTAAAATAATTACGATATAAATTAATAATTATTTTTCCTTTTACTTATTCACCTAAACATAAAAACACATTAATTTTCATTTATTTAGGCGCAGCAGCGCACGCCGGGTATTAGCTAGTATATATTTTATAGTGTATTATAATAATTAAATATATATATTATATATATATATATATATATATATATATATATATATATATATATACACAGACTGGCGCATAAGTCTCCATACACGTAACAGACTTGAATAAGGTCTGCTTTAAAAAAAATATGTTCGATGTGTTCTCCCACACGCCATGCAAAGGTTAATACAAATATATACAATATACTATAAATGAATTTAAATGAAAAGGCAACACCATCTCTATGGAGATTTATGAGTCATCCTGATTCGGTTTCGACCCTCTAAATCCATTAGGTGTAGGAGTTCACCTGACGTGAAAGTTGAAAACTCACCTAGCGGTGACATTTTTCGATGTTTCACAACGAAACTCAGTAGGATATATTTTATTCAAATAAACCGAGCTAGGTACTGTCTAAAAATGAACGAAATCCGATAATTACAAGTGTCTAAACTTATCATATTCATTTTTTATATCACACCGTTGAGGTCATATATTTTATTATAAAATTTATATACCTTTTTTTTATATTTCTATACTCGGTCTTCCACAACTTTAATATTTCATATATTATATATTCGTGAAGCTTTTCTAAGTTTTACTTCATCTTCATGACTCCTGTTGTTATTGAATTTATTTATTTATTTGTAAATTTTATATGGGGGGCTTTGGTTGCTAGGCATGTTTTCATTTAATAAAGTTTTATTCTCTGCCCCTTTGACGATTTCCATTTCTTACAAAATGTTATTTGTTTGTTTTTTCTTTGTGTATTATTGTTAGTGTTTCTTCTATTTTGCCACATTGATGGTTGGTTTTTTAAATATGTTCAGCAAAACTTGATTTTCCTTCATTTTTTATAAAATCTGATAGATGTTCATTAAATCTTATTTTAAAAGTTCTTGATGTTCTGCCTATATACAATTTTTCACGAAGATATAATACATGAAAAATTAAAGTTGAGGAAGACGGAGTATTAAAATACATTAAAAAAGCATATAAATGTTATAATAATTACAAGTGGAGGTTTACTTGAAACTAGAAATTAAAAATTGCCTAAACGATTGAACGGATTTTGATGAAATTTTGTATGTGTGTTTGAGTGGGTCCCTGGATAGTTTAGATTCACAATGGACCCTCTAAAGCCACCTGAAGTGAAAATTTAAAAATCGCTATAGCTGTCACAATTTTGCATGTTTCAAAACGAAATGCAGTACATCTTACTAAAATTAACTGAGGTAGGATAACAATCAGCGAATTCCGACATTTAGAAGTGGAGGTTTACCTGAAATTAGAAATTAAAAACTGACTAGCAACTATCATGTTTTTTTTTTGTTCCTCTCAGTATATGACACAGAATTTAATTAATATTTAATATGTCATTTGTTTAGGGTTTACAACGCACGCGGGTATTAGCTAATCTAATATATAAAAATGAATGAATGAATCAATGTATGTATGTATGTATGTATGTTTGTACTTTATGCGCGGCCATAACGTTGATACGATTGTGTTGGGGCTTTTTGAAAAATGTTCAGGAGATTTCCGGGATGAACATAGGCTATAAGGGAGCTATGATACCCAACTCCTACACCCTTAATCGCCCTTTGTAGTGGAAAGTGTGAAAAAAAAGTTATTTTAACGCTTAAATGGCTTACACTGCCTAAATTATAACAAATACAATTAATGTACAGAGAATTGAATATCTCAAAAAGCTCTACAAAAAAGTTCCTCAGCAGCATATGATTATCTCTTACGGATAATTCACAATAACCATTTTTGTCTTTTATTCATGCCAAGAAGATCGAGACAAGTACATAGATTCCTGTGCAAGCATAGCAGCACATGGCGGGTATTCTTATATGGATAACTCACAATAACGAATTTTGTCTTTTAGCTGATTTATGCCAAGAAGATCGAGGTAAGTATATTCCCGGGCAACACCGGGTAATCAGCACGGGGAATCTTAAAATAATGACGATACACACTTATAATTATTTTTCATATTACGTATTCAACTAATCATAAGAAGTACATTAATTTTTGCCTTTCAGCTCATTTATTGCAAGAAGATCGGGATGAACAGCAAGGAGTATCTAAAAATAATTACGATATAAATTTTCCCTACCACTTATTTAACTGAACATAGAACACATTAATTTTCGTATTCCAGCTCATTTATGTCAAGAAGATTCCCGGGCAACGCCGGGCAATCAGCACGGGGTATCTACAAAATATAAATTTATAAGTATTTTTCCTTTTACTTATTCAATTAAACATAAAAGCACATTCATTTTCATTTATTTAGGCGTAGCAGCGCATGCCGAGTATTAACTAGTATATATATGTAATATACGTATTACCGTTCACCGCTGTGGTGTCGAGGTGCTGCCTTGTCACGCGGCGGGTCTGGATTCGATTCCCGGTCGGGACAGACTCCTGTAAGAGAAATGTCAGAAACCTTAGTGCCCAACTGTCCCCGAAAATCATCCGGCCGTCATCACCATCATACATATCATCATCATCATCATACATATCATTAATATCATCATCCTTCACCGGTGTGGAAAGCGACGGGAAACTACCACACCTATAATTCCCTGGTAAAGCTGCAAAGCATAGCATGAAAATGCTATGATTGAAGTGAAAGACTTGCCTTCGGGCAGAATTACTATGGATGGTTGGACCGTACATACTTCAGGACCGGAACTAAAAAGAAAGTGCATCGGCGCACTAAAAAAATACCTTTTTGGATGTTTCAATGTCTTACGCTGTCTAAAACCATAACAAATACACATCATTAATGTACACAGAATTGAATATCTCAAAATATTCTACATAAAAGTCGGCGACAGCATATGCATATCTTTTACGGATAACTCGCAATAACAATTTTTGATTTTCTGCTCATTGCAGCCAAGATGAACGGGATTAGTAGATTCTCGGACAATGTCGGGTAATTAGCATGACATATCTATTATTACTTATAATATAAATTTAGACTTTTAATAATCATGTTTTAACACCGTTGAGGTTAAAATTATTTCAATATTAAAATTTGTACCTTATAAAACAGTCGTCCTCAACTATAATAATTTCTGTTATAAACGTCGCCACACTATTAAATTTCAAGGCACTTCAAAGACATGCTTTATCTTCAGGATAATAATTCCTGTTACATGCTTCATCTTCAAGGTAATAATTCCTGAAGATGAAGTATGTCTTTGCAAGGCCTTGAATTTTAATAGTGTGACGAAGATTATAGAAGAAGTTATTATAGTTGAGGACGACCGTTTTATAAGGAACAAATTTTAAAATTGAAATATAAATTTATAATTAGTTTTCATTTTACTTATTCAACTGAACATAAAACAGATTTAATTTATTTAGGCGTAGCAGCGCAAGCAAGGTATTAGATAGTAAATAAATAAATAAATAAATAAATTATTATCATAATTAATATTAATAGTATTACTATTTTATTATTGTTATTATTACTAGTAGTATTGCTG
This sequence comes from Diploptera punctata, assembly GCA_030220185.1. Taxonomy (NCBI): domain Eukaryota; kingdom Metazoa; phylum Arthropoda; class Insecta; order Blattodea; family Blaberidae; genus Diploptera; species Diploptera punctata. The sequence continues at coordinate 16,709 of JASPKZ010002327.1, forward strand.
TATTATTATATTTATTATCGTTGCTATTGTTACTATGTATTATTATCAATATTATTATTATTATTATTATTATTATTATTATTATTATTATTATTATTATTTCCAAATTACCATTGTTCTTGCTGGGGTTTAATGCTATGGATCTGACAAGTTGAACTGAGAGATATGTAACACAGGCATACGATTAGCGTATCGTAAGTTTTAATGCGTTTATTCAAATTCTGGTTACATAAATAAAACAATTTACATATAAAATAGTCGATCAGCTATCTATCGGTGAACCTCATTGCATAATGAACTAATTCATTATAGACAATCCTTGCTAAACAACAAACCATCAAACTATTTTATGTCTTTGTTTGAAGATTAATAATAGGATCGAGTGCCTGCACATTAATAATATATAAACTATCCTCTTTATCCTCATTGCATAGTATCGACAGTTTAGTGTCTCTCTCTCTCTCTCTCTCACATTACAAACTCAAAATCGTCGATAATTTGTGCATGCAAGGCAATTCAAACGATCGTATCTATTGGCTTCCTAAATTAACTTCATTGTATGGCACGCTGGAAACACCTAGACTTAAAATATTGGACTTTGCATAACCTAAACCAGTATCGATTGGATTCTACAAAGTTCCTGCTAGGATGTGTCTACATTTGCAGTTTGCATAGATCTACGTCTTTTCTTGCGAACCAATCACACATATGAATATTCCATGGATGTTCTTTATTACTATGTTACATAAATTAGAAACTGGAACATAATTAGATATAATTTAGAGTCCTATAGATGATATAGTCCACCGCTGTGGTCTCGAGGTAGCGTGCTGCCTTGTCACGCATCGGGCCCGGGTTCGATCCCCGGTCGGGGCAGTTTTTCTGGGTGAGGTTTTTATTGGGGTTTTTCCTCACTTGTAAGACAAATGTCAGGAAAACTTATCATCCTTCACCGGTGTGGAAAGCAACGGGAAGCTACTACACCTACAATTCCCTAATAAAGCTGCAAGCATAGCATGAAAATGCTATGATTGCAGTGAAGGACCTGCCTTCGGGCTGAATTACTATGGATGGATAGATGATATATGTATATATAAAATTCTTTCATAATTATTATCTTAGAATATCCATCCATAGTAATTCAGCCCGAAGGTAGGTCCTTCATGCTATGCTTGCAGCTTTACTAGGGATTTGTAGGTGGTAGCTTCCCGTTGCTTTCCACACCGGTAAGGGTGATGATGATGATGATAATGATAAGGGTGATGATGATAATGATAAGGGTGATGATAATGATAAGGGTGATGATGATGATAATAAGGGTGATGATGATAATGATAAGGGTGATGATGATGATAATGATAGGGTGATGATGATGATAATGATAAGGGTGATGATAATGATAAGGATGATGATTATGATGGCCATATGATTTCGGTGACCGTTTGGGCCTTAAAGGTTTCCTGAGATTTGTCTTACAGGTGAGAAAAAAACCCGATAAAAACCTCACCCAGAAAAACTGCCCCGACCGGGGATCGAACCCGGTCCCGCTGCGTGACAAGGCAGCATGCTACCTCGAGACCACAGCGGTGGACATCTTAGAATATAAGGGAAGACTAATTTAATAAAAATAATTCATTTCCCATTCCATTAATGCAGTTTAACCTCTCACCTTGTAGGTAGTTTTACGTGCCACACGACACCCGGGCCTTTCATTGACTACCTGTAGGGAGAGGGATTTCAACTCTGGATCACAAACATATATTTTTGACCTCATAAGGACACGGAAGGCCTCCCCAGTGATGAGTGGCCAGCTCAATGTCAGGCCTCCTTCGAGACAACACCCATTAATCACCATACTAATCACGGCGAACATGATAATGATGATTACGATTGCCAGATTATGTTCGGGGACCGTTTGAACATAAACGTTTCCTGACATTAGTCTTACAGGTGAGGAAAATCCCCGAAAATACTAACACTAAGGAAACTTGTCCCGATCATGGATCGAACCCGGGCCTGCTGCATACGAGGTATGCGACGTTACTGCAAAACTACAACTGTGGACTAATGAAAAATAATATAATTAAATAATAATAAATAAATAAATGGAAGACTATAAGAGATGCTACTAAATTGTCAGCCTTAGATTAATTTAAAAAGAGGCAAAACAAATAGTTTGATGAGAAATGTGCCAATATTACAAAGAAAAAAGTTTGCAAAATAAATTGGTTACACGAACCAAACGAAGTAAGTTTAGAACAATTGGGTAATATCAGAAGGGAAAGTACTAAGTTATTAAACAGTTAAAATATACATATTTCAGACAGAAAATTATTAATCTTGAAATTAATGTAACAAATAGGAACACCAGAGAATTATGTCTTCGCGATTAGTAGAAAATACGAGTAGTAATCGTTTCAAAAAGTAGAGTAGATAGAGAGGAAAGGGTTTCAAGCCAGAACAAACATAGTTCGGAAACAAAATAGGGATATGATTACAGAATTCAGGAGTGTATTAAATAGTTGAAAATCCACATTAATTAAATATTAAATGTCATGTATAACAGGATATTGAAGAGGATGACTGCATACTAGAAATATTAATCTCAACATCAAGCACATTAGAGATTGAAATTGCGATATAAAAGTAAAATGGACATAAATCACGAGGTTTAGGTGGGATCCTAGTAGACCTCAAAATCAGGCAGAAACACTGATGGACAAAATACGTAGGTTGCATAGTACGATTTGGGAAAAAGAGGTTCTTTCAAACAATAATGATGACTAATAGGATAGATAACGTGACATTTTCTCACAAAGCATAGCGTATTGAAAAGGTCACTGCTAAAAGGCGCTCTATCCTGGAGTAAGCAGATTTTATTATGAAACTAAAAAATGCAATGCTCAACTGTGGCCTTGTACGAAGGTTGGAGGAATGCCCTTTAAGTACATAATGTGTATATGTAAGGATGCTGAATTTGTGGTTATCTAATTTTTGAAAAAAAAAATGGAGAAAGGCCTTTTAGTAATGACTAATTCAATTTTGAACAAACTATAACTGAATTTATACGACATATAAAATAATGTGATAAAACTAAAATAAACCTATTGCAGGCCTTGAGAGGCTTCCGGGATAGTAGGATGATAAGGTTCCCACATTTGTAGACAATCAGCCGCGTTATTTCCCCTGCGTGACGACCGCCTTTACCCCTAGAACATAACCGGGTACTCATTTTCATTAAAGATTCAGCCGTGGTTCCGTCAGAAGGGTTACAGCAGTTTAAAAATGCTGGCCCCATCAGAACTCGATTCCTTGACCTTCCGGATTGTAAGGTATTTCCCTTACCACCTAGGGTACTGCATACTCTTGATATAATAAAATTCAGGGCCTGAAGACGTCTAAAAAGTAAGCCTGAACTTTTTTAGATATTTATACACTGCATTGAATATATAGTACCTCTTAGAATAAAATATTCTCGGCCCTTTGATATGACATAAGGATCATTTATATACCAAATAGAAGGTAATGTCTCAATTTTTTAGCCTTAGAAATACTCAACATGTAGACTCTTTCCGAAGGGCGATGGATATATGTTTTATAGTCTATTCCTTCCCATAATAAATTGAACATCTCTCTTAGAAGCAAAGACTCCATTGATTCGCTCTCTCAACTTTTAGATCTTGAGGCAACAGTGGGACAAAGACTCGGTTTTTTATGAAGTCTTATAAGAAAAAATCTCACGGAGTCATATCTGGGAACCATATTTACTAGCTTCATCATTTAGACCAGTGTGACTGATGGAAATATTTATTTAGATACCCACTCACTTCTTGTTGGAAACTCCATCTTATTGGAAAACAAAATCACGGGAAACCATCCTCAAGTTATGTGATCAGTCATATTTGGGGGATGTAAAGGTCCATTGAGCAAGTGGAGATCTTCATATACTTGGGTTGTACTATCAGTAGTAACATGAACTGCTGTCAAGAAGTAAAGCAGAGGATAGAAAAAGCAAAAGAAGCTATTGACAAGAAGATAAGTATTTTCTGTGGGCCTTTGGCAAAATAATTAAGGAAGAGCCTAGTGAAGTGCTTTGTGTGGAGTGTAGCATTTTATGGTGCAGTGATTTGGATATTATGACGGAATGAGGAAAAGCGACTGGAAGCTTTTGAGATGTGGGTATGGAGAAGGATGGAACTTATAAAATGGACAGACAAAATATAAAATAAAGATGTGCTAGACAGAGTGGAAATCATAAAGAAGTGGAAAATAATTTGAATTGGCCACTGGCTAAGAAGAAATTGCCTGCTGACGGAAATTGCGCTAGAAGGAAATGTCAACGGAAAGAAGGTTATAGGCAGGAAAAGAGATCAGATGATAGACAATATTAAAATAAATGGTTTGTATGCGGATACAAAAAGGAAGGCTGAGTTTGCAGTGAAGGACTTGCTCTTGGGCACATCACTATGTATATATATAAGGCGCATGTATAATCAAATTTATGAGAAAAGTATTGTAGACTAGATGGATGTTATGTCATAAGAAATCGAGTCATTGTAAGATAAATAAATAGAGACTTTTCTTCGTTTGTATAAATAATAGTTTTAAAAAAACTGAAACAACACGCTTTATTAGAAAACCGAACTAAAAAAAATGAAAAATAATTTTAATTTCCAACACGCTTGGGATAAAATTAAAGTGGTCAACAAAAGAATCATCTCCAACACATCTAGAATAAAACTAGAGTTATCAACAAAAAGAAAATAATTTTACCATCAAAACGTGGGGTACTCTATATATCAATTAATATATTTGATAATAAACAGATATTGGTAAAACTAAAGTCTCTAAGAATAAAATGTAAAAATCATAAAAAGCACCCCACGCTTTTGTTGGTAAAATAATCTTCTTTTTGTTGATAACTCTAGTCATATTCTAGATGTGTTGGAGATGATTTTTTTGTTGACCAATTTAATTTTATCCGAAACGTGTTGGAAATTAAAATTATTTTTCATTTTTTTAGTTCGGTTTTCTAATAAAGCGTATTGTTTTAGTTTTTTAAAACTATTATTTATTTTTTATATTTTAGTTTTAATATTTTAAGAATAAGATAAACATGTAAGTATCTTTAAATTCGATACTATTGTAGTATGAGCTAAAAGTTATACTCTTCTAAAAAAACCCTCCCAGCCGGATTTGAGCCAGCGACCTACGAATTACTGAAATTATATACCACTACAGTTCACCGCTCTACCAACTGAGCTCTTACAACGATTGACTAAAAAGTCGACATGTCCCCAACATATTACACCAGTTTTCATTTTTTTGATTTTCTGATGATTCTGGCCAGGATTTTAGAAACAAAATATGAAATTATTGTGTTGTCACGGGTCCTTTACAAGTATACAAAGTTTCAAATCGATTCAATGTTTCTAAGTGGGTGCAAATTGTGTTCAAAGATTCCGTTACATAGATACAAATACACTTTTTTTAAGTATCTGATGATTCTGGCCAGGATTTTGGAAAAATAAATAAATTATTGTATTGTCACGGGTCCTCTACAAGTATACAAAGTTTCAAGTCGATCCAATGATTTTAAGTGGGTGAAAATCGCGTTGAAAAATTCCATTACATAGATAGATAGATAGATACAGGTCAAGATAATATAAAGCGTGTAAAAAGGATCAACATATAACATGATATGGGTCGAGGACATTTTATTCTAAGAGGTATAATGTTTATCGGTAACGGTGTACATACTCTATATAAAATGTTCAACTAACCAACTAACTCACTGGCACTATCGAACCTATAGATGTATGGCCGCGCGGATATAAGTTCTCCATACATCCGTATCCAGACCTAATAGTTAACAATCATCCGTTGTATAATGTACTTCCCTCAAATCGTGGTTAATGTTATAATCGCACCTCATTCCTGGTCTACCAACTGGGTGTTTTCCCTCTGGTTCCATGCACCTCTTCGTGCCACATATCCTGCCCATCAATGTCTAAGAGACTTGTGTGTTATTATATATCTGGCTTCCTATAAAAGACCATGTAGCTCACTGTTATGCTGTATTCTCCATTTACCTGTCTGTTCATCTCTCTTTGGTCCAAACATTTTCCATAGAACAGGAGATAATAAGGGCCAACAGGCACACTCTCTTGAATAACACTAAGAAACTGGGACTGGAAAACATTTAATAAAACTAAATATATGGTCTCAAATAAAAAGAGTTTACAATTCTTAACTAGAAGACAGAATAAACCCTGGTAGTTTGTGATGAAACTTTGTTTACATGTATTTTATTTTCTCTCACGAAATATCTAACGACTTTTTAAGTGCAGTTCTGGATAGAGAGAACTTTGTGCCGAAAGCGAATAAGCTAATGAAGCTAAGATCGAAAACAGATAATATTATGCCCTCACATTATCAGACCATAATTTAATTAGTGAGTATCATGAAAGTATAGTTCAGTTCTGGATTCTGTAGCCGTGTTTGAGGGGTCTAATGTTGTATGGTCCGGTAAGAGGGGAGGGTGATTTCAGGTACTGCCAGCAACTACACTCAGTTTTGAAAACATAATAGTTACTATTAGTCATTCAAAATATCTCTGTAGGCGGAAGAATTACGAAGCTCTGTCTGTTACTACACGTGACGTCATACAAAGCAGTGTACACTGTCAGCGTCCCACGTCCCATTCCCCTCTGCCCTCAAAGATAGTAGTGTCACGTGTTCTATTCTTGCATAAACACGACTGCAGTGCCCTCCGTCAACAACTGCGCTTACTCCTTAAACGGGTAATATACGTAATTTTTTTATATACTTGGTCTATGTTAGGGAAAATGTATGTTTTCTCATATTTTTGTAGCATTCATTATAGAATATTATTATTTTTAAAATATTTATTTTATTATCAATAATAAGAATTTTTTTTTGCATGTGTACTAATTCCCTCCATCACTCGGCAATGTTACCTCCTTGCACGCACCTTATACTGCAGCCACTGATTCTCCGACCTTGACGTTTTCACGACAGTGTTGCCGATATGGATATTCAGTGGGAGTGGTCGCTTTACGTATGTGGTTAGCAGACAATACAGCTGACAACACCTCAGCAATTTCAAATCTTACTAGCGCGCTATAGCTGCGTCAAGAGCAGTGATTGGATCTACTCACAGAACAACCATTTCCTTATTGGCAGTAGGGGGCGAATTCTCTCTTTACTCCTCGTATAACCTGAACTTCATAGCCGGAGATATGGCGGCTGGGTATAGGATTCACCAAGACGGCTACAGTTTCCAGATCTGGACTATAGGTTTATTTTTAAACATGCAGAAAATGTTCTCTAATTTTATTTATTCTCCAATTCCACCAACATTTCGGTTGGGTTTAGTACCGCGAATTTACCCCGTTTTCCTAAAATATTTTAATATAAATATTAAGACCACGTATGTTGGTGCTTGTAAAACTCGAAAAGGAGTCGGTCGATTGACTTGAACATTTGTACACAGAAATTTTCAGATACGGCGAGTGTTTAACAACTATCCATTGTTCTCTAAAACCATTTTGTGTAGGAGTTCGCCTACCTCAAATCATTCTTAATATTATTCATTCACCTCATTCTGGCCTTCCTACTGGGAACTTTCTTTCTGGCTTTTCTGCAAGACGTTTTCATGCCTATATTTTATTCCCCATTCGTTCCACATGTCATGTCCATAGTATTTAACTCTTCTTATTATATTTGATTTCCGATAAAGATCATGGAGGCTATCAATATGAGTCTTCTCCATTTATCTAACTGTTCGTCTGTATTTAGTTCAAAACTTTTGACAATTTTATTTTTAAATACTCATTATCTTTTCCCCTCCATTATAGCAAGAGACCATGTATCGCATCCATATGACTGGATTTTCCATACAATAGTTTTATAAAATAAATAAATATACCCGAGCCGCCGATTCTCCGGCTCTGAAGTTTAGGTTGTACGAGGGGTAAAGGGAGAACTCGCCCTCTACTGCCAATAAGGAAATGGTTGTAGTGCGAGTGAACGTTTGCAACAACCAATCACTGCTCTTGACGAAGCTATAGCGCGCTAGTAAGGTTTGAAATTGCTGAAGTGTTGTCAGCTGTACATCTGTTAACCGCATATATAAAGCGGCCACTCCCACTGAATATCCGTATCGCGAAAACGTACAGGCCGGGGAATCAGTGACTGCAGTGTAGTATTCATGAACAGGGAGCGGGGTTCTAGTAAGAATTCAATGAAGTTAAGAATGCAATCACAGCATTTTCATGCTATACTTTGCAGCTTTACTAGGGAATTGTAGGTGTGGTAACTTCCCGTTGCTTTCCACACCGGTGAAGGATGATGATGATGATAAGGATAATTATGATGGCCATATGATTTCGGGGACCGTTTGGGCCTTAAAGTTTTCCTGACATTTGTCTTACAGGTGAGGAAAAACCCCGATAAAAACCTCACCCGGAAAAACTGCCCCGACCGGGGATCGAACCCGGGCCCATTGCGTGACAAGGCAGGACGCTACCTCGAGACCACAGCGATGGACTACACGGAATATAAGAAGGGATAACGTATAACGTACCTGCGACCTTGCAGTGTTCAGTGTAAACAAAATGATGTTCGGTTGAAGGCATTACACCCTGCTTCAAACACAGTTATACAAACATAAGGAATTATAGAAGGAAGCAAACAATCGTATGTTTGATTATTTGTAGTGTTCAATAAAACTACTTCATTTTGAATAAGGGTTTAAAGTACAGATATATTTTCTTATACATCATTATTATGATTATTGCAATGTAAAATAATGTACCTCCGAAATGCACGAAAGTAAATCTCATGCGATTGGCACATGTAGAATTTGTATATTTTGAAAACTGTTCCACGGCGCACGACGTAATAGGAACAAATAAAAAATCCAGGTATGAGGGTATGAGATTTCCTGAATGAGCAGCCCCATCCGTAAAAAATCAATTGTTTTAATACCGGCATGTCACAGGAGGGACAATGAATAATTAGATAAACGAGTAATTGTAGAGTGTGGTTAACCGCCTCCATCTCTTCGAATGTTAAGAGAAATGTTTTAGGTGGACCATCAGGCGTTAGGGTACCTACAATAACATTGGCGATTGACATATGAGCAGAAGCTATTGTTTCGTCTTACTTACTTACTCACTGGCACTATCAAACCCGTAGGTTCATGGCCGCGCGGACATAAGCTCTCCACACATCCCTATCCTGAGCTAATGCTTTCCAATCATTCCCTGTATAATCTACTTCCCTCAAATCATAGTTTATGTTATTCTCCCACCTCATTCTTGGTCTACCAACTGGGCGTTTTCCCTCTGGCTTTCCAACAAGAAGCTTCCATGCAAGTCTTTTATTCCCCATACGTGCAACATGTCCTGCCCATCGCAGTCTACAAGACTTAACTGTTCTTATTATATTTGGCTTCCTATAAGGACCAGTAGTTCATTGTTATGTAGTCTTCTCCATTCACCTGTCTGTTCATCTCTCTTTGGCCCAAAAATTTTCCTAAGTATTTCATTCTCAAATACTTGTAATCTCCTTTCCTCCCTTAAAGTAAGAGTCCATGTTTCGCACTCATATAATATAACTGGTAGAATAATAGTTTTATATATTTTCAGTTTAACGTTTTTTGAAAGGAGTTGGGAAGTCAAGAGTCTCTGCAATGCATAATAGCACGCATTTGTAGAATTGAGACTATGTTTAATTTCTTTGTGCATCTCATTCCTATTTGTGATGATTGTTCCTAGGTATTTGAATTCAGCCACTTCCTCAAAATTTCCCTCATTTGTCATTAGCTGTCCATTTCCATTATATAATGAATTTCTACGTGTGACTTTCGTCTATAAACACAAAAATCGTTTTATCTGCTACTTCATCCCTTAAGTAATTTAGGCATTTTTCAGAGGTTGTTGGTAGATATGTTTTTCGTAATTGTGTTTCTGAAGGCATTTATCTGTTAGTATATTTGTTTACTAACAAGGATGATGTACTTATTTTAAAGGGATATCAATGCATGCCACAAATCATGGAAAAATTCTGATGTGTAGTTTGGGTCTGCGGAGGTTGAAGCTACACTTCCCCTTCTGTTTTTTTTCTTACTAATAATACAACATTTTCTAGTGTTTTCATGAATTACAGTGTTGTTTAACATGATTTTTGAAACTTCCTTTGAGCTCTATGTGACGTGCCTTATATTCGATGGTTTCGCCAATTGTGCCAAATTCCTCTACAAATGATCCTATTGTGATGAACAGATTTTGGGGTATTACTCTATTTTACTTTAGGCATATTTCCACAGTTCTTTACTATTCTATATACAGCGAATAAATGAAACAGACGCTACGAAACACTGTTGTACAGGAAGTGTCCTGCGCTGTACATACTCCGTGTGACAGGTAATACGAAGCGTCAGTTTACTTACTCAAACCCCGCTCCCTGGTCATGAAACTAAAATTTACCAAATACAATGAGGGTATTATGTATGGGAAAGAAAAATATTTAATTAGTTATATTGAGTATTTCCTTAAACATATTTTTATTATATCATATGTAGGCAATAAAAACCCAAATCACCTAAATAAAATTTAAAATAGTCAACTAGTTTCAATAGCGATCCTATCATTTTCAAGACTGAAAATGATAGCATCGCTATTGAAACTAGTTGACTATTTTAAATTTAAATTTGGTGATTTGGGTTTTTTATTGACTATATATAATACAATTTTACCACCACGAAGATCCTATTATTCTATTAATACTTTTATTAAGTTACTTTTAGAAACTAAGAATTAGGTGAATCTTTAACGAAAGTATGAGTTATGAAATTATATTTTTGGACTTAAGATTTGTAATGAAAACGTAACAACAAAATATAAAGACTTATCTTTTATAATAAAAAATAAATTTTAATGTAATGTATATTACTACAACTTAAATACCCTGCAGCATTATTTTGTTCTATAATGATATATGTTTCCTCCCATAAAGAGTTGTACTGTCCTCCTTGGCACGTGACTCATTATCCTGAAGATGGACCACCACTATGCAGTCAAGGAAGGGGAGATATACATGATGTCAACATTTCCCCTCAACCCCTCTTCCTTGTTCTCTCTTACCCCGATACTACAGTCCAGTTTTGGTAACTGACAACAGGGCAGAAACCAAAAGCGCATGGCAGGAGAAAACTTTGCCGAGTGGGGGAGGGTAGTAGACATGCAGAAAACATCTTCTTAAAATTATAATAATAATGATAATAATAATAATGATAATAATAATAATAATAATAATAATAATAATAATAATAATAATAATAATTGTAATAAAATAAATTGTTACAAAAATAATGCTATTCTATAATAAACTCTTCAAACTTATTAGACGTCAAAACTATTCACTAACACAGAACTATTGTATATCTGCCTTAACTTGGCAAAGAGAGAGATGAGATATTTAATATATTTATTAAACACAATGTGTACATCAAATTAAATTTAGCTTTTTACCAGTCTTTAATTAAATTGTTTAGAGGCAGAGTCCTGTTTTTACACTTCGCTAGATGATATTTTGGACATGGATAGTTGCATAATTTACAGATGCAGTCCTCCTTGGGTTCATGGTACATGTTGTTCAGGCATATATTCCCATGAAATCCATGGGCTGCGAAACGTGTGTACAGGTGTCGAAGTTCGAAATTCGGTTGCTTCCAGGTTTCTGTTTTCATTGCGTCTGTTTCCATAATTTCTGTCGGTATCTGGGCGGCTTTGTTCTGTCTCCTCCTCGATGACGATTCTGTATGCTTGCGTTTCCGGTAGTCTGAAACAGTGTCTGATATCTTTGATGAAGAAGGATTCCTGGGCTATTGTATAGGCATAACTATTTCTTGTATATTTTGAAATTGACAGTGCTCTTTTGAGAAACCTTGATTTAACGTTCTCCAGTTTCTTAAGATTTTTCACTGTCAAGTAATTCCATATAAGCTGGATTCCGTATGTTGCGGCCGGCATTACTTTAAGGTTGAAGAGTTTCATTGCAGTTGCGAGGGATAGTCTTTGGAGTTTTGGGATATCGTACATGGCTTTCGTTGCAGCTGTTGCTCGATCCTGTATATGAAGTGAGAAAGCGGTTCCAGTTGTTTGTAAGGTGACCCCCAAGTATTTGTAGCTTGATACGAATTCTAGGGTTTCACTTCCGCATATAAGATGGTCCTGAGAGATGAGATATAAGGGTTGATCATTGATCGCTTTTGTTCAGTTACAAAAGAAAGAACCTGCCCTGTTGTCAGTTTTCATCTTCCCCTTTGCCCCTATTAACATCAGGTGAAGAAACACGTACAACACTGGTGCGAGTCAGAGAGGTGAGCACAGCTGCCTCTTTCTACAAATTTCTTGCAAAGTTAAGCCAAACGAACTATAGTAGATACGAAAATTATACGTGTTTTCAAAAATGAGCATAGTTGCCGGCAGTACCTGTAATTCGCCTCCCCTCTTTCCGCACCTACACCAGTGACCCGTCAAAAGCGGAAAAAAAAAGTCAGAATTGCACTATACTGAGGTACCATACTCCGAATTGAGTTGCTCAGCAGTTAATGATGGTTGGTTTAATGGAAGGTCGGTTTAAACTGGTAGTAGTGGGGAGAATTTCACTATATTTCAATATATAATGGTGCTGGATGAAAAAAGGTTAACATAGTTTACATATAGAAACTGAAGATAAGAAGGAAATGGAACCTTTCCTGTTTGATAGATATCACGAGTACTGATTTCAAATTTATTCGACATTCGAATTATTCGAATGAAAAGGAAGATCATCATCATCATCATAGTACATTCACGAATTTAGGCCATTTGTTGACCTGTTTCGGCCTCAAGAGAAACACCATCCAGAAGTCTTTTGAGTGGACGTCCTGGTCTTCTTCTTCCTGCAGGTTGATATCTTAACATTAGTTTGGGTATTCTGTGATCTTCCATTCGATGAACATGTTGTATCCATCTTGACTTATAATCAGAAATTTTGTTTTCTAAAGATTCCATGTGTAATTCTTCTAAGATGTCTTCATTTTTTTTGTGATCTAGTAGTGTGTATCCTGCAGTCCTCCGAAGATATCTCATTTCAGCAGATCTAAGTCTCTGTATATCCTTGAAAAGGAAGATGTGAATGAAAAAGACTTCCTTGCTGTAAAACATCACATTTGAACTCTGTGTGTTATGTATGCGGTACATGTGACCTCGATCAGAGACACGTAACAAATGGATACCATATGAATACATGGAACTATATAGAATTCCGAGTTATTCTCTTTTCATTCTATTATCGCTATACTCTTTTCCTTCGGGTCAGGGAAATAGATACAATCTTGCGATATTCCTGTGCTATGCACTTCCATTATAAAACGAATACATATTGTTTGAAAATAAAAGAACAGTACAGCTGGAGCATTCCAACCTGGCGGGTTTGTGACGTCCTTATTTTGGGGAATCAAGATGTGACTTGGTACTACTAACTGATATAAAAATATCGCTCATTTGTTATAAGTGTTCAAACTTGTTTTAAAGAGTTTATTACTGGAAACGTGAATGAGTTCGACATATTTTGAACAACGAAAGATGTATAAGTCTGCGAGTTTATTTTGAGGAACAGTTTTTGCGAAAATAATTAGCAAGATAATTAAATTAATATACTAAATTTCATCTCTTGAGTCATATCAACACATGCAGTATAGGAATCCAATCTGAGTACTTCAACTGAATAATAAACTGGAGTATTATCGGATGAAATGGAAAACTCGTTTAAGAAGAATAAAAAATCCCTGTCTTTTTTATAATCGGGGAAGAGGAAAGAGAGATATGAATTTGTACTTAGAAGTTATTCTAATTCTAAGTTAAACTAAACTTGTAACTAACTGCAAAATTATTGCATATAGCACACGGCAGGCACTATCTCTACACTGCTAGAAACTACAGATACAGTGTTTTCTTTCAGGTCTATACCAGGGATTGAAATGAAGATTGAGAGGTAGCCTTTTGGCTATAAGAAGACAAGTAACGTTCCCCACACGCCAGTTTACAGTGCGAAAAGTATACCTATACGTAGCGTGGGTATGGAAATACATCTTAGTGTGATAGGCGCAGTTCGAATCTATTTATAAAACATTATTCAGAACAATAAGATATATATATATATATATATATATATATTTAGCTGGTTTTACGACTTTTCACATCTTCCTGTGCCCAATTAATTAGTCTACTGTCATTCTCCTCCACATCTTTCTGTCATTCCAATCTCCATCGTTCCAAAATGTATCTCCAATAACGCTGAGCAACAAAAAATAAACTTTTTTTTTTGTCTCAGAAAGAGAAATATGCGATTCTGATAGTATTTTTTCTCCTTGAATTCAAATATGATACCGGTTTTTCTCAATCACGCAAGGTGTCCGAGAGACAGGCATTTATAATTTCAAACACTTTAGTACTTTCTACATTCGTAACTACACAATATTCGAACATTCGTACACACCTAGAAAATAAAAAAAAATGACAATTTTCTGCTATATTTCGCCTGTGGAGCATTCCTCTTGAATGGTCCAACAATAATCAGCCAGCATATTAGGATTCCATTGGCTTCATATCTCTTTTCCATAGCTGAAATCTCCTGAGTTAGCTCATTTGGTTTTATTTTACAATGGGCAAATGGACGAAAAAACGTTTATTAACAAATAATTATTTACATTCATTGATTGAAATTGAAATAGAAAACTGTGAGTGATGGTGAAATTCCGAATACATATTTGAAAACACGATACAAAACTGATTTAAGTACCACTATTGGTACTCATGAGACAAAAATCATGTTGACCTGTGTAATCCTCAAAACATTATCAATCCATGATATTTTTCACCGTCCTCTTCTTCTTTTTCTTCCTCTACCAACTGGCACCCATTCTAGTATTCTTCTTGGGAATCTGTCTTCTGTCATTCTTTTTACATTTTTTTTTGTGAAATCCACAATTGAAGTTTGAACATTCATCTTTTGTTAATTACACTGGTTTCTCATTTTATTTTTCTAGAAACTCTAGCTGAAAGCCTCCAAGAATCCATTATATATATATATATATATATATATATATAAACGCGAGAAAAAGTATAAAGGTTATTAACAGACTGTATAATTTCAACACAGCACTATGATTAAGATATGATTATAATTTGTGAAATTATATTCAATAATATGGATGTCACAGATCAAATGGTAAATTAAACACACGCTAAAAATTCGTACATCGGCTCATGGATAGCGGAAAACATTCTGTCCTGAGTGATTGATAACAAAATCTCATTTAGTGTTTAATTAATATTTTGAGAGGAAAGTAATATTAATTTTGAAAGTAAAAATATTTTTGGGCTCCAAATTTGTGATCCCATAACTTATTAGGAAATATATGGATTATTTTCTAGTAAGTGAGATATCAAGTAGCAAAATTATTTGTAATATTTATGACACAGTTTTGTTAAGCATTTCTATTTATACAGTGCTGCCATCTAACCGTAACATTTAGAAATAAGCTAAAATTAAAGCATGAAGCATAGTTATGTAAGATCATTGTACGACCAATCACAGCCATCTTGATTTATTTTTTTAGAGTTAGAAACTAAATTAAACCTCTCATGTATTATATAGGTTATGCCATCAAAATGAATTAATCGCGAATAAAAATGTAATTAAATTTAATTAGAGATTAGTTTTATTATTATTTAGTTATAGATTCATAAACTGGCCAAACGCAATGAGGAAAAGGAACCACCATTATGCTGCCAACGGAGGGAATATATACATGACGTCCACATTTTCCATCAAGTTCTCATCCAAGAGCTCTCTTACTCTGCTACTACTGAGGAATCATGTTCCGGATCAAATTACTCACCAGTTGATGATAGCTCCTCTAAAGGCTCTACTGCTCTTTAGTGAAGGCGATGGTTTCTTATAAGTACTGTATATAATCTATAATAGATCTACACCCCCAGAAACTCCATGTTATGCTTGTTTTCATGTCCAACAAATATTTATTTTTAATTCATTTATGACAATTTAAAAAAAATGTTATTTTTCTATTAATTGTGATTTCGTCATTTGTGCCTACAATTGTATCAGGTTTTTTTAAAGACTTGTATTGAAATATTGCATTGGAAATGGTGTTAGAAATTTCACGTGTGTGGTAATCGATTGGTTGGACTGTATTTGGAATAACGTCTTCTTAAGTCGACCCTTCTTGAGAGGAGAGAACAGGACAGGACCGAAGTAGTACACTATCTATGTTTGTCTTTAGATGTTATTTAACACTTTCCAATATTGTTATTTTATTAAATAACACCGATTACTGCTTATAAAAGTGGTGGTATAAAATTCTCAAACATAGATACTTCTCAATGAAGCCGGCCGTTGACGTTGGTGGCGACATCTGCCTGGCAGCGGACGAAACAAGAATTGTAGATTTGTATATGTGGTAAGAATTGTTAATGTTTGTAGCATGTCTCGAATAGTCACATAGTACCAAAGAAGAAAGTAGGCAAGTTTCGCGTACATGCCATAAGCGGCGCTAGTGTAGAACAACTAACTACATCTAAATTTTTTCGATTTTTTTCTGGTACTAATATGAAATTCAGCACCGCCTGGTGGTAAAATTATGAATTATAATTATATAACGCCATCTGGTGAATAATCACGGAATTTACCTTTTATAGGAATAAATAACGTATTAATTAATCTTAAATTCTGGAATTATGTATACCCAGTCTCTCAGAACTAGAGATTTGCTTTAATTTTAACAGAAGGGAAGAAATGTCTAAATACAATAAAATCAGGTTAATTTATTTTCGTTTATTAAAATTACTAAAAATCGTGTGCATCTATGAGCTCTTTTAATAAATATGTACAATTGACCTACCCCCTTATTCTCACATACATATTTTATACAATATTATTAAAGAACCTTAGCCATGTCGTACATCTGAAATCCATTATAAAGTCACATTTTTAAAATGTTTATTAGAAATGGCTGTACACTAACATCACTCTTCCTAACCTAACAAATCTTAGAATTTTATCAGTTCTAGTAGGTTTATCTTTGAAAATAGATTCACATTAAAAATGCAGACAAGCTTCAAATTACTTACAAATTAGAGTAAAATAAAATCTAAGTAATGATTTTAACTTTCGATAATTTACAGTACCGTCTACATAGAACGAAAGGATAGCAGTTAAAAATTTAAATTTACAAAATGGCTAACTTCCCATAATCCCGAGTGAACACCGGTGAACACGCCGCGTGCCTTGCATTTGTTTTATTTAGTTACATATTCTGTTACTACGAAACAGCGCTACCATTGTAGTTTGCTCATTGTAGTTCATCGTAAACGACCGAAATTTTTTTAGATGTCACTGTACTCAGTTTCCCCTCTATTCGAAGTTTCTCTATGTCGAATAGTGTAGTGGTCTTGCACGCTCGTACGGAATACGAGAGGTCCACGGTTCGTTTCCTCGTTCAGACAATTTTTCTTTTCACAATATCATAATATTCGATTTTAGAGTACACGGAACATGGCATTAAGAGTGCGTGTTGTTCAGTCTTGGTGTGCGAGAGTCTTTCTGAACTGGGCTCTCGCTGATCTCATAGCACACATGATTGATGTACCGTTTTTATTTTATTTTTTTCAGTAGCCTCCGACTTTTACTCGGCTTTAGCCGCTTCGCTCCTTTCAATGTTATATTTTACGAATTAGGATTGATTGATTGATATAAAACACTCTCTCTCTAAGATGGTAAAGAGTCCATATGGAGCTGTGCGTAATTTTGCTAAATATTTGTAGTTAATTGTATTTATAAACACTTCAATGGTTAAGATCATACTCGTATCGCACCCAGGATGTAAGGCTGTATTCACTAGTGCATTTAGTTACGTGTTCTTATGGAATTTCACTGCTTAAAATTTTGATGATGAAATAGAAGAGGCGTGGAAAGCTGGACGTGATGAATTAATACCAAAATTAATACAAATTGCAGTATCACTAGCAATATTTCAAAATAAATATTTTTACTCGCCGCACTAGTGCTTTTTGTCATTTTTAAAGCAATGGGATTTCTTTTGTTTCCATAGCAACCAAGATTGTTTGCGGGAATCTAAAATTACGATGCATATCAACAATAACAGTAAGTATAGAATATTAGTTACGTAATGCAAAAAAGCAATACTTTAAAAAATGTTGATATGAGTAAAATCTTTTAAGACGCTTATTACCCGTTTAACGAGTAAATGCAGTTGTTGACGGAGGGCACTGCAGTCTTGTTTATGCAGGAATAGAACACGTGACACTGCTAACTATGAGTGCAGAGGGGAATGGGACGTGGGACGCTGACTGTATACACTGCCTTATGACGTCACGTGTAGCAACAAACAGAGCTTCGTAATTCCTCCGCCTGCAGAGATATTTTGAATGACTAATAATACAAATGGGTCCACCGCTGTGGTCTCGAGATACCGTGCTGCCTTGTCACGCAGCGGGCCCGGGTTCGATCCCTGGTCGGGACAATTTTTCTGGGTGAGGTTTTTATCGGGGTTTTTCCCCAACTGTAAAACAAATGTCAGGAAAACGTTAAGGCCCAAACGGTCCCCGAAATCATATGGCCATCATCATCCTTATCATTATCATCATCGTCATCCTTCACCGGTGTGGAAAGCAACAAGAAGCTACCACACCTACAATTCCCTAGTAAAGCTGCAAGCATAGCATGAAAATGCAATCATAGCAGTGAAGGACCTGCCTTCTAGCAGAATTACTATGGATGGAATACAAATGGAAAATAATCCAAAAGATAATATTAATAAAAGTAACATTTGTTGCCGGAATTAATAGACTCAAAATACTAAAATATAATTAATACAATTAACAGTACTGACTGAGTAAATCCCAAGAAGTGAGGGAACACGTAGAAAACTATCAATACATTTAATAATAACTGGAAAGCGCACAAACGTGCATAGGAGTTCATTACCAACATACTAACCCCAAACAAATGGTACCTGACTTCTCTAAGCTATAATGAATAACATGTGCGTTTGGAGTGGGGAAGATGACTTTATGGGAGGAGTCATCGCCCTTATAAGGAGAGGACACGTGACAAAACTCTCTCACACTCATATTCTAAGCAGCTCTTCAAATCGTGATATCAAGACCGCCCGCGACCTTTAGCAATTTCGAAAATCTTAAGTATTTTAAAATCCAAGAAAATTGGTAAATTTAGAAAATGTTAAAGTATTTCAAAATTTGAGCACAATATTAAACACATGCGGACTCAGTAAATTCATCGACTCCACTCTAAATATCAAATTAATTATGATTAACTGTGTTTTCTGTAAATAAATAGTGTTAAATTCATCAATAAACTGTAGAGAGATTTTTTATAATATTTCTAATTGCATAAACATAAAAATCCCTAAGATTCTCATCTAATCTACCGTGAATGAACCGGTACACATTAAAAAAAACCAATGTCCCAGGTTTGTCATTTCGACATTTTATAGAGGTCTCTCCCGAAATTGGATAACTGTAACCCAATTGTGAGGTTGTGGCGCAAGTAAGGCGGGATTACGCTGTCCCGATGATACGAAGAGTGATCATGATTAGTGGTGCGCCACGATAGTAGTTAATCCTAAACTTAATTTAACGCGAATATGAATGATGATGTTTATGATGGCGATATGAGGTTCGGAAACATTTTCGGCCTTAAAACTTTCTGACATTTGTCTTATAGATGAGGAATAACCCCGAAAAAACCTCACCCAGGAAACTTGTCCCGACCGGGATCTAATCTGCGCCCGCTTCGTGATAAGGCAGCACGCTACCTCCAGACAATAGCGGTGAACATATTTACATAATCAAATCCGAATGTTCATACAGCACTTACTCTAGCTGATGACCGTTATTAAAGTGCTCAGTGTCTCTATTCAACCTTACGTCGGATAGGTTGACAAGGTAAGACAGTTACTCACGTGTCAGTTGTGTTATTTCATTGGGAGTGCATCTGATGCGGGCAGGAGGGAGGGGGCGTCTTTTCACACCTAGTGCGCAAGTTCTAACAGGCCTGTTATTGTATACCTGGTAAAATCGACTAGCAATTAAACATCTATAGTCTGCCCGTGGATTCTGTAGAGAAATTTGCCAGCTTTCCGATTAGACATCTTTGTCGCTTGAAGCTGCTCAAGAGCGAAATGAGTAATGTCACGTGATCTGTTCTCTCACCTGCACTTCCTTCCGCGGCCTCATTGACCATGCATTTTTGCCCGCCTCCTCCGTAGATGCCTTATTTTAACAGCTTCTCTACAGATTCTATGAACAGACTGTATAATTAATAGCGTCAATGTTATTTGTATCGGAAACTCGGCGTGCGTTGCTACGCCTAAATAAATTAAATGTGTTTTTATGTTTAGTTCAATAAGCGAAAGGAAAAGTAATTATAAATTTATATAATAATTATTTTTAGATACCCTGTGCTGATTACCCGGCGTTGCCTGGGAATCTACTTATCCCGATCTTCGTGGCATCAATGAGCCAAAAGTTAAAAATGGCTACTATGAATTATCCGTAAAAGATAGACATACGGTGTCGCGGACTTTTTGTAGGTTTTTTTATAGATATTCAATGCCACGTAGATTAATTTGGTGTATATGTTATGATTTAGGCAGCGTAAGCCATTTAAGCGTCCAAAAAAAGTTTTTCACTACGAAACTCTTGAACATTTTGCAAAAAGCCCCATCAGAATCGGATGAACGGTATGGCAGCGCATAAAGTATACAAACAAACAAACATAATATTAAAAGATTTCGCGCTATGTGGCCGTGGTCTGTAACTGGTGTTTCTTCCAGATGTTCTTCCAGACGTTTCTCCCTCGACTGCGGAGGGCATATTCAGTGGCAAAACTGGAGTTTCTTCCAGACGTTTCTTCCTTGACTGCGGAGAGCATCGTCAGTGGCACTCGCCACTGAAGATGTTCTCCGCAGTCGAGGGAGAAACGTCTGGTAGAAAAGCCAGTTATAGACCACGGCCACATAGCCCGGAATCTTTTAGTATTACGATTACCGGCCGTGAAAGCCTGCATTCCACAAAGAAACAAAAGATATTAAAAGATGCAATTGGTTCCTACTTTGTCATTCAGTGATCAAACATGTCAAATCCTTTACTGTCAGATGCGCTACTAGACTGTAATGACATGTCCTCGGAGATTTCAGAAATTAAATACCCATTGTTCCTTTGGTTTGTTGACTTTAACCCTTAAATTCGTAATGTATCCTTTCGGATACATCAGTTGGTTTAATTAATTTAATATTTTTAAGAAATCAGAAGAAAAAGAACAAACATAAACCACTTAAATGTATGTCTAATTATGCAATATACCTAATAATAACAGTTATACAAGATTCCGTTTTCACTGCGGTCCGCCACACTCAAATATCTAACAGAAGAAATTTGTTATTGGGCCAGCCAATTCCTTAGTGGGTTGTCGAGTTGATGATAATGACGATGATTGGGGTTGAAGTTACATTACAAAAGCAGTAAGAGAGAATAACGTAGTATATTTACTTAAATAGGCCTATATGTTCAAATTCGTAATAGAGAAATCCATTGCCTTAACCCTTAAATTGACGAAACACTGACTGACTGACTGTTTTGTGGCAATGACTAGCATTGCCCAGTGTGCCGCTTTTTGGGAACCAGTTGAGGCCGCCATTTTTTATTATTCCGGCTTTTACAATGAATATACATTTTTCCGGTACCCATGTTCACAGTTAACTACACATTTGTTTCAACACATTTTTCCATTCTTGTCTGTTCATCCATATATCTTCTTCTATTTCCCATTCCCTCTTAGTTTCATTGATTCCCTGAATCCACGTAATAATTGGTCTACCCTTAATAATAATAATAATAATAATAATAATAATAATAATAATAATAATAATAATAATAATAATAATAATAATAATAATAATCAAGTTATATAAAATATGAAAATAATTTTCCATGTGTTTACAGTAAATTCTGGCATTCTTGAAATGTTGTATATATATTTCTAATATTTCCCATACACACTATTTTCAACAATAGGGATTTTGTAATAACAATAAAGGTATATGTAATTGGCAAAGGAATGCATTGATAGGGCAATGGAACAATGTTTTTCGAAAGTACTGCAAACGCTGGATATTATCCGTACTACTAATGGAAAGACGGAGACGCCTGTAGGATATGAGCGCTCTCTGAAATTTAGTGATGTCCAAGTTCTTGCTGATACAGCTAGTTCGATGCTATCCTCTTTGCTTTCTTTGCATTCTCATATTCCTTTCTATTTTTCAGGTCTGAAAAGCGTTTAAGTAATAAAAAGTAATTTCAGAGGTGAGCCAAATTATAACGTTTGATTGCTTGCGGTAGGAAAATGAGAACAAATGAGCTCGTGCAAAGGGAAAATTTGGCAGAGATTCAAACTAATGTCACTGTAATGGAAAGATACATTAATATAATGGATTTTATGAATTGAGATTGAACTCAACCGAGTAAACACTGTCCTGTACGGTTTCTCTTTCTTTTGAACAACCAAAGAATATATTTGATCTTGTAATCTCTATTTAAAATAGGCACCTTTTACAAGCAATAGTACATTTTTATTATTAATAATAAAATATAATAATATTATTAGAAACAAAAAATAAATATATTATAAGTTAATCATAAAATAACTATTATGATCATTATATAATAATAATAATAATAATAATAATAATAATAATAATAATAATAATAATAATAATAATAATAATAATAGTAATAATAATTACTACTACTACAACAACTAATAATAATAATAATAATAATAATTACTACTACTACTACAACAAATAATAATAATAATAATAATAATAATAATAATAATAATAATAATAACGACAAGTCCACCGCTGTGGTCTCGAGGAGCGTGCTGCCTTGTCACGCAGCGGACACGGGTTGGATCCCCGCTCGGGACACGTTTCCTGAGCGAGGTTTTTTTCGGGGTTTTTCCTCAACTGTAGGACAAATGTGAAAATGCTTTAGGGCCCTAACGGTCCCGAACATCATCTGGCCATCAATATCATATTCACCACATTATATTAAGTTTAGGTTTAAGACCTCTTTTGGCGCATCATTACCTATCGTCATCACTCATCATATCATTGGGGCAGCGTAATCCCGCCTTCCAGACGCCACAACGTCAGAAGTGGGTTACAATACGCCAATGCCAGTAGAGAATACCTGAAATGTCGAATGACAAACAGGTGGCATTGAACAAAAAAAGTAATGGATGTGAAATATGGAATCTTACTTTAAGGGAGAAGAAAATATTACCAGTGTTTGAGAATAAAGTTCTTAGGAAATCTTTTGGACCAAATAGAGATAAACAGACAGGCGAATGGAGATGACTGCATAAGAGTTTGCTACAAGATCATTATAGGAAACCAGATATAATAAGAACAGTTAAATATCGTTGATTGCGATGCACAGGACATGTGGCATGAATGGGAAATGGAAGAGGAGCATGGAAGCTTCTTGTAGGCAAACAGAGGGAAAACTCAAAGTTGATAGACCTATAATGGAGTAGGGAAAATAACTTTAACGACGATTTGAGGGAAGTAGGTTATACAAAGGATGGTTGGAAAGTATTAGCTCAGGATAGGAATGTATGGACAGCTTATGCCCATGCCCATGAACTTACGGGTTCGATAGCACCAGTGAGTTTCTTAATTATAAAAATAGTAATAAAACAATAATAATAAAAACAATTTTAGGCAATACGGCAGCGTTAAGGACTTACGTCTTTTCTTCCGCTTAACCAGCATAAAAAATCAAAATATCCCATTCAAACCTCCCACACTTTAATTAATCATAACGAACAAAGTATGCGGAATTATGAAATGAGGCCGGTTTTAAACGAAATTGAAACTCAAAGAATTTTCATTGCCACACACTAAAACACCTCTATATGTGCATCATTAGTAACACGAACAATATCAAGTCTGCATTCGATTTCGTGCCTCATTCTGTTCAACATGTCCATTGGTACTGTTGCAATTGTGTCAAGGATACGGGTTCGTAAATCACGAAGATCTTGTACTGGAGTCGCGAACACACGGTCTTTTACATACCCCAGAGGAAGAAGTCCAGTGGAGTGAGGAGTCGCCATTTTGTTTTATGTCATTATTGTCCAACATACGACAGATGAATTAATTGCAATAATGAAAACAAAAATTCTTTGAGCTTCTCTTTCTTTTAATACCAACCTCATTTTATAATTCCGCATACTTTGAGAGTTATGATTAATTGAAATGTGGGAGGTTTGAATGGGACACGGTGTATATCAATTTCTAAAATTTACAAATGATTTAAAAATCATAACCTAATATGAATTAATATGCTATACTATTTGTTCATACTCACTTTTTATGAAGAACTAAATACGAACATATATTACACAACGATACGTGTTCTTCACTAAGATGCTCTCGAATTATGTTATCCATCTCGAAGCATACGAATTGTAAACCGAAGAAATTTATCTGGTAGAGGCTGCTAACTAACTAACTAACTAACTAACTGGCACTATCGAACCCGTAGGTTCATGGCCGCGCAGACATAAGCTTTCCATATATCCCTATCCTGAACCAATGTTTTCCAATCATCCCCTGTATAATATACTTCCCTCAAATCATAGTTAATGTTATTCTCCCACCTCATTCTTGGTCTACCAATTGGGCATTTTCCCTCTGGTTTTCCTACAAGAAGCTTCCATGCACGTCTTTCATTCTCCATTCGTGCCACATGTCCTGCCCATCGCAGTCTATTCACCTGTCTGTGCATCTCTCTTTGGTCCAAAAATTTTCCTAAGAACTTTATTCTCAAATACTCGTACTCTTCTTTCCTCCCTTAAAGTAAGAGTCCATGTTTCGCATCCATATAATATAACTGGTAGAATAATAGTTTCATATATTTTCAGTTTAACGTTTTTTGAAAGGAGTTGGGAAGTCAAGAGTCTCTGCAATGCATAATAACACGCATTTCCAGAATTGAGCATATGTTTAATTTCCTTGTGCATCTCATTCCTGTTTGTGATTATTATTCCTAGAGGCTGCTGACAAATTATTTCAGATAGGTCTAACTTAGAGTCGCAGACAAAAATACGTCTATCAGTTGTCAGTATTGTGTGTGTGTATGTGTGTGTGTATGTGTGTGTGTGTGTGTGTGTGTGTGGAATGGTGTGAGATGACTTATTACCTTAATTAGGAATTGGATGAAAAACAAATTATTAAGAACCAGTGAAATACATTTTCTAAATTCCGATATTTTAATATTTGTAATATTGCCTGCATTTAAGGAGTAATAATTTAAAAGCACACCTAAGGAATTTATCTGATCTATCCTGCCAGCTGCAAAAAGGGCTTAGTTCTTAAGGGATGCTAAAGGCTAAATTGTACTTTAAAAGTAAACATTTTCAAAATGTTTAGTTCTTGATATCTGGGTTTAATCCAATACTAGATAAAGCCTGTCTCTTATTTGGAGTGATCATGATTAAAATAATACCAGTTGGTTAGTGCTTTATATTCGCTATAACCGCGCTTCACTTGGATGTGGGTTATTCTATTTAGGTTTTTACGTATTCGGCGTAAGTTGACTAGCTTATTTAGCCCCAGGATATAAACATTTATTTCACTTCAATCTATCCATCCACAGTAATTATGTCCGAGGGCAGGCCTTTCACTGCAATCATATCATTTTCATGCTATATTTTGCAGCTTTACTAGGAAATTATAGGTGTGGTAACTACCGTTGCTTTCCACACCGGTGAAGAATAATGATAAGAATGCTAATGATGGCCAGATGATTTTCGGGGACCATTGGGTCCTAAGCTTCCTGACATTAGTCTCACAGGTGAGGAAAAACCCGGAAAAAACTTCAACCTTCATCCAGAAGCCTGTCCGGACCGGGATTTGAACCCGGATCCGCTGCGTGACAAGGCAGCACACTACCTAGAGATCACAGGGGTGGACTCTTCGATCCAAATTCCTATGTGATTTCATTACAGGATTATATGCAAAGAAACTTTACATACTAATAATAAGACGAATCATAATAATCATCATAAATAATAATAATAATAGACTAATCGTCATCACAGTTAATAATACTGATAATGATAATAATACTAATGATAATAATAATAATATTAATGATAATAATAATATTAATGATAATAATAATAATATTAATGATAATAATAATATTAATGATAATAATATTAATGATAATAATATTAATGATAATAATGATAATAATAATAATAATAATAATAATGATAATAATAATGATAGTAATGATAATAATAATGATAATGATAATAATAATAATGATAATAATAATGATAATAATAATAATGATAATAATGATAATAATAATGATAATGATGATAATAATAATAATAATGATAATAATAATAATAATAATAATAATAATAATGATAATGATAGTAATAATGATAATAATGATAATGATAATAATGATATAATAATAATAATGATAATAATAATAATGATAATAATATAATAATGATAATAATAATAAAAATAATAATAATGATAATAATAATAATAATGATAATAATAATAATAATGATAATAATAATGATAATAATAATAGTAATGATGATAATAATAATAGTAATGATAATAATAGTAAAAATAGTGATAATAATAATAATAATAATAATAGTAATGATGATGATAATAATAATAATAGTAATGATGATGATAATAATAATAATAGTAATAATAATAATAGTCATGATGATGATAATAATATTAATAATAATAATAATAATAATAATAATAATAACAGTCATGATTATAATAATAATAACAGTCATGATTATAATAATAATAATAACAGTCATGATAATAATAATAGTCATGGTTATAATATAATAATAATATAATAATAATAATAATAATAATAATAATAATAATAATAATAATAAGTCATGATTATAATAATAATAGTCATGATTATAATAATAATAATAGTCATGATTATAATAATAATAATAATAATAATAATAATAATAATAATAATAATAATAATAATAATAATAATAATAATAATAAAGTAAAGTAAAAGTAAAGTAATCCCACTTAAGGCCTCAGGAGACCCTTGGGGTAGTAGGAGGTTAAGGCTCCCACTTTTTCTGGACAATCGGCACTTGATGTCAGCCCTGCGTGACGGCCGCCTTTACTCCCAGAACAAGAGTCTGGTACTCATTTCAGTTAGAGGCTGAGTCGACCCCAGGGCCATAGTGCCGCTAGAAGGTTTGGGCCAGTTTAAAAATCCTGACCCCCACCGGGACTTGAACCCTCGACGTTCCGGCTTGTAGCGTAGTACCTTAACCACTACGCTACGGCGTGCCCCAATAATAATAATAGTCATGATAATAATAATAATAATAGTCATTATTATAATAATAATAATAATAATAATAATAATAAGTCATGTATATAATAATAATAATAATAATAATAATAATAATAGTCATGATAATAATAATAATAATAATAATAATAATAATAGTCATGTATATAATAATAATAATAATAATAATAATAATAATAATAGTCATGATTATAATAATAATAATAATAATAATTCATTTTTTGTTTGAGACCTGGATTTCTATTTCAAAATAATTATGTACAACTACTCTACAACCGGATAAATTATTTCGGTATAATTAATTTATACGTTCAGAAAATTTTACAAGACCGATATAATCATAACGGTGTAGAAAATATCTCTGTCTAAAATATTATATAGCCTAACATTCATGCTTTCTTATGAAAATTGTAGACATATGGTAAACCTGTAATTTTCTTTATTTCTTTTTTTTAGTAAAATTTTGGAAATATTACAAAAAAAAATCGGCCGAGTTTAAAGCTCCATTGTACAAGTTAAATAAATATTCTGCGGACCTATGGCAAAAGAATTACGGAAGAGGCTAGTGAAGTGCTCTGTGTGGAGTGCAGCAACGTATGATGCAGATACATGGACATTATCGACGGAATGAGGAAACGCGACTGGAAGCTTATGAGATATGGGTATGGAGAAGAATGGAGTGTATAAAATGGACAGACAAAATTAAAAATAATGATGTGTTAGACAGAGTGGGAGAAGGAAGAACAATGCTGGAACTCATAAAGAAGATGAAAAGAAATTGGATTGGCCACTGGATAAGAAGAAACTGGCTGCTGACGGATGCCCTAGAAGGAATTGTCAACGGAAAGAAAGTTAAGAAGCAGAAAAAGACATCAGATGGTAGACAATCTAATATAAAAAAATGAATGTTTGTTTGTTTGTTTGTTCCTACTTTATGCGCGGTCATACCGTTGATCCG
This sequence comes from Diploptera punctata, assembly GCA_030220185.1. Taxonomy (NCBI): domain Eukaryota; kingdom Metazoa; phylum Arthropoda; class Insecta; order Blattodea; family Blaberidae; genus Diploptera; species Diploptera punctata. The sequence goes on from JASPKZ010002327.1 coordinate 45,278, forward strand.
ATTGTATGGGGTTATTTGCAAAATGTTCAGGAGATTACCGGGATGAACATAGGCTATAAGAGAGTTGTGATACTCAACTCCTACACTCTTAAAAATCGCCATTTGTAGTGGAAAACATGAAAAAAGTAGCTCTTTGGACGCTTAAATGGCTTACGCTGCCTAAACGAATAACAAATACACAAAATTAAAGTACACAGAATTGAATATCTCAAAACGCTCTACAAAAAGCCCGCGACAGCATATGTTTATCTCTTACGGATAACTCAAAACCACTTTTGTCTTTCATTGATGACAAAAAGATGGAGACAAGTAGGTCTACGTAGATTCCTGTGCAAGAATATTAGCACATGTCGGGTGTTCTTTTACTGACAACTCACAATAACGAATTTTGTCTTTTAGCTATTCATGCCAAGAAGAACGAGATAAGTAGATTCCCGGGCAAAACCGGGTAATCAACACGGGAATCTCAAAATAATTACGAAATACATGTATAATTATTTTTCATTTTACTTATTCAACTAATCACAAAAAGTACATTAATTTTGTCTTTCAGCTCATTTATGCCAAGAAGATCGGGATGAGTAGATTCCCAGGCAACACCGGGTAATCAACACGGGATTCTTAAAATAATTACGAAATACATGTATTTTTTTTTTTTCATTTTACTTATTCAACTAATCACAAGAAGTACATTAATTTTTGTCTGTCAGTTCATTTATGCCAAGAAGATCGGGATGAATAGATTCCCGGACAACGTCGGGTAACCAGCACGGGGTATCTAAAAATAATTGCGATATTAATTTTTCCCGTCACTTATTTAACCAAACATAAAACACATTACTTTTCGTATTTCAGGTCATTTATGTCAAGACGATTGGAGTAAGTAGATTCCTGGCAACGCAGAATAATCAGCACGGGGTACCTACCTAAAAAATATAAATTAATAATTACTTTTCCTTTCACTTATTCAACTAAACATAAAAGCACATTAATATTCATTTATTTAGGCGTAGCAGCGCTCGTCGGGTATTAGCTAGTATTACAATAAATGGTTTGTATGCGGATACAAAAAGGTATGCTGAGTTAAGGAAAGAGTGGAGAATGTTGAGTTTGCAGTGAAAGACCTGCTCTTAGGCAGAACACTATGAATTAATGGGCTGAAGAAAAAACTGTTTAACGGCTTATGGATAACCTTTCACTTCGCATCATCAATTAATGCAAATGGTGCAACGTTTATAAATAGTAAGAAAGTTTAATTTCTCATATGTAAAGTTTCCTCTTAGTTACTGTGTTTTGACAATTACAGAATTTAACGGTCTTATGGCTCAAGAGCGATAAGCTATTTAGGCCAATTTCAAAGACTCTACAAAACATGAATAAAATCGGTATCATAATACAGCGGTTATTTTATGCCAGATAATATTATCTAGGTAAAGTATTTATTATTAAATCCGAAGATCTTGGATTTTGATCCGATCAGTGGATTGAAATGACTGAAATGAAGAGCTTCGAAAAAAACATCTTTTAAGTGAGTAAATTTAATAAAAATAGTTTTATTAAGATTTGGCAATATATTTACCTAATGTCTTGTACAATAAGCGATAGATTAATTCATTATAGTTTATTACTTTCTTTGTATTTTTTTCTTCTTTTCTTTTTATGTACAGTAGATTCGAGCTGTATTCCTTTCTGTATACATTTTCTCATTAGTTTAATTTTAATTGTATTTCATTTTATTGCATTATTAGACAATATTTTCATGATTATTCAATTTGACAGATAATTAATTGTTTAGTATGTACTATTATTGCAATTTTTTGTATTTATATGTAACGTATGTTTTTCCTGGTGAGTGGAAGAGAAGGCCACATAGCCATAACTCCACCAGGCTAAATAAATCTATTCTAAATTATATTCTAAATTTTACACTTGGCCACAAATTTGAATCACCTACATTTTCTTTAGATGAACTCCATAGCGCTGAACATGGTGCTACCCAAATACAGTTCTTAAACTAGGTTATTAGACTCTCCTCTCTTTACTGTTCGCTGGGAAATCGGGATTAAACACGTAATTATATTGAGATTCGTTAATTTGTATGGCGTCAACACGTTAAACTTTATATCGATGATTAAAATACGTTCAGATGCAAAATTCTCTTTTACCATAAACTTACTATATAAATCCTTACCTAAAAGCAAATTATTTTATGACCGAACTAGTTCGCTCATCGGTAGAGTTTGAGAGTCGTATTTGGGGGGTTTCGAGTTCAAATACCGGTGCCGATCAACCTATCTCAGATTTCCTTGTAGTTTTCTTCAGTTGTCAATAAGCAGTGTTCAACATCCCTGCTATTGATGAATATAATGATTAGATGGCCTTCGGAGACTATTTTGGCCTTAAAATTTCCTGGCATTTGTCTTACAGGTGAGGGAACACCCGGCAAAAAAACTCACTGAGGAAATGTCTTCTGATCGGGGATCAAATCCAGACCATCTGCGTCTGAGGCGACATTGCTTTTAGATTATAGCGGTGAACCGTTACAAACACCACATTATAGATAAATAGCCAACACAATACTTGAAAGATCACAGTTGTGTTATTACCTTATAATGTTAAGGTAGCTGAAGGTAGAGAGATACCACCACAAGCCTCGGCGTAGTAGGAAGTTAACGCTCCCACTTTTTCTAGACAATCGGTACTTGATGTCAGCCGGGTTGTCAACCCTGCATGAAGACCGCCTTTACCTACAAGTACTCATTTCCGTTGGAGGCTGAGTCTACCCCACGGTCATAGTGACGCCAGAAAGTTTGGGTCAGTTTAAAATTCCTGACCCCACCGGGACTCGAACCCTCGACCCTCCGGCCTGTAGCGTAATGACTTAACCATTACGCTAGGGTGTGCTTCCTCATATGTTAAAGCGTTTATAAATAATAATGAAATACACAAATAAACAATTACAAATGCTTTATTTACTAAACAAAACTATCAAAATGTTATGTGATATATATATACGTCCACCGCTGTGGTCTCGAGGTAGCGTGCTGCCTTGTCACGCAGCAGGCCCGGGTTCGATTCCCGGTCAGGACAGGCTCCTGTGTGAGGTATTTCGGGGTTTTTCCTCACCTGTAATACAAATGTCAGGAAGCGTAGGGCCCAATGGTCCCCGAAAATCATCCGGCCATCATTATTATCAACATCCTTCACCGGTATGGAAAGCAACGGGAAGCTACCACACCTACAATTCCCTAGTCAAGCTACAAAGCATAGCATGAAAATGCTATGATTGCAGTGAAAGATCTGCCCTCGGGCAGAAAATTATGAAATGGAATATATTCGCCTGAAGAAAATACAGTGTATAGAAACAGCTGTCCTGAATGTTGAATATAATAAATATTTATGAGAATTATATAAAACTTTATAGCTTTATTTAGTAAATGAACATCATGAATGTTTATCAAGTAAACAAATCAATTGATTAATTATAAAAACATTTCAGATAGGTTAAGTGCACGATTTTCAGTTCAGTATAGACTTTACTTTTGAAAAAATGCAGTTGCTTGATTAATGGTAAAGTTATTGATCAGTAGAGTGTTTTAATATTGGAAACTTTCTCTCTCTGCCCACCTCTCAGAATTTCAAGCTTGTAGCTGGGCAACTTCATGTTTTTTAAAGTGTGTTCGCACGAATAAAGCGAAAGCTACACTTTTTTGTGTGTGTGTGTGTGAGGGTTGGCACAATATCGCCTCTGAAACTAAGTATCCCTTCAATATACAAGTGCCTTCCATGGATTCAAAATCATTTTTTGTTGTTCTCCACTCCTATAAAGAAACAATATTTTATATCCGAAGACAATATACAGGGTTTTTCCATCACCAACATCATTTTAATTGGCTGAACGCTACTTTATCGTGCCCGTGAAAACAAAATATTGTACTTAAAACTTGTTCAAATTGGAATCGTATGGGACCAATTTTTTCCACATCACACAAAATTCCGTAATATAAAAAACTAAAACTTATTATTAATCCTAGAATATAGAGTACTGTGTACGTCTTTTTTACATACCTTGGATTAATTTTAGTTGCGCTGCCTTTGAAAATTTAAGTTTAGTATGTATGAGTGACTTCGACGGTTAACGCGCGAAAAAACAGCCCCTTTCATCAGCGTTAAAAATGTCTCTTAGGCGCGTATCCTGAAATTCAAGTATACAGTTTCGGTTTCCGCTCACTAACTACACTTTCGTCCACTTCCTTTGATTCCCGAAAATTTCATTCCATATTGCATTGTGTCGTCTTTTAAAACTGTCCAGCTAACCTAAAGATTCCTTAAAATCGTTATTCTCTAGGGATTTAACAGCAGCTAGAGCTTGACTTTGGAGCAACGGTCCGGAAATTTGGAAATTTATCTTCAATAACTTTCACTTTTTCGTTTAATGACAATAATACATACTTTTTAGCCATCTTTATTCCATAAATTCAGAACTTTACCTGTGAAAGATCTGTCTCCGAACTTATTTATGAGTTTACAGTACAAAGGTTATTTGTAAGACAGGTATCTGTATTTCTCATAACGGGTGTGCAGCGAGACCGAAATAAAATTTCAGATACACATAGAATCTCTGCTTCACATGGCGGCAGGAATCATTCCTTATTTTTTTTGCCTAACGGGAATTCAATGAAGTGAAACAATTATTTCTCTGTTTTTCCGCTTAATAGACTTTTTCATTAATTGTGTAGAAATTTCCTTCCGTTTCCGCGTTGGATAGATTCCGTTGTATGCAAAATAAATAACATAAAATTACTATCATTTCGCCGCGACCAATAAATTTGTTCACATTGGACAGATTTCCGCATTATTAAAGTTCCGGATTAAAGAAGTTTTACTGTATAACGGTAAGTTATTGCTGTATATTGTGTAAATAGACACACATTTAAGTTAATTATACTCGTTCGAATGTGACTTCGTGGCGCAAGCGGTTAGACGCTCGCCTCTCACCGCTGGGGTCCCGAGATAGAGTCTCGGTCACTCCATGTGAGTTTCGTGGTGGACGAAACGGAGCTTGGACAGGATTTTCTCGGGGTTTGTCCCGTTTTCCCCTGACACAAACTTCATTCCGCCATTTCTCTACACTCGTATCATCCATTTCGTTTGATTTCATTCATTTGCTCCTGTGACGGTGCGTCAGGAGTGGTCGGCCGGCACCCTTGTCCACTTGGATGTCATCTTTAATATTCATCTGCAAGTCTGCTTCTTTATTTCAACTTAACATAAAATAGTATTTGTTTTAATATTTGATTGACAACTCAGTTTGTAATTTGTACAGCCTTAAAAGGCTCATTTAAATAAATATTTAGCTATTATTCTTTGCTCAGGCTAATTGTTATAAGTTCTGTATAAGCATTCGACTTTGATATTTTTGTTTACATTAATTTTATTTTAACTTCAATCTCTTAAATATAGTTTATTGTTGAATTATTTTATGAATCACACTTTTTAGAAAGGTCGGCCGCGGTGGAATAGTGGTTATGCTCCTTGCCTCTGGTCCCGAGGGCCGCGGGTTCAAACTCGGCCGGGTCGATGGATTTTTTAGGATGGAAAAAATCCAACGAGCAAGTCCTCCGGGAGGGCTTTAAGCCGTGGGTCCCAAGTCTGAAGATTTTCATGCTCGTAAAAGATCCGTAAGCCTGAATGAAAAGGCCCTAAGCAAAATTTACCGAATTTTCCCGTCCTAGTACTACCTTGGTTTTCTAGATGTCAGTATGAGGCGGAACACGGACCACTCAAATGACATCTATACAAAAACAAGTGTAACTAAATTACTAGGGTTAAAATCTTCCCTATAGGGGGAGAGCGTCTAAATCTCTGTTAAGGGAAACATGGGCTTACAAGATACTTTTTAGAAAGGAACTAAGACAAAATTTGCCATTTTTGTTTTTCCTTGCTAAATGATTACTAAAGCCAAGACGCATTGATTGGCAAAGAAAGGAACTTAGTCGGACCCTTCCATGTGTCTCTAATAGTACTGTGACGTTTATAGTTCTATAAAGAATAGAACTAAGTCAGGAAGTTAGTGCGTTTCTTCACCGTTTGGGTATCGAAAACATGACAGGGTACAGTTTACAACTCTGTTATGGTATATTAATTTATTGTTGGCATATTGTTAGACTTGCTTACAAAACATGTGTTTATGCAGAGAACAATGCATGTGATGATGTTTGTTCATTTTAAAACATTATTTTAATGAATTTGTGCCCCAAAATATAGAAAACATACACATGTTCTCAGATAGCTCCCCAGGTCAAAACAAAAATCATACAATGGTTAAGTTTTGTCTTGGTCTGGATGCTTCAGGAAGATTCAAAATTATAAAACAATATTTTCCTGAGCGAGGTCACTCTTTCCTCCCTTGTGATAGGGATTGCGGGGTTTTAAAATACGCACTTAGAAGAACGGACAGGCTGTATACTTTAAAATAAAATTTATAAATAATCATAAAAAGCAAGAAAAATACATTAGTTAAACTTGTAGACTCGAACACTGATCAGTAACTTCGATATTTGGTGGCATATTTTTTTTAAAAAGAATATCATATCGGAAGAAACTGCAAATAATCCTTGTGAGAGAAAGGTTCATTTCACACCCTCATTATATAAGAAATTCACGTACAACTCAAACAATCCTGGTGTTGTAGAAGCACGGCCATACATAAAATGGTTATGTAAGCAATAAGTTTCATCTTGGGAAAGGGAATTTGCGACATTTCTCATTGGAACTACCAAAGGCATATCCCGGAGGACAAATTCCCATCAATCCCCAAAAGATTGAAGATCTTAAGAAATTAATGAAGTACATCAGCGAGGCAAATGCTAAAGCATTTTATTAAGAAGTAATACTTTCAAACTCTACTACAGATCCTGGTGCGCCATGAATAAGAAACGCCTGTCATTTTACACGTGTTAGTTTTTAAAAAAAAACATGTCTATTTTTATTTTTTTAAATGAAAATATTATCTTAATGTTCCTAAAATGTCAATTTAAGCAAACTACATGTAGATCTGTGTTGTATATATTTTGTTCACTCTGTATGTCCATTTTATTCTATCAAAAACAATATCCAATGAAGAAAGGAACTAAGTCTCAAATGTTGAATATATATATATATATATATATATATATATATATATATATATATACACACACACCATGGTAGCACAAAATTTCCATTACTAGTATGTTATCATTAAACTTAGTCTCATGTTATGTTTATATACTATATAACATAAATATTTTATTCCGCTATTTGTTCATGAATATACGTTTTCATTCTCGCCTGAAAAGCAGCAAATTTTGACTTAGTTCCTTTCTAAAAGGTGCGATTCATTTATTTCTGTGTTATAATAACCTGCTTTTTGTTAATCTACTGAATATCTACCTAAACTCAGAACTCGATTTAATGTTAACCCATCGCTTTCATAGCCTTAAGCCACTAAATATACCACTAGATAGCAGACAGGTTGTAACAATAAATGAATGCAGTTATTTAAATTTTCACGGAATAATTAACAAACCATTTTCAAAAAATGTATCCTGTAATTTCTACTAAAAGGCATTCGTATAATATATTATACATATCCGTGTTATTTTGAGAACACATCAAACATGTATGACATGGAATAATTAGTAATTACAAAATTAAACATAGCCTGGGGTGGACTCAGCCTCTAACGGAAATGAGTACCAGACGCTTGCTCTGGGGTAAAGGCGGCCGTCACGCGGGGCTGACAACCCGGCTGACAACTGCCGATTGTCCAGAAAAAGTGGGAGGCTTAACCTCCCACTACCCCAAGGGTCTCCTGAGGCCTGTAGTGGGAATACTTTACTTACTTACAAAATTAAACCATTAATAAATCATTTTTGTATACAAATAATCGGTGCTTCCTGAAATATCCAGTTTTGCTACTATGTATAGATACAGAGACAAACACGGATTTTGAACTGTATTTTAACGTTACAAATACAGAGGATTCTCGATCATTTAATGGATGATTTCTGGATCTTGGATAAGAAATGGGGATCCAAAATAGACACGTATAATTGTATTAACGAAAGAATAATGACAATGCGATTTAAGCATAATAGAGGACATATGACAATTATAGCAATATATGCACCGGAGGAAGGGAGAGATGAAGAAACAAAAACATTTTATACTACTCTACAAAAGGAAATAAATAAGATAAACAAGAACGACATAATAATATTATTAGGAGACTTTAATGCTAGAGTGGGGAATCAACCAGTAGCAAATGTAATTGGGATCCATGGAGAAAATGTTATAAATAAAAATGGACAAGAATTAAAACAATTTGCAATTTTTAATGATTTTAAAATAACAAATACATTTTATAAGAAAAAAGATATTCACAAATACACATGGTCAGCACGAGGTTTTCGTTCACTGATAGATTATGTGTTAATCAATAAGAAAGCATCATCATTATTAACAGATACGAGAGTATTTAGAGGAAGTGACATCTATTCAGATCACTATTTAGTATAGTAATCTCAAAAATAAATATATTAGCGAGATGGAAGAAAACTAAAAACAAATATAGAAATAAAGAGACCACATTCAAAGTACATTTATTACAAGATAAAAGTATACAAAATCTGTATCAGAATAGGCTAAATGAACAATTAATATTAAAACCTACTTCCGAAGAAATAAACCGAGAATGGGATAATATAAAAGAAAGCATTGATAAAGCAGCATATGAGGCATTAGGAACAAAATATAAAATATATAACAAGAAGGGTTTAAGAATATGGAATGAAGAATTAGAGAGGATAATAAAAGATAAAAAAGAGGCTTATCACAAATATTTACAGAATAGAACACCAGAATTAAGAGCTGATTACAAACATAAAAGTGCAATAGCCAAAAGAGAAATTAAAAAAGCACACAAAGTCAGTTGGGATAGATATATAAGCAGACTAGAATACGATATACATGGGCAGCAAAAAATAGCCTATAAAGTAATGAAACATCTAAATAAACAAGAAAAAGATACAATACAGATCAATGCAATTGAGGAGAAACAATGGGAAGAACATTATAAAAAACTGTGGTATAATGAAAATAAAATAACTAAAGATAACATATATGAGTGTGAGATAGGAATAGATATGATAACAATGGAAGAATTAGAAGAAGTACTGAAAACAACAAAGAACAGAAAGGCAGCTGGAATAGACGGAATTAATATGGAATTAATAAAATATGGAGGAATTTTTTTAAAACTGAGATTATTACATTTTTTTAATTTATGTTGGAAACAAGTAACAATACCAGAAACCTGGACAACAGCAATAGTACAATCTATTTTTAAGAAAGGAGAACGTAAAGACTGCAACAACTACAGAGGAATAAGCATTTTAACTGCAGGCTATAAAATATACTCAAGAATCTTAACATTTAGATTAAAACAAATAACAGAGGTAATGTTAACAGAAGAACAAAGTGGATTCAGACCAGGGCGTTCATGTATGGATAATATATTTACGATAAAAGAATTTATAAACAAAAGAGAATATAACATGGAAACACACATAGCTTTTATTGATTTTGTCAAGGCATTTGATAAAGTAGACAGAGGAAAACTCTGGACAATTTTAAAAGAAAAAGGAATTCCGAAACACTTAATAGCAGCTATAAAGAGTTTGTACTGGAACACAAATTTTGTTATAAAAACTAGAAATGAAGTAAGTAAAAATAAAATTCATACTAATCAAGGAGTTAAACAAGGATGCAGTATCTCTCCAGTTTTATTTAACCTATACATCAATGATATAATAAAAAAATGGAACGAAGAAACAAATAAAGGAATAAAATTAGATAAAACACACTACTTGAAAACATTATTATACGCTGATGACCAGGTAATAATAGCAAATACAGAAGACGAACTTCAGAGGAATATTTTTAAACTACATAATATATGTGAACAATATAATCTCAAAATATCCATAGAAAAAACTAAGGTAATGGCATTCCAAGGGAAAAATCAAATCAGATCGAAAATAGTAATAGAAAACAAAATCATAGAACAGGTGAACCATCTCAATTATCTAGGATGTGACATTTCATTTAATTATGATAATGATATAAATAATAAAATAGCAAAATTCCAGGGAATATGTGGTACGATAAAACGAACACTAAATAACAAAACAAGAAGAGAGACCCAACTGAAATTTTATTTAAAATGTTGGAAGTACCAGTAACTGCTCTATGGTTCAGAAGCCTGGATACATAAAAAACAAGACCTAAGTAGGATAACGGCGGCAGAAATGAAATTTTTGAGATCTGTTAAAGGGTGCACTAAGGAAGACAGAATCAAGAACACAGAAATAAGACAGGAACTTGAAATATTTGCAATAACTGATAAAATGGATACATATAGACAAAAATGGAAGCAACACATAGACAGAATGAATGAAGATAGATATCCAAAACAAATAACAAAATACAAACCTAAAGGCACCCGAGATGTGGGCAGACCTAGAAAGAGATGGGCTGAAGTCGGAACGGGTCAACAGACCTAGTCCATGAATGAAGATGATGATGATGATTTCTGGATCTACAATGAGAAGCGTAGAAGGTGTTTCCCATTATTTCATGATACCATCATCGGGCAGGAATTGGGCGTTCGTCAAGACTCGTTGGACGATTAAATTATACGGTTAGAATACATGATACAGACTTCTGAATAATGGACACCTATGGGGAAACTAAAAAGTCCGCTACTAAGAAGTGTCCGCTATACATAAAAATAAATAAAAATACGGTACAATATAATAAGCAGTAGCATGCTAAAAAGAAAATTTTAGTAAATTAGTGAATATTTTCTATTTGAGTAAAATAGTATTATAACATCACTATGATTGTTGTCCAGCAGCTCGCTTTGTTTTCCTTCAGTTGTTATATGTAATTAAATAGAAAGATGTCGACTACCGCCACTATAATAATTCCGCATGTTAATCATTGTCAAGCACCCGCTTTTATATAAAAGGACAACCATCTTAGTGTCCCATTCAAACCTCCCACATTTTAATTAATCATAACTCTCAAAGTGTGCGGAATTATGAAATTAAGTTGATATTAAAATAAAGAGAAACTCAAATAATTTTTGTTTTAATTGTTGCGGTTAATTCATCTGTCGGATGTTGGACAATGACATAAAACCACTTTCGCCAGACATCACTCCACTGGACTTCTTCCTCTGGGGGTATGTAAAAGACCGCGTGTTTGCGACTCCAGCACAAGATCTGTATTATTTACGAACCCGTATCCTTGACACAATTGCAACAGTACCAATAGACATGTTGGACAGAACGTGGCACGAAATCGAATACAGACTTGATATTGTTCGTGCTATTAAAGTTACACGTATAGAGGTGTTTTAGTGTGTGGCAATGAAAATTCTTTGAGTTTCTGTTTCATTTAATACCGGCCTCATGTCATAATTCCGCATACATTGTTAGTTATGGTTAATTAAAATGTAGGAGGTTTGAATGGGACACCCTATACTATAAAATCAGAATGGTTCAGTACAGTAGCCTATTAATGTGTAGGCCTACAGGTGCATATTATGGTATGTACAGTATGTTTAAACACATTACTACAATAATTTGCATTACTAGACATTACACATTTAGGCTAAATGTCTCAGTTCTATAAGCGTGGCTTGAAATAATTCTAATTTTTTTCTGGACAAGAGAGTAATTTAGAATTGCCTTCTCAGTATGTGTTTCAACCGCAGATATTAAATAGAGACCCTATTCTACCTTTTTCATTAAAATGTATAGTTTAAATTTTCTTATCTTTTTCCAGACATTGATGATCTCTACCTTTTCATTCAGTGTTAATCGTTAGCATTTTTTTACATTTCAGCAAGACGTAGCTTTATCTTTTGAAGACACAAACATGCTACTTCCGAAACTCAAGTTAAAAATGTGCTATAATAAAGTTGGAAATTTATAATTACGTTCAAAATGCGCGATAATGTTCACTGTCAGTTATTCGGAAGTTTTAACTGTCATTCAAGGATACATTTTAGTGTCCGCGTCCGTTATTAAGAATGTCCGCTATTGGGAAGAGATTTCCCCATAAGAGCCATTTTTTTTGCATGGATTTTTTTTAAATATCCTTTGGGATATTGAGAAGTGTCCGTTAAAGGAATTTTGTGTTTGTTTCAAGACAACTTCCTGCATCTGTACCTGTGCTATCAAGTGAGTGAGTAGGACGCACTCTGAGTTTCGGTGAATATTTATTATCTTCTTGGATGCTGCAATCTCTATACAGTATACATATACATTATATAATGACATCGGGTGGAAAAATTGTGGAATTCAGTTTTCTAAATGTTAAAACCATCTGTTTTTATAAAGTTCACAATATAAAATGTAATATATGCGCGCGCGCGTTTGTGTGCGTCAGTATTATAATGATATGCACTGCAATTTAAGTATTTCTGGTTCCGAGCTGGGGGGATAATGACGATAATTGATCTATTTTCAATTTATGCACCACATTGGCAGAACGCTGAACGTTGGAGATGTATTATTGTGTTGTGTACAAAGTGGAGTTTAAGGGAAGTGTATTTTGTTGCTTGTGCAGTGTAAATCGTGTTGCATGAGGTAACATGATGAAGAGAAAGGAACAGATTAATCCCGGTTCGGCCACTACCCTATTCTTGTTCAAAAGCAGCAAAGGAGCCTCCAGGCCTTATATCCCAATCCGACGAACAAATCGATATCAATGGTGTCACATACCTTCTCAACCTAAGCACCTATTGCGGAGGATTTTAAATTTAATGCAGAACTTTAATCACAATTCAGCGATTTAAAATTTTACACCACCATCCCTTCAGACCCCGAGATTTAAAACTTTAAATTTAAAATTAAATTAATTAAAAATTAATAAAATTACTTTTTTATTGTAAAATTTTTAATCTCGATGTCATGGGAGGTGGTGGTGTACGATTTTCAATTGCTAGATAGTACACCAGATTCCTGTATTAAATTTGTAATCCCTCCGCAGTAGTCTACGTATGTTAGAAGATATGTGGCGCTGTTGATTTACGATATCGATGGATGGGGACGTTAATAAAATTATATAATTGAATACCTGCAAATTTCAGTATCAACTTGATTTTAAGCTTCATTAACTTTACAGACCTTTAGGAAATGGTCCCATCATCAGCAGGGAGGTTGTTTGGCCTACTGACTTGATTATGAATATATCACAGGGTAGATTACTGGATGCGTTCTCTGGGACACAACCCTCTCTATAGGATAAACACAACTAAGTCAAAAATGCTGAAAATGAAACCAGTTCTGAAAGAGGTGGAGATTTTTAAAACGTTTTAACCCAGTTGAAGAGACTGAACCTTACAGTCATTCAATCTTATAGTTTTATATTATAATATAAATGTATAATTAATTTATTAATGTATTTTACAAGGTTACTGCTGTAATTCACGAAACCTTTGCACACATCCTCAGGACCTGTCCGTTTGGGGAATCACTGAGAAACATTTGGCTCCACACTATTCGAGACATGATGGCAGAAGCCTTGCGAGATTATGGATACGCAGTTTATGAGGAAGTTCATGGTGTGGCCACAAATGGGAATAATAGACGAATATATATTATTGCATTTAGACCATCTTCTAAAATTGGTATGGTATTAGATCCCACAATTCGTTTTGAAATGAATAGTGGCCAACCTGAGGAAGATGAATTTGAAAAGAATGCCAACGGTTGACTATTACAAAGATAAATACCAATTAATAGTATAACTGTCACAGGATTGATGATCGAGGTAAGAGGTACTGCACCACAATTCTTTACTAAATGTTGGACAAATTGTATCTTTCTAAATTTGCTATCGCTGCCATTAGAGGATCAATTTCAAGAAATAATTTTTACAATATCTCTACTATATAGAATACACTTAAAATACGATTTGAATTTTTTAAATGTATTTACAAAATTTATTTCATCAATTTTGAAAATTAATTGTATCACTTTGTCCTTGTGACAATCCTCTAATGAGGAAAGTTTTATATACAGTAAAACCTCTCTTAGCCGGAACCTCTATAAGAAGGAAACCTGTAGAGACGGAAAAAATATCCAGAACGGTACGATTTTGTATGTAAAATCGTCCTGTATAATGCGGAATTTTTCATAACGCTGAAACATAATGGTTTTTAAAGTACCAATAGTTAATGTTTACCTCAGTAAGAAGGAAAATTATTTTTAAGAACGTTCTAATTACAGTACTAATGACCACACGTGAACATTCTGCATATGACGCTTTCTGCATTATATCGTTTTATCATCTTGTGTTGCCTTGTTTTGCGGGGATACTCTTGCTTATGTATGACAGCGGAGAATATATCGCTTTCCTTTGCCTGCTTACGTTACCTGCGAGGGAGTTGGGAAACTTCAGTCTTTCTATAGTTTAGTTCCTTGTCGCTTTTGTGTAATAAAATTGTTTTGTATTGCCGTACAAACTGAGCTGTGTTACATACACTACTTTGTCTCTATTTCAGTCAATACGTTATCTCTTTAAAGCGGGCATGTAAAACCCTTACTCAGCGTGAGAAAATTCAAGCTTGTATTTTGGGAACCCTTTATAAGAAGGAAAACTGTCAAGACAGAAATATATTTAAGGAATTATCATGTTCCTTCATAAAAAATATGGGTACGAAATTTGGACTTTGACTAAAAATAGAATCTGCAGAAATGAGTTTCCTGGGACATGTAGCTGGATTATATTTTCCATAATAAAAACTATAGCAATGTTATTTAGAAAGAGCTTAACATATTCAGATTAACAAACAGAGTAAAAGAATACAAACAAAATTGGTTGGACTGCATTCAAATAATGGATGAAGAACGTATGACAAAACTATTATTCACAAATAAGCCAGAGGTTATAAATATGTGGGACGGCCAAGAGTACTTTGGAGAGGTTAATTTTCTGCACGAGACCGGTCGAACCTTTTGCATTTCAATCCGTGATGATGATTATGCATTTATTAATGTTGAAACATAAGCTTATTCTTGAACTGCATAACTGAAGACTTGTTCAGTTCTATCATTTGTGAAAGACAGTTTCTAGAAATCGACTAGCTCTGTCGATGGTTTTATGGTCTTGCAGTCAGATCTTCTGACTACAATTCATGAGATCCGGGCTCTTTTCCCACTTGGACCATAAGAATTTTAATTTAAAGGTAATCATTACTATGGTCGCCCATAGTCTGAATTTAGATTAAGTTTGGGTGAATGAATCTCATCATTATTATTTATCAACCTCACTTCAACAGGGTAACGTAACTCTGCATTTCAGGCACCCCCAATTCAGAAGTGGGTTACAATTCCGCCAATGCCAAAAGAAAATGCCAGAAATGTCGTAACACAACCTGGAGGTATTGGACAAAAATACCTTATAGAAATCTGGCATAACAATGGAATTATGAGAAGTAACAGCAACAATTGGCGTAGAAACGTATGACCACTACCACCACTAGTGGGGGTGGAAAATCAGGCGAGAGAGACCGCTGAATTCATTGCAGCGGTACTGGAGGCCAGAGTTCCTGAAAGCATGATTAATGTATGGTTTTTGTATGCGGCATCATATGCATATTTTAAACAGGCTTTAAATTCACAATATTAACGCAGTAAAGAGAAAACGAATCTCCCGGAGCTATTTTCAATTTATACTTTTTAGTTTTCAATGCTCATGTAAAAAAAAAACAAGGCTAATGAAGCCATACACAGATAAAAAATAATCATGATAGATTTTGTGGCTTGAATATATTTCACAACATTCCGTTGTTTCAAGCTCGTCACTAATCTCTCTCTTCTAGACTTACTGCATTTTTAAATTTTTTTAACAGATTCGAATCTGGTTCAAGTATAAACAATATTTCTTTTTGTCAGATGAAATAATGTGCCCATTCTTGTGGTTTACTGGTAACGTCGTTACCTCAGACGCAGTGAACACGGGTTTGATCTCCGGTGGGATTAGTTTCCTGATAAGGGTTTTTTGGAGGGGGGTTTCCTCATCTGTAAGACAAAATACAGGAAACATTAAGACCAAATAGTCCCCTAACACCATCTAACCATCGCAATAATCCGTATCATATTCGCCTTGTCTATTATGAAAGTTGTGCATTGTCTTAAATATTCGTGTTGATTCGGAGGTGGCCGTGATATTGATCTGATCACTCATCTAGAGAGGCCCTATATTTTCGTGTAATATTAATTAAATCCCATTTTATCCCTACTTTTCTATTAAATATATCTTTGGAATTATTATTCTAATCACAGTTTTAACAATATTAGCATTAAAATGATCCTGTATTCTGGAAGAGTACCTGTGTGATATAATAACTCAATGGCACTACCAAACCCATAGGTTCATTGTCGCGCAGACATGAACTCTCTATACATCCCTATCAAGAGCTATGGTTTTCCAATCAATTCTGTATAATCTACTGCCCTCAAATCGTGGTTTATGTTAATCTCCCAACTCATTCTTGGTCTACCAACTGGACGTTTTAATTCCTACAATAAACTTCCATGTCCCTCTTATAGTCCCAATTCGTGCCATATCTTCTGTTCATCGCAGTCAACGTGCCTTAACCGTTCTTATTATACCTGGTTTCCTATAAAGATCATGTAATGTATCCTCTCCGTTCCCCTATTTGATCATCTCTTTAAAATACTCTTCTGTTAGGCTGTGGGTCCGTAAGGCCAGGATAACTAAGGACACTTAAAAGTACCTACAAAGTGGGGTTAAATTAATGTAAGGAAAGAATGAGAATAAAATTAAATCATATTAATAGATTATAATCTATTATATAGGTAATTACCTAATGGACACAATAATGTTACATGTCTTGTAACTTTGTAAGATGCTACTAACGTTGCAGTTTGAAAGTCGTATTCTATACATTCCGTATTAAAACCATGAGGTAGGCAAAACTTGCTGAGATTCTTTTTTATTTTCCACAGTTTTCAAGGCTAATGTTTATTGGATTTTCATTCCAGTAATCCATTTCCTCATTAACCAACGTTCCATAATCCATTAAAATGACTTAGCAAACGAGGTGGATCAGATGGTTGCATTTGAGACTCATATTCAGAGAATCCCGACCAATTTAACTGCATTTTTCGTAGTTTTCTTCAGTCTTCAAGGCAAATAAATGTCTGTCTGGAATTTCATGGCCGCAATACATTTCATTCTTTCTCATCATTACATTGTAAGTTACCATCGAAAGCATCAATAATAATTAATTGAATTTCCACAGAATTTTGAATTCAGAAAATACACTACTGGTATGAATCTTGAAACGACATGATTAAAGATAAATAAGAACTTGACTATAAAACTAAAATAAAAATATTAATATGAGTAAAGTTCAGCCTGGTGGTCTAGTGGGTACCACGCTTATCTCTGATCCTAATACTTGCAGGAACAAACCTGGCCGTGGCCAATTAATTTTTTCTGATTTTTTAAAAGAAACTAAAGTCATCGGTTCCGTGTCGTAAATCTTCAAAACGTAAAGGACCTCAAGTTTGAAAAAGAGGCTTCTAAATAGAACCGTTCAAACCTTTCATACCCAAACTAATTACCATAGCTGCTGAAGAATGTAGTTAAATAAAATATTAATAAAGAAGTTATAGTAGTAATTGGACACAAAACAAACGGATGCATGTCTCATTGGTCTAAAAATATTCCTTAAGAACTTTATTCTCAAAATTATTTTTACTATGTGATTGAATTCCGTCTCTAGTCCAACTACGTTACCTTCTATCTTACAATAATAATAATAATAATAATAATAATAATAATAATAATAATAATAATAATAATAATAATAATAATAATAATAATAATAATAATAATAATAATAATAATAATAATATTTTATTATGAATATTCCACAATACAGCATTTCTCCTTCAACGCGAAGTGATTTTTCGCCACAGGTTCCTGTCTATAGAATCTCCTTCCCTCAAATCTCTAGCTTTCATACTTCCCTTTACTCCATCTATCCAACGTTCTCTAGGTCTGCCTCTTCTATTTCTTCCATCAGCTTTCCAATCAAGGATCTTATTTGGTATTCTATCTTCCATTCTTATGAAGTATCCATACCATTTCAAAGGTTTTTCTTCTAGTATTTTTTTTTTTTCAACTTCCATAATTTCTCTTAATGTGCTGTTTCTAACTTTATCCCGTCTTGCAATTCTTGTTGATCGCCTCCAATAAATGTCCATAAACAGCACAAAGTGTAGGATGCGTGTTTTGCAAACAGTTTTCAGATACCTTTAAAATTCTCATTGGGTTAAAGCAAGGAGATGTTCAATCTCCTTTTATATTCAAATTTGTACTAGAACATGCCATCAAATCTTAGGTGGATAAAGAAGGCCTACAACTCAATGGCATTAATAAGCTGTTAATATATACTGATTACATTGCATTAGGCGATATCGATGAGAGAAGAGTCAACCTACATTCGATATTTATGATATAATGGAAATGGACAGTTAATGAAAAATGAGAAATATGTCGAAGAAGTGGCTGCATTAAAAAATCTACGAACAATAAATTCTAACAGTAATAAGGTGCAGAATGAAATTAAACATAATCTCATTTCTGAAAATGCACGTTATTATACGTTACAGGGACTCTTGTTACCCCAAGTTCTCTCAAAAACATTAGTGTGATAATATATAAAACTTATGTTCTCTCAGTTGTATTATATGGGTGCGAAACATGGAAGCACGACGTAACAAAAACAGTTAAATCTCATATACTGCGATAGGCAGGTCATGTGACACGAATAGGAAATGAAAAAGGGCCATGGAAACTGTATGTAGAAAAACCAAAGGGAAAACGTCCAGTGGATAAGTCAAGAATGATGTTGGAGAACAACATTAACCATGATTTGAGGCAGGTAAATTATACAGGAGGTAATTGGAAAACATTAGCTCAGGATAGTGATGTATTGGGCGGTTATGTCCGAGCGGTCATAAACCACCGGGTTCGATATTGCCAGTAAGTGAGTTATTTTTTTTTGCAGACTTAAGTCTACAAAAGGCTTGGTCATCCATTTAACCTGGTTAAACATACATAGTACATATTTATAAAAATCAGGTCTCTCTGATACTTCGTCAACTTAATTTTTTTATTCATCTTACATCGTATTTAATATGGAATTGACAAGTTGTAAAATTACATGGAAAGTAATCTAGTGAACATAGTTAACTAGTTAATTCGAACAAGAAACTCAAATATTTTTTGCATGAATTACGACCGAGTCATCTACAAAACACGTACTTGTTTTTTTCTTAAATATAGTAGGCTTGCAAAACGAAGTGAAAGAATCGCATTCTCCTAAAATTGTGTGCTACTGTTAAACTTGTGATTTGTATCTCAGTAACAGAGGGAGGCTGCAGAGACAACTGGTCCCACAGTATTTGTTGTTCCCCGGGGAACCACAGAGTTATACCTTCTGGTGCTGTGCAACCATCATCTCCAGTTCTAATGTTAAAGGTTAATGGGTTACTTTACATGCTGCGTAACAGTAAGCGCATTTCAATAAACATCAATTCATTAGTATTGTTTATATACACTTTATAGATAATTAGAAGGAACATGTTCAGAGAAAGAGTCGTAGATCATATATTTTAATTCACATAAATCAAAGCATCCTTAAATATGACAGACAAGGATCAAATAGAACCTTTCAAGACTCATGCGATAGGTCATCATCATCATAATACATTCACGAATTTAGGCCATTTGTTGACCTGTTTCGGCCTCAAGAGAAACACCATCCAGAAGTCTTTTGAGTGGACGTCCTGGTCTTCTTCTTCCTGCAGGTTGATATCTTAACATTAGTTTGGGTATTCTGTGATCTTCCATTCGATGAACATGTTGTATCCATCTTGACTTATAATCAGAAATTTTGTTTTCTAAAGATTCCATGTGTAATTCTTCTAAGATGTCTTCATTTTTTTTGTGATCTAGTAGTGTGTATCCTGCAGTCCTCCGAAGATATCTCATTTCAGCAGATCTAAGTCTCTGTATATCCTTCTGTTTCAACGTCCATACTTCGCTACCATACAAAAGAGTTGGAAGAGCCAGTGTTTTATACACTTTCAGTCTTGAATGCTTTTGGACTAACTGTGGCTTGAAGATAGAATTTATTAACCCTAAAATTCTTAAAAATTTAGATATTTTTGCATTTACATCCTTTTCTTCTTCATATGAGATATTGCATCCTAGATATGTAAAATTATTCACCTGCTCCAAAATTTTATTGTCCAGTACAATTTTACTTCTGACAGGATCTACACCTTGAAATGCCATAATTTTTGTTTTTTCTGTAGATATCTTTAATCCATATTCTTCTGTAATTTTGCGATAGGTAGAGGAATAAAATCTGATGTCTGATCGCCATTAATGGGGTTTCACGCTAGTTTTTCTATTCGTAGGACAAATACTAAGATTGTAATGGAATATTGAAAGAAGGAACAGAAAAGGAAGGCCAAGAACAACCTGGAAAAAAAATCAAAATACAATGCGGAAATTTGGTATAATAGATGAAGATACAGGGACAAATAACGATGGAGAACTTTAATTAAGGGAATTTTGTGAATGTTAGTTGCAAACTGATAGTCTATAAGTCCGTAGTCATTATATATTTTATTAATGTTAATTAATAAGATTGGTTGGAGGAAATTTCTCAAAATGAATGAATGAAATTCATTACAGGTCCATTTTACTATAATCACCATTTGATAAAAAAATCGATAAGTAAATATATGTTTACACATAGAAGCACATCATGTAATGGAAAATTGACAGTTAATGTGACAAATAGGGAAGATTTTAAGAAGTGGCTGAATTCAAATATATAGGAACAATAATTACAAGTATTAATGAGATGAACAAAGAAATCAAACGTAGGCTCAATTCTGGAAATACCCGTTGTTATGCATTACAGGGACTCTTGTAGTGCCAACTGACACACTGACTCTTACTTTAAGGGAGGGTAACACATTATTTGAGAATAAAGTTGTTAGAAATGTATGATTGTAAAGCAAGTATTAAGGTTGGAAATAGAGTATACTCAGAATTTGATATAACGAAAGGATTAAGACAAGGATGCGGGGTGTCACCAACATTGTTCAACATATTTTTAGAAGATGTATTGATGAAATGGAACAAATCATCTAGGGGAATGGGAATCAATATTAATGACCGTTTACTGCATAATTTTTATTGGCTGATGAGCAGATTATAATAGGACAAGATAAAGAAGATATAGAATATATGATTACAAAGTTGGTAGATGCATTTGAGGTAGGGGGACTGGAGATAAATTATATTAAAACAATATATGGTAATCAGTGGAAATTCAGAAGACCTACAAATGAATAATATGGTAATTAAATATGTTGAAGAATTTAAATACCTTGGGTTCTATAAAGATGAATCTGGTACTTGTGAAAAATATATTATTAATAGAGTAAATTATGCAAGGAAGGCGATTAGATCCCTGAGTGGTCTTTTATGGAATAGAAATCTGATCAGAAAAACAAAGCGATTATACAAACAATAACGGGAAGTATACTTACATATCGATCAGAAAACTGGATAATAAATGAAAGGATTGCAGAAAATAATCTTGGCGACAGAAATGGATGGATTAAGGAGACGCATGAAAATATCCAGGCTACAACATATTAGGAATACATATGTTAGACAAGAAATGGATGCGTAAGAAACTTATCGATTGGATAACAAAGAGAGCTTTACAGTGGTATGGACATATACAACTGATGTCGGATGAAATGTGGCCTAAACGGGTATTAGATTGGATGATACCAGGCAGAAGAAAGAGGGGGAGAAGTAGAATAACATGTTATGAGGGAATATAATATGTTATGATGAAGAGGGATGTGGAAGAAGGACAATGGGAAGACAGGAATCTCTGGAAAGCAGGAATTAAGGGCGAACTGTTCTAAAGTTGAAAGCCTGTATTACGTAACAAAATAAGGAAACTTTTTAGCCCAATGAGAGATGAAGAAACAGGCAAATGGAGAAGACTGCTTAGCAATGAGCTACATGTTTTTCATAGGAAACAAGATAAAATAAGAGTTAACTCTCGTAGACCGCAATGGGCAGGACATATGACATTAATGGGGACTGAAATAGGGGCTTGTTAGCTTCTTGTAGGAAAACCAGAAGGAAAACCCCCCAGTTGGCAGATCAAGAATGAGGGAGAATAACATAACCATGATTTGAGAGAAGTAGATTATACAGGGGATTATTGGAAAACATTAGCTGAGTACAGAGATATATGGAGAGCATATGTCCGTGAGGCCATGAACCTACGGGTTCGATAGTGCCAGTGAGTAAGTTAACATAATTCAGTAATAATAAATAATAATATTAATAATAAATAATAATAATAATACTAATAATAATACTAATAATAATAATAATAATAATAATAATAATAATAATAATAATAATAAATTGAAAAATTATCAGAAACAAATGAAAACAGACTACTAGGAAAACAAAATATTGTAGATACTGAATAATCATCCGAGAGAATTGGCTCAGTGTGCAGCGTCAGGTGATCGTACTGAGGAGACACTGCATTCAATATTCCTGCTGTCCCTAACTCGTCAAGGAAGATACTATATTGGAATATTCTGTTACCGTGATTAATTATACTACAAGCCTACTCACTGATTTTTTTTAACTTTTTCATGTCATTAAAATTGAGATAGTTTGAACTTGCAAACAAAAAACGACAAACACAACAACGCAGAACCGTGACCTCATTGGATATAAGCAACTATTTTAGATTCTAATGAACTTTTAGATTTTGACGTTAAGATAAGGATGAGATATAAATAACCGCACGAGTCAGCTGAGATCATAGGTATAACCCATATTATGGACGTACTGGTTTCACACACGGAACTCAGCAATTTGATTGATATTTGTTGTTTTACTCCACCTTCTACGTAACGTTAGAATGAAATTTATTTATGAGAAGGACTCATTTTATTAGCACAATCATTTAATAATATCGTTAAAATTAAATGAACAAACTTCTTAAGTAAACCAATGATCAGGGGTGTATGTAGATCAAAGGGTGGTTGCCCCCCTCAAAATTAAGAAAAATGATATAATTATAACTCTATTCTACCTAGCAGACTTAAGATAAAAGTTACAAATTAATATGTACCTGTTGGCAGGTGCCGTCGTCCTCACCTTTGTTAAAATGGTGTACTTAACTTCCGAAAGCGCTCCAGTTAATTTTATATCCACCATTTTAACAAGGCTGAAGACGACGGCACCTGCCAACAGGTACATTTTAATGTTTAACTTTTATCTTATGACTATTCACCTCAATAGAATTTGATATGACTTATTAGTATGGGCAGAATTAAGGTCTTGAGAGCTCATCTACCTCTTAACCAGGTTAGAAAGAAAACTATAATAATTAATCTTATATCTAAATTACAATAAACAAACTATTACATGATATATCTACAATTTATGTTGATTTACTCTAGATTTAAGTCGTGTCCAACGCACAGCCAGTCTGCAGCCGACAGTTTAAGAGTTAGGAGGTCCTAAAACACGCAGAATCTTCTGAGGATGTCTACCGCAACAGTAGACGAAACGTTGAGTGTTAATAAAACCAGACCACGGCCATTTAGCCCGAAAGACATGAATGTAAGACTTGTTAACATTAAATTCAGAAAGTCCATTAGGATTCCTTTAAGCGTGTTTCATGAATTTAATATCAGTAGTTGAATTATAGTGGGTTTTTAAATCTCTTGGAGTGATGGTCTCTCTATATATAACAGGTTTACAAGTGAATAACTTAATTATTTAATATTTTTGTCCGCTCAGAGTTTCTATAGAGCCTTTATTTGTTCATACAAAAATGTAATATTTTTCTTAGTATTATAATATAACATACTGCCTGGTATCAAGATAATGACATACATATACTAAAACGAGACGCTTTTGCGTCCAACTCTAATGGGTATGTTCATGTTTTTCTCCTCCTGTCACAATAGCCCAAGAAGTCAGCTCCGTAAAATACTCTGATACCCATCAGGTATGCATTCGATCAGTTTATCCAGATTATCAACCTTCTTCTTCTTAATAGGTACCTTTCCTCCTGAGTACGCAGAGCCTATACTTACTTACCCACTGGCACTATCGAACCCGAAGGTTCATGGCCGCGCGGACATAAGCTCTGCATACATCCCTATCCTGAGCTAATGCTTTCCAATCATTCCCTGTATAATCTACTTCCCTCAAATCATAGTTAAATGTTGTTCTCCCACCTCATTCTTGGCCTACCAACTGGGCGTTTTCCCTCTGGCTTTCCTACAAGAAGCTTCCATGCACGTCTTTCATTCCCCATACGTGCAACATGTCCTGCCCATCGCAGTCTACGAGACTTAACTGTTCTTATTATATCTAGCTTCCTATAAGAGCCTATTGAAAACAAAATTAAGGCTTTCGGCTGAACCTACCTATTCTGAAAGTACTTCTGCTCACATCATCAATGAATGACCTGGCAATGATAACACGACTAAATTCTGAACCATAAGAAATATGTTAAAATGAGTTAATGTTATAATTAATTTTGTTCTTCTTCTGGATCATTTGTCTCTAATCTCCTCTCAAACTTCAGCTTTATGTCAGGAGTCTGAATGCACTTCACAGTGAACTTACGCAGATATTTGAGCCATTTACATTTATCTCATTATATCTCTCATGTCCACCGCTGTGGTCTCGAGGTAGCGTGCTGCCTTATCACGCAGCGGGCCCAGGTTCGGGACAATTCTTCTGGGTGAGGTTTTTATCGGGGTTTTCCTCACCTGTAAGATAAAAGTCAGGAAAACTTTAAGTCCCAAACGGTCCCCGAAATCATATGGCCATCATTATCATCATCAACATCCTTATCATTATCATCATCATCCTTCACCTGTGTGGAAAGCAACGGCAAGCTACCACACCTACAATTCCCTTGTAAAGCTGCATAGTATGAAAATGCTATGATTGCAGTGAAAGACCTGCCCTCGGGCAGAATTACTATGGATGGATGAATATCTCTCATTGTTTAAAATGATCTAGGACAATTATTTTCAATGAATTCTTAATGATACTGATATTCGGATTTTTTTAATCGTCAGTGCTCAGGGTTATCTTATTTTGGTCCCGGGAATTACCAGAATACATATGCAACACTGCAGCAGTTGTTCACGCAATCCATGAGAAGTGGCATACCTCACTGGAACCATTTTTTACATTCCCTTCTTGGTACAAATACATTTTATTGAGTATTCCTTTTTATTGTTCTCTGAGAGTAGTAGTAGTTAAACTGACTATTTAACTCATGCCCCAAATGGGAGTCAATGACCAATCACGTTTCAATGATTTCTGTTTTACAACCAATCAGAGTCGTGTTTTACGAAATATTTATGTGTTATAATTACCATATTAAAAAAAACTCCTCCTTTTTAATATTCTGAACAGGTCTGACCATTATTTTGCAGTGATAAAGCCTATAAGAAATACGGCTATCAGATTGTATATATAGTGCATAGATGTCAACACAGGAATTAATATAAAGACATTTGTAGCAATTTATTATACCACAAAAAAAACACTGTTTGCACTTTCTTAAATGTATTTGTTCCCAGGTAATAATCCAGAAAAATATAATTGTCATATTTACATCATACGACATCATAAATTAATTAATATACAGTTTGATGTGTTTCATGTTTTCTCCACTAGAGAGCATTATTACAATATTGCGTTCCTTTGGCAATAAATAGTATGATCTGGTTGCAGTGATAAACAAAAGAAGCAGATGAAGCGTACCAATCGTTTCTCATTTGTTTTCAAACATCGCCGTTTACATTAAATATATAAATATTTTAAAATAAATATAGTTAAATAATGATTTGTGAGTAAAGAGCTTAATTTTATTCGTTAAATAGTCCTAACAAATGCCACTCTTGAATTCCAAATTCTCTAGATTAATTCACTCCTCACATCGTGAGTCGTGAATTTATCGATAATTTGGAAATCACTCGTGGCATTACTTATGATAATGATTAATTCGTTGTCCACATTAAGATTAAGTTTATTCAGAAATTCATCGAGTTTCCATCTCCTTAAGTGAGATCATTCTCAAGACTCAGCTCCAGTTATCAACCGTAATGGAAATTGATAAGCTAAATGTAATTAAAATCAATTATTTAAAAATCATGTTTCAGTCTTGAGAATTATCTCACATAAGGAGATCGAAACGTCGACGAATTCCTGAATAAATATAAATTTGAGTGCGATAACGAATTGATTTTTATCAATTTAACTACCAATACATTCTGTCAGTATTTTCTTTGATCTTACGGATGGCAAAAATGTTTGCATTAATTTGACATGATTTGTATGTTTCTTAAAGGAGATTACTGGTACAGTTAAATGTTTGCATATGATCTATGGATATGATATGAACCTAATTTTTCTCTTCCATCACGTTCTGACTCCTGTTTTAATCTATTATAAAATTTCTTTGTTCTCCGCTCGGTGAAATATCATCTCACCGGAAGCAGTTGTCTGTGCTGCATCGCTCAAATGCGAGCTCTTTAATTTGACTTTTAAGAGCCTCGCGGCAGCAATCAACTTGAGGCTGACTAAATTACAGGTTGAACTGTTTTAAAGTACTGATAGTAAGCCTTTTGGTTCGACATTGTTTACTCACGTACTGCTTCCAGAGTGATGGATCCGACTTTGGTTTCCTTCTCAATCCTCATGTTCAACACAATCGTCATTCATTACTATTACATTGTCAATGGCAATCATCTACAACTTAATAGTATTCTCAGTATTCTGTGTTGAGTGCCCGATATTCCTGTTAGTACGTTAGAAAAAATGTATGGAGCGATGGTGAGGCCAGTAATGCACTATGGTAGTGAGATCAGGGGTTTTCAAAGAACGGAAATACTAAATAAGGTATATACGCATTTTCTAAAATATATTACAGGACTTAGTAAGGCCATTTCTGACTGTGGAATTTTATATGAATTTGGGTCATTTCAGGACGACATAAACTGCAAAATTCGTGTACTCAAGTACTGGTCGCGGATAATCCAACGTGAACAAACAATGCTTAGAGCAATTTGTTATGACCACCAAATTAGGAACGCAAATGGGAAATTCTGTGCAGACGAGGTTAAGAGAGAACTCCAAAGGAGAAAAAGGAACTGAAAATCGCAAGAATATGTGGAGAAAAATTAGGAGTAGGTACTTAGATATAAACCGACAAAATATTTTGGCCGAATGTGCGGGAAAACGATCACTGTTTTCACAAAGAGATCTAAAACAATATTGGGGAAAATAATCTTATATACTCAATCTAGGATTTATAGAGAGATCAGGGCTTCCTTGGCTCAGGTTAGGGGCATGGAAATTTTTAAAAATTAGCGACGATCACGATATGCGAATATGTCAAATGTGCGGGAGCTTTGAAGACGAGATAGCCTACATATATTAGGAAAATATGATGATATAGAATATTGGAGACGTCAGCTATTACCGGAAAGATTTCTAAATTCAAATCGTGGAAGATTGGCATGCTACGAGTTACAGGTAATCCCAGAAAATTGGATAAACGTGGGTAGATTTCTGGACAAAACGCGGAAAATAAGAACAACACTTATTCAGAAATAAATAAGTATGTTAACAAATTGCAATACCATTAATTCTTAATAATTCTATATAACTAAGTTAATGTATAATGTAATTGTATTGACATCTGATTGTAATATTATTGTGTTTTTTTGTTTTTGTTTTTAAACATCAACTTATTGTAACAGACTGTCAACAGCACGTACGGCTTACTGCCCGTGCGATCCATATTTGTAAATAACATTGTATGTATATTACTTTTAGTTTAATGAAGTCCTTATGTATGTATTTTTATAGCTGCTATTTAACGTATGCAAAATCTATGCAGTTACAGAGTCAAATCACCTCAAAACAATGGAACAAACAAAGAGAGCAGCGCGCTAGTCGACGAATATCTAGCGCCTAACGAGTATTTCATAAAAATAAGGCTTCTGTTCGGACCAATACCCTTCCTTTACAAAACACTAACAGTCCGATTACAATATCACAATGAAGGAAAGGTGGACTGATTTACATTTCTTATAAAACGATGTGATAAACATTCATGGTGGCAAATTCAAGGTAAACTCAATTTTGATAAGAATTGAGACTGTTGCACTTTCTTTATGAAGCAATTCAAATATTGCGCTGTGTTGATTTCAAGCTCTTTTTTAAGGGAATTCACTATCGACCGTTAGTTTGAATTCTGAATCTACAGAGAAATGTTAACCGTTAAACAAAAACTTACTGTGAATGTGAAATGATTTAATTTTAGAGATGGTTTCATTAAGTTATTTAATTGTTTTTGGATCTTTTATTTTACTTTTCTACAAGGTTATCTGTCTATTATTCGTTTTTTAAACAAATGGATTAACTATGTTCAATCTTAACATAATGCCAAGTATATTTACATTAATGGTGTCCACATGTACAAATGAACTCTTTATATTTTTCAGTATTTCGCCCCTTTAAACATACAGTACTTGGATAATTCTATTGGAAATACAAGTTTAAATTGACACTTATAATAAAATGAACATAACATATATTCCAAATAAAATATTAAAAAAAAAGTTTTTGGACATTGTATTGTGAATGTTGTAATTTCTGTTAATTAAATAATTTCATTATTATTTAGTTACTGTTATTCATTTTAAACATTTATTTAAAAAACAGTAGATTGTTTTCCACACATCCCACATATGATAAAATTCCTTAATAATTAAAAAAATAACCATCACTACATAATATATTAGTTAGAATTCTGACGCCAGATTGCGGTTTATTTATTCAATTTATTTCGTTAGCTAAGAAAATAAGCAAGTTAGTTTACACCACATTAATTTACAGTTTATTGGATAATATGTATACAGTTTGTTTCGTTAGATTATGATAGGTCGAGTTAGTGCACATCAAATTGAGATAATTTAGTCAGGAACCAGTTAGCAAGAGTGAAATGTAGTTTAATGAAAAGTAGCATATGTATTACCAAACTATTCTGAAGTCGCTCGAAATATTTTTTTATTATACAAAATTAAACAGAAGTTAAAAATTAGAAATATACCGTCAAATAATAATAATAATAATAATAATAATAATAATAATAATAATAATAATAAAACTATTCTGAAGTCGCTCGAAATATGTTTTTATTATACAAAATTAAAAAGAAGTTAAAAATTAGAAATATACCGTCAAATAATAATAATAATAAAACTATTCTGAAGTCGCTCGAAATATGTTTTTATTATACAAAATTAAAAAGAAGTTAAAAATTAGAAATATACCGTCAAATAATAATAATAATAATAATAATAAAACTATTCTGAAGTCGCTCGAAATATGTTTTTATTATACAAAATTAAAAAGAAGTTAAAAATTAGAAGTATACCGTCATATAATAATAATAATAATAAAACTATTCTGAAGTCGCTCGAAATATTTTTTTATTATACAAAATTAAACAGAAGTTAAAAATTAGAAATATGCCGTCAAATAATAATAATAATAATAATAATAATAATAATAATAATAATAATAATGATAACAATGGTAATAATTTATGAGGAAATACTTAAGGCCAACTCTATCACTCTATTGAGTGACACTAAGAAATAGGCGGTGCAAGAAAATATTAAAACTAAATATATAGTCGCCCAAGATATAAATTAATATGGACAATTAATCAGAAATGTGTGAAAATTAGAAGAATAGGGTGAATACAAATACCTACTAAAAACAATTACTAATAGGGATGGAGTTCAGAAAGAAATTAAACATAGGCTTAATTCTGGAAATGTATTCTACTACGCTAGGAAATCTTAACTTATCTAAAAAAACATTGAACTGAAAATATACTTATTGCCTTTACGACCCTTTGAGTCTATCCATAACCTCTCCTTTCTTAGGAGTTTCAAGACCAAGCTAATTTAGTTATGCTCAATTCCCTACAGATGTCATGGATGACATAATTCGGCATGCCGACACAATGCGACATCTAGTAGGTAAAAAGGTATTATAGGCATATGGATGATGGTTGGTAAATTTTGCTAAGATACCTCTATTTTCAGGCTTGAGGTTATTTTACGAGCCTGAAAATCTTAGGATTTCGGACCCACGATTTAAAGTCCTTTCCGGAGGACTTGTTCCTTGGATTTTTCCATCCTATAAAATCAATTGACCCCGTCCGAATTTGAACCTGCGTCTCTCAGAATTTGAGGGAACGAACATAACCAATAAAACACCGCGGCCGACAAACTGAAAATATATAAAAATGTTATTTTCCCAGTTACATTATATGGATGCGAAACGTGACTCTTATTTTAAGGGAGGAAAATAGTTTACCTGTATTAGATAATGAAGTTCCAAGGGAATTTTTTAGACCAAAGACAGACGAAGAGATAGGTGAACGGAGAAGGCTACATAACAGTGAGCTACATTATGTTTATGTAAAGCCAGATGTAATAAGAACATTTAAGTCTCATAGACTGTGATGGATAAGACATAGGGGACGAGGAGCATGGAAAGTCCTCCCAGAAAACCAGAGGTAAAGCGCCCAGTATGGCTTATAATGAGGTGGGAGAATATCATCCTTTAAAATATGTGTGTTTGGGAAAGGATGTGGATGACCTCATACTTGAAACAGGGAAAATAAAAAAATGTGAATTTTTTTTTAATATCTTGGGTCAATAATTACAAGTTAAGTACCTGTGAGACAGATGTACAGGCTAAAATTGCAATGGCAAAAAATGCAACTTAGACATTACGTGGAGTAATTTGGAACAAAAATATTACAAAGGAAACTAAAATGAAAATTTATAAGAGCATAATACATAATATTTTGTCATATGGAAGCGAAACTTGGTCTTTGACGGAATTACAAAAGAATAAAATTAGAACAGTTGAATTTGATTATTTTAGAAGAAGCCTCCAAAAAACAAGACAGGATAAAATAAGAAATGAATTCCTTTGGAGAGAAATGAAGGTCACCACATCTGTTATTAAGAGGATTGAAAACCAAACGCTTAACTGATATGGCCATGTACAAAGAATGGAAAATGAAAGATGGCCTAAAAATATATACCAATGGTTACCCCCTGGAAGAAATAAACGTGGCAGACCTAGATGGAAATGGAAAACCTACGTCAGAACAATAATGGATGATAGGAACTTGGAAGAGGGAGATTGGAATGATAGAGAGAAATGGAAACTGAAGACGGCAAACCTATAAGTGGGGGGAAAGTCGAAGAAGAAGAGAGAAAATTCTGCATACGCCACTGCTCATGACAAACACTATGAAACTAACACTTTTACTTGGTAAAATAAAAGATTCCAAGTTTGCCTTACGTGTGAAAGTGTCTAGGTATAGATAAAAATTAAATTGGTGTCATGTTGAATCTTCAAAATGCATTTTACTAATTATAGGATCATATCATTAGCTTTACACTACAGCATTTTTAAGCCTTAAATTAAAAAATGTATCCTAAAAGATACATCAGTTTGTTTCAGTTATTTAATAATTTTAATTAGAAACAGATGAAAACTAACGATAAGAGATTCCTTATTATTTTTTTATAATTTCACAATATACCTAATAATAACACTTACGGACAATTTCGTTTTTACTGCGGCCCGCCAGATTTAAATAACTTACTCGAGAAATAAGTTTCAAACCACTCTGCCAAGGTTTTGGTAGTTTCCCTTGGCTTATTGACAGATGTCGGAGTAGTTCCATGGAGTCCACCAATAAATTTCATCTCCAATAAATTTCATCTCCAATAAATCTTCTAAAATTTAAATTTCGTAACACATCAACATAACCTGAAAGGAGCCGTTTGTGATTGGACTTGCTATTCTCCCTCCCTTTCTTGTCCCCTTGGGGCCTGGCGGCGGCTATTATGGTTCCTGTCTTCCTGTTGGTGGCTTAGTGAGATGACGTCTAGATTACCACAAGCGAAGACCAGCTTAAAGGCTTTTTAATGTCTGACCACTGGATCTTTGTCTCCTGATCTGAGGCTGGTTGTTTTCGGCACTAGGTTAATCGCTCATTTTTCTCAATGACAATATACAAAAGGGCTAAATAGGGTAAATAAATCCCTAAAGTAGCCGGAAGTTTGGTTCATGGACCAGTGGTTCCTTTTTTCTGCCAGGGGGGCATCAAGGAAACTGGATGAATTCTTGGCTGGATTGGAGAAGGACTACATTTTGGAAAAGTGATCCTGCTTCCAAATACATAGTCGGTCGGTCGGTCGGTCGGTCGGTTTTGCTAATTTAAGGAATAAATCTCTGTATTAGCAATCGTACAAGAAACGACTGATTCAAGTAACGTGACTAACGGGAGATAGAAATATAGACTCGACTTGAAATAAATTTTATAACAATCTGTTAATTTACATGGAAATTATTAAGGATAACATAGAACTTTATGTCTTTGTTTCCCTTGAAACTTCTCGTTTAAGTTAGAACGATGGACAAGGAACGAACGATTTTAACTTGTCAGGAACTGGAGATGTTAATGTGTATTTTGTATGGACTTCCTTTGCCTTTATGAAGAGAAAGTCCCTGAGGAGGTTTTACTTCTTGGCTATGTAAAGTGTGAAACAATTGATACAATACACTTTGCGAGCAGTTCATAATCCTCTTACTACTTCTGAAAATTAAGTAATTATCAAGACTTTCCAGGAAATAACTCGTTACTGCTGTGGACATAACCTATTTTCAACACCCGTCAATCTTAAAGTTTTATGGCTGCTTCTTCTAAATCTTTATATAAGTACCGTCCTTTTCACAGTCATCGGAGATGACGCATCGTTTCTTAACCTGTATTTCAAGGGGTTAGTCAAAACTTTTTCGCAATGGCGGGTTTCGAGGTTAGGTCTATTTTTGTTTCCTTCATTTCTGCAAGCATTGTAATAATAATAATAATAATAATAATAATAATAATAATAATAATAATAATAATAATAATAATAATAATAATAATAATAATAATAATAATAATAACAACAATAATAACAATAACAATAATAACAGTAACAACAATAACAATAATAATAACAATAAATACAATAATAGCAATAACAATAAATACAATAATAGCAATACCAATAATAATAACAATAACAATATTAATATTATTCTTAAATTAAATTAACCCTATAATGCCCCTTATTGCATATGTGTAACATCAGGAATTTATCACATTATTTCCACAATAAATTAATATTTACCGTGAATGCCTGATTTACAGTACTGTAATAAAATTAGGAATGAATTTTATTTCGCTACAACTAGGCCTACATATTTTGTAACTTTTAAGTCGTAGCTAGAGTAACTTTAGATTTAACCGTTAAGGGTGAAGTTGATTTAAGGTTATTAAACCTTTTGCATGGAATTGAATTGTATGCATGTCTACTGTATACATTTAAAAGTCAGTGGTTCACCCTACTCAGATCGTTGTGGAAGGAGTTCGCGAGTCAAAAAAGGTTGGGAACCGCTGGTCTACAGAATAGAAAAAATGCCCATGCAATACAGGACTAAACCTTGATTGTTTTCTCAGAATAAATAATTATTTTTGTAATTTATTTGCGATATACTGTTATATAGTTATTAAAATATGAAAATAATTCCATCGGCATGTGTATCTACCGATAATATTAGTTCTAAAAAAACTTTTTTATGCCATTTTCGTTAAATTAAATAATATTGCGTGCTTACATTTCCTAATAATCTGGAATGAAAGCAGTGACAACATGTTGAAAAAGATTGAACCAGCTGAGCACAAGCCGTGGTATATACAAGACAGCTCAGTTCAAACTACCAAATAAACTGTACAGCGTAAACACCCTCCTCTCCATCCACCAACGTTACTAAAATAAGATTGCAAATTTTAATATTTTGTTAAGTAATACAATTATTTAAAAAATGTATAAAGTATAAAGTTTTTGAGGTGTGTGACTGGCCATTCAATGAAGCGAAATAAAGATATAACGGAACTAAATATATTCAAACTATTCATCAGAATTGCACAAAACTGAGATGAATGGATGAACCACATCAATAGAATGTATAACAGAATTCCGAAACAGATTCTTCACTACAGCTCCCTAGGAAGAAGAAATGTAGGAATACCCAATAAAAGATAGACAGACCAATTCTAACACGAGGTCGGAACTGACTGTAAGGTCTATTCCTTGATGCAGATGGTGATGATGATAAAAAATGTGAAGATCTTTTTTATTGTTTATGACATGAATAATCAGTTATGACACATTCCCCTTATACACTGTATATTGGTATTTAT
This sequence comes from Diploptera punctata, assembly GCA_030220185.1. Taxonomy (NCBI): domain Eukaryota; kingdom Metazoa; phylum Arthropoda; class Insecta; order Blattodea; family Blaberidae; genus Diploptera; species Diploptera punctata. Next base: position 79,890 of record JASPKZ010002327.1, read on the forward strand.
GTAATTAAAACCTATGGTAAATCCCACTTGGAATTGAATAGTAAAGCAAAACTGCTTGGTTATTCAAAACGACAACGAAAGTACTGGTTGCTCACGAGAAGAAGAATTGAACAAATATCACCAGGCGGGGCGTCGCCTTCTCCTCTCGTGATATTATTATCCATGTTAACAAATAATGCAAGAACACTGTGACCATGTTCCTGTAAAAGAGATGCCATCCTCTTTTCTAAACAAAAGCAGGATAAGGAGCATTCCGTCACATTGGTTGCAGAGAAAATTCGCCATACAATTTAAAACGGTCACAGAGATAATGATTCATATGATTGAAATTGGCCACAAAGAGCATTACAAGCTACGAGCCACAAGCTGGCAGGAATTTTTAATCCAAATTAAATGTCTTGATCGTTTCTGAAATTAATTAATTGTAGAGAAGGGGAAACCTAGCGTGGTGTTATTTGTTCAGATTGAAGCCATTCTTCTCTGGAGTAACCAGCACTTTCGTTGTGGCTTTTAATAACCGTGCAGTTTATTGGGTTGTTACTACAGATAGAGTAATAGGGTTCTTTCATCACGAGCCATTTTCAGCATTAATCAACAATTCATATTATTATTACAAGTAATAACTAGTGAATATCTTCAATTGGCACATGACATCGATACTGGATAAATATGTAGCCTTCTGGATATGTGAAACAAACAATAATACAACTAAGCATGGAATTTTAACTGTAATTTTCAGAATAAAAAGGCGAAAAGATCTTAAACAAAAAAAAATCCTATTATAAGTGATATTTTTAAACATTGTAAGTAAACGCAAATAAAAAGGGATTGTTTGCAAAGAAAGGAATTTTTAGTCCATTCCTGATAATAGTAATCTTAACATTGGTAAGCTATAAGAAAACGTTAAGAAACATTAAGGCACAAATAGCCTCAAACACCCCCCTCCTCTCATCTGGTCATCATACTCACCCTATCATATTCGTCTTGTTTGGTATGAATGTCTTTTTTGTCTTAAATGTTCTTGTTATCTCAGAGATGTCCTGGCATTTAGCCTGGTCACTCTTTCAGAGAGTACCTCGTGAACAGATGTTTTTGATAAACAGGAGAATAAACCTTTGTCTAGCTTCTTAAAATAATTAATAAAACTAAATATACCATGTCCTTGTTTGGTCAAAATAAGTAGACTATGTGTTTGGTCAAGAGTTTAAAATCTTCTCCTGAGAGGTTGTGTAGCGTGGGACATGTAAAATTGCCTATAAAGGATATGGTTAAACTACGGTACGGAAAGAAAGAAAATTAATTTTTATTTTATATGTAAATGATGCTTCAAATTAATAGCATATTACAATGCGACTTTGGCAAGTGGTTTTTACAGAAGCAAGGATATGATTAAAAACCGGGCGATAGCGAGGTTTTTAATTTCCGAGATTCTGTAAAACACAAACGTCATTGTACATTATTTTCTGCGCAATGGTATTTTTCAAAATAATAAATAATAGTAAAATATTAACATATTTTATGAAAATATTTGCGTTCATTACAATCAACTGACTAACGTTAACAATGTGGCCAATGTTTATAATAATAATAATAATAATAATAATAATAATATAATAATATAATAATATAATAATATAATAATAATAATATAATAATAATAATAATAATAATAAATGCTTTATTTTAGCTGGCAGAGTTAAGGCCATAAGGCCTTCAATGTTTATACGGTGAATGCCGAAAATAATTTAGTTGAGACTGCAGCAGGACGTGACACCAATCAGTAATAAAATGGCGGCAAGTGCGAATTTATTGTTTTATATTGTTTCAAATAAAGTTCTGTAAATTTAAAATGCAGTGGTTTGTTTAGTATAATGTATATTAACACTACAATTCGGATATATTTTGCATAGGCCTATACATTGTACGTCGTATACATAAAGGGCAGTGGTTTTACTTTCCGCACGAGGTAGATAATATTTTTTTTGTTCAATCCCACCTGTTTGTCGTTCGACATTCCAGGTATCCTCTCATGACTCTGGCGTATTGTGTGACCCACTTCTGAGGTTGGGGCGCATGGAAGGCGGGGTTACGCTGCTCCAATGATATGAGGGTGATGATGTGTAAATGGTACGCCAGGAGAGGCCTTAAACCTAAACTTAATCTAATGAGGTGAATATGATATTGATGATAATGATGGCCAGATGATGTTCGGGGACCGTTTGAACCTTAAAGTATCCTGATATTTGTGTTAAAGGTGAGGAAAAAACCCTGAAAAAAAAAACTCAACCAGAAAACTTGTCCCGAGCGGGGATCGAACCCGGGCCCGCTGCGTGACAAGCCAGAACGCTAACTCGAGACCACAGCGGTGGACAGGTAGTTAATATATAATATTACAGTAGGCCTATAGTTATTAAGGTTGGCAATCACAATTTTGTAAATTGAACATTCAATCATGGCCGCCATTGTTGTAAGTATGACAGAACACACTATCGCGCAAAAAAAATATATATATATGTGTTGTTGGAAACGGTCTCGCTCTTGTTTGTCATCCTGAATCACAAAGCGTGCATCATATGAATAGGTGAAAACCATAAAGGTATAAGTGAATTTTTTGTTAAATTGAGTGAAGTACAGTTATCGCATGTTATTTTGTACTACTTTCGAGTAGCAGAGAGATTCAAGTGCATGATGTCCTGCAGCTGTCTGGCGAAGGAAGAGTACAACCGTTTGATACATACAGAAAATGTTTAAACTCATTTTTTCTCTGAATTATCCAAATGTAACTTATACCGTCATGGTTTTCACCCATTATATTATAATGGTTTTATTATTTCCATGCAATCCTCCTTGATTAATATTAATAAATGGAAAGATACGGGGAAAAACAATCAGTTAATTTTTATCCCATATTAAAGTAGGCCTATTTTTAAATTTTAATCTGAATTAAACTCGATGCGAACTTGTAAAAAAATTAGAATGTGTAAAATCACTGCTACCGATTCCATTTAAATAAAGAAGGTAAACATTTCCAATGTTGTAAGTCTGATGTTATTTAAATGATATTTAGTTCTGTATTCTCTGAAAGCAGAAGTTAATTTAATATATATATATATATATATATATATATATATATATATATATATATATATATATTGAACATTAGGCTATAAGATAAATTAAATTACATAAATTGCCTACAATATATTAAAATATAACACACAACAGCAGTCATAAAGGGGCGAAGGGGGATTATGAACAGAATGGGGGAAAAAAGGGCCAAATAAGTCTAAATGTCTAAAAAAGTGATTCAAAATTGGGCCCATAGGCCTACATAATTTTAGGCAATATGTCACTCATTGGTTTCTTTCAGATAACTATAATTCGTCATAAAAATAGCACTTAAATCCTAACCCTAGATATAGGCCTAACCTTAAATTTAAAAGTGTATACATATGAACTAAATAAATAATTAATATTCACCACCTTCTAGAATGTATTTATAAATTACAGAAAAGACATATTAGCATTCGTTTCAACAAAACGATAAATAAATTTGTTGTACTCATAAATCTGTTACTTATTATACCAAAATAATTGACTATCACTTAAATATATTACATAAAAACTCCATAGCTCGATAGATATAGAGGGTCATTGGACTAAAAGGGGTTGCTGGTCTCACATCTACACGAATAATTTACAGTAGATTCAGCCAGTAAGAGTGGCATGTGATCAGAATGTCGGGTCCCCCATCCGTTAAAGCTGCTTTTCTCAACTTGGAGTCATTACTTTTTGTAGCTACCCAAATCCCTCAAGTTGTTAGGTTGACACCGGTTCCATATGGAACGAAATTTCACGAGGAAATGTTTTCATTTATGGTGATTCGAACATCGCTCTGCGCAAAAAATTGATGCCTTAAATTACTCGGCTATGGGATGTAACTACTAGGCCTATATTAAATCTAATATATAAAAAAATGTTTGTTTGTTTGTTCGTACTTTATGCGTGGCAATACCGTTGATCCGATTGTGATGTGGCTTTTTGCAAAATGTTCAGGAGATTTCCTGGATGAACATAGGCTATAAGGGAGTTATGATACTCAACTCCTACACCCTTAAAAATAGCCCTTTGTAGTGGAAAATGTGAAAAAAAAATGTAGCTCTTTGGACAATTAACTGGTTTACGCTGCCCAAATCATAACAAGTACACAAAATTAATGTACACCTTCTTTGTAAGCATAGCAGCATAGGCCTATTGCGGGTATTCTTTTACGGATAACTCACAATAACGAATTTTGTCTATTAGCTAATTAATGCCAAGAAGATCGAGATAAGTAGATTCCCGGGCAACACCGGGTAATCAGCCCGGGGAATCTTAAAATAATTACGATATACATGAATAATTATTTTTCATTTTAGTTATTCAACTAATCATAAAAAGTACATTAATTTTTGTCTCTGAGTTCATTTATGCCAAGAAGATCGGGATGAGAAGATTCCCGGACAACGCCGGGTAAACAGCATGGGTATCTAAAAATAATTACGATATAATTTTTTCCTGTTACTTATTTAACTAAACATAAAACACAATTTTCGTATTTCAGCTCATTTATGTCAGGAAGATGGGGATAAGTAGATTCCCGGTCAAAGGCGGGAAATCAGCACGGGTTATCTAAAAAATATAAATTTATAATTATTTTTCTTTTTACTTATTCGACTAAACATAAAATCACATTAATTTTAATTTATTTTGGCGTAGCAGCGCACGCCGGGTATTAGCTAATAATGAATAAAAATTACATTTGTGTTAATACATCATGAATTGAGTAATAATGAATAGAGAGGGCAGACCTTTTTATTGTATTTCTTCCACAAATAGATCATCCAGTACGTCTTTAGGGCTATCGCTTCATTTCTGTTGAAAAGTAAGCCTAAAACATAATTTGTCACCAACTGATAAATTAATCTGTGATAGTGATGTTCTTATTATCACAGCATTTTCTATTAATCAAAACAAGAAATTACTTTAAAATCATTATATCTATTAAGATGTAAAGAGAACACTGCAATATACTTAATGGGAAATGAAACGTGAAAAGATTCGCTCTTGTTCTTTTTTTGTTTTTTAGAACTGACTTATTCTCAAAAGATATCTCGAAGAAACATTACCATTGACAAACTACAGACAATGAAAACAAAACATCAGCTACAATTCTTGGCTACGACTAAGAAGTATTATTTCATTCCCTAAATTCCTTTTTTCGTTCCTTTCTTTCTTCTCACGAATTCCCGCATCTTTGTCTTGTCTTCATTTCCGCTGCAATAATGTCTGAGACATTATGACCGCCATTAATGTCCTAGAACTTTAAATACAGCTGAGATCTGGACCTACAATTCTTGAAAGAGAATCACTGATGGAATTGCGCAGTAATCGCACAACAAAATATTTCCAATGGGCAGTATTAGTTAATGTATTATTGTTTAACAATGCTTGACTATTAAAAAAATATTAATTTTTTCAGAGAACGAATGTGTAGGGATAAAAAATGAGTAAAAAACTCATAAAATGTTTGACATAGGCAGTAAAACTTATTTACGTATTCAAACAGCAACATTATTCTAAAACAAATACCTCTTAAATTATTACATTCGACATTTAATGATATTTATCATTTGTTGCACAAACTATGAGGCATTTCTTCAGATCATATTCTCGTTGACCATTTAATTCATGCCCCAAATGGAAGTCAATGACCAATCACATTTCAATGTATCTTGTTTTACAACCAATCACAGTCGCGTTTCACCCGACATTTATTTATTAAGTCATCATATTAAAGAAATCTCTTCTTTTTAATATTTTGAACAGGTCATAGCATTATTTTGCAGTGACAACTCTCTAAGAAATACGTTGGATATAGTAATTTATATATTAAGGTGTAAGAATGCTAGAATCTATGTGGCTACCAGATTGTACGAATGTAACCAGAGTGCTTGCGAGATATTATAGAAAATATATTATAGCAATTGATTTTACCACAATAACAAGAACCCACTGTTTGCACTTTCTTAAACGTATTATTTTCCAGGTATTAACGTTCCAGAAAAATATAATTGACATATGTCATCATAGGATATCAGACATTAATTAATAACCTATAATGTTGGTTATAAACCGTTTGATGTGTTTCATTTTTTCTCCACTAGGGTGCATTCTTACAATATTGCGATCCTTTGGCAAAACATAATATTATCTGGTTGCAGTGATGAACAAATGAAACATAATTAACGTTTCTCATTTGTTTTCAAACATCGCCGTTTACATTAAATTATATATATATATATATATATATATATATATATATATATACATATGTATATAGCCTATATATATTTGAGTAATGATTTGTGAGTAAACAGCTTAATTTTATTCGTTACATAGTCCTAACAAATGCCACTCTTGATTTCCAAATTCTCTAGATAAATTCACTCGTCACTTCCTGACTGTATCGAACATTTGGAAATCACTGGTGGCATTACTTATTTATTATCAATAATGGCATTTTGTTGTTTATCGGATAATAGAAATTCCTCGATAGTATATTTAAATACTCATTGGAATGAACCTTTAAATAAAATGGTTTGACATTTTGTTTTCATATTTTAGGCAATATTTATGATACAAGGTGAGTGTTTTAATCAAGTTAGTTTAATCAAGAAATGATATTTCAAGCTAGTATAGGTATTTTAAAGTGGGGGACTACTAAATACAAATGTCTATTTCAAATTACAAGATCTCGAACCAGTAAACAAGTAAAGTCAGCACTAACTAGGCTAATTGACTAGCACTAACGAACCGCAAGCTCAGGAATGCGCGGACATGAACTCTCAGACATCCCCATTGTGAATTAATATTTTCAAATTATCCCCCGTATAATTTACGTTCCTCAAATCGTGGTTAATGTTATTCTCTCCCTCAATCTTGGCTTCCTAATAGGCGCTTTCTTTCTGGCTTTCCACACCCCTCTCATTCCCAATTCGGACCACAAACCCTGCCTATTGCAGTCTGAGAGACTCAACTCTTCTTTGTATATCTGGTTTCCAAAAAATATCATGTAGTTGATTGTTAAGTAGTCTTCTCCAATCACCTGTTTGTTCACCTCTCTATGGTCCAAAAAATTTCTCAAATACTCTTAATCTTTTCTCCTCCCTTATTCGTATCCATTTAATATAAGTGGAAGAATAACAGTTTTATATATTTTCAGTTTAACTTTTTTGTGAGAAGTTGGGATGACGAAAGGTCATGTAATGCATAATAACACGCATTTCCAGAAATGGTCCTATGTTTAATATCTTTCTACGCCTCGTTTGTTTCTAATTATTGCTCCTAGGTATTAGAATTCAGCCATTTATTCGAAATTTCCCTCATTTGTCATTAACGTTTCATTTCAAGCATACGAATCGTTAATTCTGCTTAGAATCGTAAATAAATTTAATAAGTTATTTTTGCTCAAGGTAATTAGTATTTCTTTTACACACTTCTGAAGACAGCAGACGGCACTCATAGGGTTGAGGTTTGATGAAGAGAAATGTATCGTTTCTATGTTGCTCTGTTGACAAATGTAAGATTTAGAATTCTCAATTTAAAAATAATTAATTATAGCGAGGATATATTTATCCAAAAACAGATATGAAGGAGTTCCTTATATTCCTAATGGACATGCTTATTAGAATTATTTTATTTGGCTAATATTAACTCTTATATGCAAAGGAGGACGTCTGAAGTCAAATGATGACATACCTTACTGCATATCGGGCATCTGATATTCTTGGAGGAAATACTGTTAACGAGTCCCGCGCCGCAGCCGAGTGGCTAAAGCCACGGTTCTTTGGTGCAGAACTACGGGATTTGTGCTGATTCGAGTTCCATGGGGGGGGGGGGAAATTCTCATGAAATATCGACAAGTTTGGGATCGGCAGTCTTGCAACTAAAAATAAATACATAAAATCCCAATTCAAATGAATATAACCCTCTCAAATAAATACCAATTATTTATAGTAATAATAAATATAAAAATTAACTAAATGCGGGTTGAATCAATTAAGATTGTAATTTATATACATTCGAATTAATCTTTTTCCCCTCTAAAAATTAAACTTTACGAATACAATTCAAAGTCCTGGACACACTATACATTTTATCGACTAATGCACTCTACCAAGGGAATCTACGTATATATTAATACGTGAAGATAACAACTTCGTACCCCTTTTAATCACATTGCGCGCACAGAGGAGTATATTTGGCATAATTAAAGTTCACATAGAGAAGGAGTGCAGAAAAATAAATTTTATGTGCAATATGTGTTACAAATAAATTAAACAAAATTAAATTAGTTGTCTCTAAGGAATTTATGTGTATTACTCATTCATTTGTGTACTCATTGATTTGTTTACGTTCATACTGAAAGTGTATGGTTGTAAAAACAAAAATTGTGCAGCGGCAATGTGAATTTACTTATGCTCTAGTACTTATTATTACATCCATAGTAATTCTGCCCGAAGGCAGGTCCTTCACTGCAATCATAGCATTTTCATGCTATGCTTGCAGCTTTACTAGGGAATTGTAGGTGTGGTAGATTCCCGTTGCTTTCCACACCGGACACCGGTGAAGGATGATGATGATGATGGCCATATGATTTCGGGGACCGTTTGGGCCTTAAAGTTTTCCTGACATTTGTCTTACAGGTGAGGAAAAACCTCGATAAAAACCTCACCCAGAAAAGCTGCCCCGACCGGGGATCGAACCCAGGCCCGCTGCGTGACAAGGCAGCACTATTTATTATCAGTAGTTAAAAAAATTGAGTACATTTTATTATTAAAATTTAAATTAAACCCTGTCTAATCTTGGTTGCAGTAATTTCATTATTTTTTTATATTTACAAATTCACACCTACGCCTCGACATAGAACATTGACGGGTGGGAGTAAGAGATAATGAAGAAGGGATGTATATTCCCGTACACTTAATAATATTAATGCAAATTTAAATAGTATAAATACACTGCTCAAAAAATTATGGGATATTGTAGAATAACCTATTAAGACTATGTTTTTAGGAACAGTATTAGATGCAATCACTTTCTATTGCTCCAAAAGAATGTAAACAAGAGTTTGAAGACATTACGTAACTAACCTCTGCACCACACCAGATGTCAAAGAGATCCTGATTAGGAATATGGCAATCAAACAAAGCAGCATTAACATAGGTGAAAATGTTTCTTTAGTATGGTGTATGGTCTCCTCGAACGGCCAGCACTGCCTCAAACCTGTGTGGCATTGATGCAATGAGGTTAGCAATGAGTTCTTGGGGGATACTTGGCCACTCTTCCATAAGAGCAATGTGCAGCTCTGGAACAGTTGTGGGAAGTGCTGGTCTGCCTGCAATGCGCCCCACACATGCTCAATCGGATTTAAGTCCGGGGAGGAAGCTGGCCATTGCATACGCTCGATACCCTCCACTTCCAGCATGTCGTTCACCAAGCCAGCTCTGTGGGGTCGTGCATTATCGTCCATAAAAAGAAGAGAATCACCTATGGCACCAGCATAAGGCACGACAAAAGGTTGGAGAATCTCATCTCTATACCTTACCGCAGTCAAAGTACCACCTTGGATGACGTAGAGGTCCGTACGTCCACCACTACTGACTCCTGCCCACACCATCAATCCACCGCCACCATAGGGGGATCTTCCACGTACAAAACCTGGATTGTTTCGTGTCCCTTTTTCCCTCCAGATGAATATACACCGACTATCACATTCCACGTTGAATCGCGACTCACCAGAAAAAAGAACTGATCTCCATTCGGCATGCCTCCACCCACGATGTTCCTCTGCCCAGTTTCTGCGATCTCTACGGTTTGTGGAGTTAACCTGGTACACACCATGGGCCTACGGGCATAGAGACCACTTCCATGCAGTCGATTACGGACAGTTTGAGTTGACACCCTGCGTCCTGTTGCTGTTTGAAGTGTATTTCGCAGTTGAGTTGCATTCTGCTGTCTATTCCGACGGGCTGTTAACATGAGGTAACGGTCATACCTTGCTGTTGTTGCCCGTGGTCGACTTGTCCGACTCTTCTGTGAACAGTATCTGTTCTTTGAAAACGATTCCAAAGTCTGGAAATCACGCTTTGAGACACCCCAATGGCTTGTGCCACCTCTTGTTGTGTCTGTCCTGCTTCCATCCTTCCTATGACCCTCGAAGCCATTGGTTCAGGTAAATCACGTTGTCGAGACATTACTGTCCCTAAGGCAAGTCATTCACTTACTGAAAACTGGACTGGATTTAAAAACAGCAACAAAACATTCACCTCCACACCACCCTTTCACATCAACAGTACAGACACTGCCCTCTGGTGTAGTATAGAGGTTACGTAACAACTTCAAACTCTTGTTTACATTATCTTGGAGTAATAGAAAGTGATTGCATCTAATACTATTCCAAAAAACATAGTCTTAATAGGTAATTCTACAACATCCCCTAATTTTTTTGAGCAGTGTAGTTTACAAATGTCAAATGATGCGTTATTGTTTTTTAAATATGGTTTAGCCAAGCTATACCATAGCCTATATTTCATATCGTACGTATTTTTAAAATAAATCGAAAATTAATATATAATGACGTATTTGTAACAAACTTAAAATTTAATGAATTGTAGTCGAATTTCGACCGCTGGGCGACCACTAGTATTCATAAATATATCTCCCTACCAAGCATCGTGAGGAAATTGGATAGCTATAATATGAAGCTGCACCATTTGAGAAAACCAGATATAACGGCTGTAATGACATCACTCCTATACCAACCTACTAATTAACTCACTGGCACTATATAATCTAATTCCCTCAAATCATAGTTAACATTGTTCTCCTACCTCATTCTTGGTCTACCAACTGGGCGTTTTCCATCTGGCTTTCCTACAAGAAGTTTGCATACACATCTTTCATTACCCATTCGTGCCACATGCCCTGCCCATCGCAGTCTACGAAACTTATCTGTTATTATATAAGACTTCCTACAAGGATCATATAGTTCACTATTAAGTAGTATTCTCCATTCACCTGTCTGTTCATCTCTCTTTGGTAAAAAAAAATTCCTAAGAACTTTATTCTCAAATACTCGTAACCTCTTTCCTCCCTTAAAGTAAGAGTCCATGTTTCACATCCATATAATGTAACTGGTAGAATAATAGTTTTATATATTTTCAGTTTAACGTTTTTGAGTGGATTTGGGCGTCAAGACTCCTTTTATGCATAATAGCATGCATTTCCAGAATTGAGCCTATGTTTAATTTGTTTGTGCATCTCATTAAAGTGGGATACTTGTTCATTAATTTCATCTCCAATTATTATTTTTGCATGCAGAGTGTTTCTTCAACAAAATGTCATCACTTTTGTTTTACTCACTGAAATTTTAAAATTATAGACACTACATATTGTATTTAGTTTATAAGTAGTCAATTGTAACAGATCTTCATCATGATGCAGTAAAAATAAATCATCGGTGAAAATTAAGTAATTAATACTAAGGGCTTTGTCTGATATAATTTTCCATTGTTTCATAATGTCAATATATATATATATATATATATATATATATATATATATATATATATATATGTATGTATATTAAAAAGAGTGGGCGATAGACTACACCTTTGTCCAACTCCTTGATTTATTAAAATTTCTTCTGACCTTTTTCCATCAGTTTTTATCACTACTTTACTTTCTTCATATAAGCCTTGGACTCATTTTATTCGACGGTGTGGATAACCTCGTTCTTTCATTATTTTCCACAGTTTAGATTTATTTACTCTGTGAAAGGCCTTTTCAAAGTCAATGAATAAAAAACAATATATTGGATGTTTAATTTGTGTAATAATTATATATATAGATGATATATATAGTAGATAGACAGACATACATACTAAACAATAGAAGTGCATTTTAAAATATTTTTGACGAACGATATGTATTTTTAAATATACCGTACTAATTATGTAGCTCTACACCATTCATATTTTACTCCTACATACAATTACGCGTTAATATGTGAGATGTAAATATGAACAGAACTTAAGGCAAGTGACGTCATCTAGGAACAAAACTATTTGAATTGTTTCACTGTAGAAGAAAAAAAATGCAAATTTTGAGATAATAAAATCAAGTTGGACAAATTAAGACTGACAGCAGCTTCATTCACAATTCTAATTAAATTGGCTCATTTCATATTATTTTTCTTCCCCCTCCTTTTTAAAGATTCTAACAGCTCACTGACTTCTTAGATCAGGCCGCTTGCGCTCATATTCCTTACATTTTAAGTATGGTATATATACATATATAGGCTAGTGATATCACTATGGATTTTAAGAGGTTTTTCTTGGAATTACGAATCCTAATTGCAGACAAAGACAGCGTGGTTATCAGCCCTCCATAAATACTGAAAAAGGGAAAGTGATCCCGCTATAGATCCTTGTCATAGAAGGAGGTTAAGGTTTTCCATCCTTCTAGATAATCGGCACGCAATGTCAACTGGGTTGTCAACCATGCGTGACGGCCGATTTTACCCAGAAAACATACCTTTAATACTAATTTCAGTTGAGGTTGAGTTTATTCTAGGGCCTTGATGCCGCCAGAAGTTTAGTCCTATTTAAAATTCTTGACCCACATTGAAACTTGCGATCTTACGGATTGGAGAATTTATTGCATTAACCAAATACGACTCCGCGCGAAGTGCTCCATATGAATTTGAATATAGGGATATGCCCTCAATAGTACAGACCTATCAGCATCTTGCCTACCATATCAAAAGCACGAACTAATTTTAAATAAACAACTTACCAACTATTTCAATGACCACGAACTTATTGATACTTACCAATTAGCATTCCGGGGTTGTTACAGCGCGGCATCCGCATTACTCAGGGAATTCGCGAGGCTAGGTTTTAAAATTAAACTATTATAACTCTATTCGACTTTACCATTGTTCGGATAATACAAACGTTTAACTGTCAAAATTTAAGTTACTGAATTTTTCTGAAAATGGATTCAGTGGTCTCTTTATTGGCCGCAACAGTGCGTTGTTGTAGGTGATAGTTTTTCTTCATAGAAGTCAGTAAAGTGACAAGTATCACAAGGATCAGTACATGTCCAATTTTATTTTCTATATTACATCACTGAATCCATGAAACCTACAATTATATACACATACTATAACATAAATGATTTACGATGCAATTAAAAACAACTTAATGAAGACGTTGACTAGCAATATGGACGATAGAAACTGACATTAGAAATCCTAAGAAGTTACAAGTTTTTGTTATCGGTCATCAAAACCTATCAACAATTTTGATTATTCATTGATAGTCTCTATAAATCTGAAATTAATTGATATTTCATTTAAACCTTTCGCAAGAAATCTCGGTATATTCCGACCTAAATCTTAGTTACCTGGTTTGTTTACAGAGAAAATTGTAAAAAAAAATGTATTCGATCTTTCATTCCCTAAAGCGTTTGTAAAATTTCCTTCTTTCTTCAATGAAAATAAAGTGCTTGTCTCAACTGTGATTATGCCGTATTTCGATTATTGAGACTTACTCTTAACTGATATGTATAGGGATCACACTCAGACAAGACTGTGACGAGTTCATAATGCATCCACACGTTATATACAGGGTGTAAAATTACGTTTACAACGTTTCAGGGATGATAGAGGAGGTAAAAACAAACACTTTTTTATTTGACAAAGCTTTGGCATATGGACAGTCTTGCCGCTAAATGGTCTTGCGGGAGATAGCTTGACTTCCGTCACAACATGCACCGATTAGTTCTGTTTGTGTTGCTGTATCTGCAACAAGTTGAAAAGGTCATCACGGTGTCAACGAAGACTTGCTAAGATAAGTACAGTAAGTACGTTTGCGTTTACTATCCATTCTCGTACCTCAGCATACCTGCAAATTTGAAACGAGTTCACGTTTGTACTACATGGCGGTTTCCATTTGTTGTAGTGCACTGTGCACAGCTGATACGTCATAGATGGCTGTGTACACTCTAAATGAGCTTACGGACATGCATCTTCTGTGTAAGGAGACACGTGGGAATAGCTATGCAGCACGACGCCTTCACGCAGAAAGTTTTCCAGCTCCTCGTCTGGTTGGTCCCACGTGTCCAGTTTCACGCATACGGACGTCGATTCGTTGAAACAGAACATGAGCTGTGGACTCGGGATGGCGTCAGGAAACTTTAAGCCCTGAAGAATATCTAGCCATCATAATCATCATTATCATATTTAGTATGAATGTGTGTGTGGATGGTGTATTTCTTCTTAATGTTATGTTGTCTTGGAGGAGGCCCTGACATTTATCTAATCGCTCTTTCCGGAAGATGCTCCATGTCCGTGTGTGGTCAAAAATTGTGTATGGGATCTACAGTTTAAAATGCCTCTCCCAACAGATCGAGCTACTTTAAGACCCGGGTGGTGTGGTGTCATATAAAAAGTACTATAAGGCGAGAGGTTAAATTGAGTTAATGAAATCGTTTGAAAGCAGAAGTAAGTTATTTATCGTCATAGTTAATCATTACATTTAATTAATTAATTGCATGTTTACTTCTGTGCTCAGATAACCATTAATAGTACAGGACGCGCTGCCTAGTACAGGCTATAAACTATTGTTACAGTACATTGCGATACGAGTGTGGTAAACACTTATATGGATCCAGGAAAAAAAAAAAAAAGAGTCGCTTACGCCGAGTTTTTTTTTTTAAATTTTCGAGATTCCGTTGTGTGTTTACCTCGTGAGTATTGCATACTATTTGTTGCACTATGTGTATTTATTTTAGTAATTAAGATCCATCCATAGTAATTCTGCCCGAGGACAGGTCTTTCACTGCAATCATAACATTTTCATGCTATGCTTGCAGCTTTACTAGGGAATTGTAGGTGTGATAGCTTCCCGTTGCTTTCCACACTGGTGAAGGATGATGATGATGATGACGAGATTGATATATTAATGATAAGGATGATGATGATGATGATGATGGGCACATGATTTCGGGGACCGTTTGGGCCTTAAAGGTTTCCTGACATTTGTCGTACAGGTGAGGAAAAACCCCGATAAAAACTTCACCCAGAAAAACTGCCCCGCCCGGGGATCGAATCCGGGCCTGCTGCGTGACAAGTCAGCACGCTACCTCGAGACCACAGCGGTGGATATTAGCTAAAATATTAACAAATACAATTGAAGATACATGTTAGATGAAGGTTTCAGAAGGTGAATCGGCTAATGTGTTGCTATGGAGAAAAATAAGTATTGTTGGTCACATCTTATATTTGTTAAAACTGTAAAACTAATTTGATTTTGAATTTATTTCTGATTATGGAGAATGTTTTAGACGATGTGTGCAGTGATGATGGAATAGAAGAGGCGTGAAGAGCTGGATGTGAGGAATTAATACCGAAATTAATAAAAATTGCAGTATTACTATCATTATATCAAAATAAATGTTTTTTTCTTACCGCACTAGTGCATTTGGTCATTTTTTGAAGTATTGAGATTTCTTTTATTTTCATAGCAACCAAGATTGTATGCGGAAATGTCAAATTACGGTTCACATCAACAATAACAATAACAATAAGTATACAATATTAGTTACATAGTGCAAAAGTAATTTATTTGGTTTTGTAGCTTCTGACTAGGCTATATAATAAATGAAAAAGCGCACAAGTTGTGTATGGAACTAACTCAGGTTAGAGTCTTTTTCTACACTTCCTTTACACAATGTTATTAACTGTATGTCTCAATTATTGACTTGGATAGTTTTTTACATGTTGTAATGTGGTAACGATTACAAGATAGTTCACAAAGTTCACATACACATGTTGAGTTAGGGTCGTGGTAGGTCTTCACATTACATACTTTGTGGTGGTATCCATGAGTTGCTAGGGAAATTTACAAACTGGCGTAGGTCTTGATTGGTTTCCACCCATGTTCTATTCACCATTGCTTCTGTAGAATAAAATTCGGGCCAGATCTCCGTTGTTTTTTGTCTTCTCATATCCACCAGTTTTCCTCAGTTCTCCGTAAATGGTGGGTTAAATTTGGTCCTGAGATCTTCTGTTAGGAAGGTCTCTCTTGCAAGTTCGTAGAAGAGTCGTGATCGGGTGTGTTTGGATAATCCTAGTGCCGACTTCAGGAACCGGACTTTCACGGCCTCTATCGTTGACAGGTCTTTCATTCCTAGTTTTTTCCAGATTAATTCTATACCGTATGTTAAAATGGGTATGATCTTGGCGTCGAAGAGTTTCATGGCGGTTTTCTAGAGATAATTTGGATAAAAACATTATGTCAAAGATTGCCTTTGTGGTTGCTGCTGCTGCTCTTGCTTTGATGTGAATCCTGAATCATTTTATTGTCGTCTGGAGGGTCACGCCCAGGTATTACTAGGCTATATAAACGTGAAAAATAAAAGAATATGGACAGCATGATTCTACTGAATGTTTCTACATACCCTGTATATTTCATCTCTTTTGTTTGACAATCACAACACGAGTTGACAAATCTGAATCGTTATTATATGGTGATTACGATTTTCCGCTCTAGTTGTTTGCCCAGGATAAGATCTTGCACAAAAACTGTAAATTGCTCATCCAGTACAGCTTCACGCCTTTTAATATTTTGACTGTAATATTAAATATGAAAATGAACAATGGAGAAACAGACAAGGGAATACAAACACGATTAAAAATTCTTATTTGAAGGGAAGGAATCAGGTAATGTCGTAATGGAGTTGGAGAGGTCATTAGATTCTCCACTAAAGTACTATCATGAAGAAATGTGAAACAAATTATACAGTTTAGTCATGGAGTTTTTTTTAACTCTACAATCAGGCACACAGAAAAGAGAATATTTACGTTGTATATACCTTTTTTTATCCGTGTGCTCTTCATTCGTAGCCAATTTCTGATGGTTAAATCGCACTTTTAACATCTTGGAGTTTTGTCAGTAGATAAGTGGTCAGCATGTCGGATCCCCCAGCCGTTATATTTTTTTTCAACCTGGAGCCGCTACTTAATGTAGATACCTAAATGCCTCACGAAACTGGTTGAGCACCAGTCCCATATTGGCCGAAATTCCATGACAAAATGTCCTACTCCATGGAGACCCGAAACAGCGCAAGGCCCGTAACTCGGCAGTTCTCGATTTAAGGAAATAAGATTTAAGGTCGATTTTCAACAAGCGATCTTCGAATTAAGTGAGTACCAAGGTTCTACCTATACCAGCGATCTTCTGATATCTAGAAGTTCATTTTTAATCTCACCTGGATTTGGAATTATTTTGGGATAATATTTCCTTTTGTGGAAAAAGCAAACAATTAATCCTTTTTTAATAAGGGCATTTGCGAAAACGATGACACTTTGCGAATATCTTGCATTTATAGTTTTAAAGTATTTAAGAGGACTAATGATTACCAACGGGGCACGCCGTAGCGTAGTGGTTAAGGTACTGAGCTACAAGCCGGAGGGTCGAGGGTTCAAGTCCCGTTGGGGTCAGGATTTTTAAACTGACCCAAACCCTCTGGCGGCACTATGGCCCTGGGGTCGACTCAGCCTCTAACGGAAATGAGTACCAGACGCTTGTTCTGGGGGTAAAGGCGGCCGTCACGCAGGGCTGACAACCCGGCTGACATAAAGTGCCGATTGTCTAGAAAAAGTGGGAGCCTTAACCTCCTACTACCCCAAGGGCCTCCGGGCCTGTTGTGGGATCACTTTACTTACTTTTTTTTTAGTGTATAATGCTATTGTGTTATTATTTAATTGTAATATTTTTGCGTTTTTAATTGTAATGTTATTGCTTTTTTCTTGTTGTTTATTTTTCTTCACACTAGTAGCAATTATTTCTTTATTGTAACGGACTGTCAAAAGCACGTACGGCTTACTGCCCGTGCGACCCATATTTGTAAATAATATTGTAAATATATTACTTTTGTCTAATAGAGTCCTACTACTACTACTACTACCTTTAATGATTACCAAGCTTTTCTCTGGCCCGGATGTTCGCGGGTTCAAAGCCGATTGAGGTCAATTTATTTTAAGGGCGTAAAATCGTAAATAAATCTTCCTTTGGAAGTGAAACAAAGCCTTGTGTCCTCTGTCGTACATTTACGGCGCACAAAAGAATCTCAAGCCCCAATTAAGAAGCCTCTGAACAAAATTTGTTAGCTCTTTCACGCCCAAATTTGAGTATCGACATCAAGGGCTCGCATTGTTAAAGAACGCCGTAAAATGAAATATGAACTAAATAATTCTTAACCAAAATCTTAACGACATTTATTTCTATTTTTAACAATGTTAATTCAGTTCTGCTTTAGTAAATAGTTTTCCTAAAAATAATAGTAAACCCTTTGTTAGTGTTCTGCATAATGCCAAGTAGAGGGACAAGATGAAGCCACTATTTATTGAAGGTCTGTTAACAGATCTGACGCACCATCACAGGGGCACATGACATTTAATTAAAGGATATAGTTGACATTGTATATGGAGAAGTGGAGTCAAGTTTTTGAAAGAAAAAACGGGAGAAATCTCGAGAAAAACCTGCTCTTACTCTGATTCGTACAACATAAACCTAATAGGCCTGTAATATTGCTTAACGTACCTCATATCTACTCATTACATAAACACTTAAACATTAAAGCCATCCTACACCCTGCTCCGTACACAATACAAGTACACATCTGTCAGTAATACATGTGGATGTTAGGCGAAGGACCTTCTAGACCTGTCACATCATGGAGTTTAATTCAGTTTATTATTATTAAAATTATTATTTTATTATTAAAATTATTATTTTATTATTAAAATTATTATTTTATTATTATTATTTTATTATTATTATTATTTTATTATTATTATTTTATTATTATTATTATTTTATTATTATTATTTTATTATTATTATTATTATTATTATTATTATTATTATTATTATTATTATTATTATTATTATTATATAGCTGTATATTCACATGTTTTTTCTATAGTTTGGTTTCATAATTAGTTTGAATTAATTATGACCTATTAATATTAAATAAATATATGTAGGCAATGCTGGACTCAGCAATTTTTGTCGAGAAAACGTCAAACTTTTATAATCCTCTGCATTTCATGTGGAATGAAACTCAGAACAATACTTGACACAGGTCCGTCAGATGCCGCTTCAGTTTTCCGGGTGTGCCTACTACGCCTACATTCATGAAGGTACTGCGCACATTGGTTTTGGGTACGGAGCCGGAGTTTTCGATCTCATTCTCTTTAGAATATTCTAGTGTACGTTCCGTGCCCGATTGTTAGTATTTCTGTTTGTACTTTGCATTCACATATCGCGAAATGTTACGAAAATTTAAAAATGTTGTAACTTTTCAGAATTTTAGAAATACAATACGATTAAAAAACAAGTTATAACATGTACACTCACCCTAAAAAAATATTTACTTGAATCGGATAATTGTTTTCCGATATAAGATCCCGTGTACTCCGTAGTGAAGTTGGTTAAGGCAATACGCAATAAGCTAGGTTCAAGTGCCGACGATTCAAGGTTTTTAAACTGGTCTGAACGTTTTAGCGGTACCATTGGTCCTAGGATCAATTCAGGATCTAACGTAAAGGAGTATCAGACGTTTGTTCCAGGATAAAGACAGCCGTCACGCAGGCTGACAATCTGCTGTCGATTATCTAGAAATCTGGGAGGCTTTAAACTATCCCGAGAGTCTCCTAATACCTGTAGTGGGTTACCTTTATTTTTACCGTAAGTACGTGTGTCTTATCATGAAAGCCGAAAATCATAGGTATATTGTGCAATTTGGCGACATCAGACTGCCACGAATGCTATTATATGGGGATAAACATACGCGTTCTTCGTGCCTCGTTAAAATAAGACCAAGATGGCAGCAGTATGTCTATTTGTAGCTAAGTTACTGAAGATTTAAATTAGGCCCTTATTACTTTACTCATTTGGGTGGGATTGCATATTAACAAATAGCGCCGATTTTGAAGAATTTTCATCACAATTTGTAGGAATAATAAGTGTAATAATCACAAGAATGTATTTTGAAGTAGTGTAAGGTTGCCTAATTTTGTGATAACTTTTATATTTTTGGGGCAAATGTACCATTTCAGATATTGGTGACAAAATATGAATACAATAACTTAGCACGTACCTTCCACGAGATTATTTATCGATTTTACCCCAAACAAAAGTATAGTTTCCCCAAATTCCTCATTCTTTTCTTCAAGGCACGGATTCCTAAATACGTTATATGTATCATAAATGTGTAATGGTGGTAACCTAAACCCTTGAGTGAGTTCCAAATTCCACGATATTAAAACATAAGTTTATAAATTAAAATAAAAAGCGAACTCGCCTCTTCATTAAAGTCAAGTCTCAATATAAGAAGCTATATGAGGGGCAAATATAAATGTGCCATAATGTATACATTAATACGTGAAGAAAAAACTCTGTACCCCTTTTTAAGCACATTGCGCGCACGGAGGAGTGTAATCATTAAAGTTCATATAGAGAAGGAGTGCAGAAAAATAAAATGTATGTATTCATTAATTCATAGTGTTCTGCTCAAGAGTAGGTCTTTCACTGCAAACTCAGCATTCTCCACTCTTTCATTAACTCAGGTTTCCTTTTTGTATCTGCATACAAACCATTTATTTTAATATTGTCTATCATCTGATATCTTTTTCTGCCTCTAACTTTCCTTCCATTGACCATTCCTTCTAGGGTATCCGTCAGCAGGCATTTTTTTCTTAGCCAGTTGCCAATCCAATTTTTTCCCCTCTTCTTTATGAGTTCCAGCATTGTTCTTCCTTCACTCACTCTGTCTAGCACATCTGTATTTTTAATTTTGTCTGTCCATTTTATACGTACCATCCTTCTCCATATCCACATCTCAAAAGATTCCAGTCGCTTTTCCTCATTCCGTTGTAATGTCCAAGTCTCTGTACCATACACCACACAATGCTACCCTCCACACAAAAGCTCTTCACTAACCTCTTCCGTAAATGCTTTGACAAAGGTTCCGCAGAAAATACTTCTCCTCTTGTTAAAAGCTTCTTTTGTCATTGCTATCCTCTGCTTTACTTCTTGACCGCAGTTCATGTTATTACTGATAGTACAACCCAAGTATTTGAAACTCTACACTTTCTCAATGGCCTCATCTTTAATCCTCATGTTTATTTTCCTTGGTATCCTTCCTGTAATCATGACCTTCGTCTTATTTATATTTATCTTCATTCTATAATCCTCGCACTTATTTCGCTACACCATTTACGCTCAGTGTCATTGCGTCTTCTGCTAGCAAAGCCATACCATCAGCAAATCTTATGCACTTAATTCTTCTTCCTCCCATGTTTACGCCTCCCGTATTCCTGAAGCAGTTCTTCATTAGGTCTTCCAGGTATATGTTGAAACGAGTAGGTGATAGAGGACATCCTTGCCTTAAACCCCCTTCCAATTTCTTTTCCCTCTGACATTTCTTCTCCTATCTTCACTTTTATTCGATGTTTCATATGAATATTACTTATGAGCTCCCTCTCCTTCCAGTTCACGCCAATTTTCTTCTTGATCCCCATGAGTTTATTCCAATTTACTCTGTCAAAGGCCTTTTCCAGGCCAACAAATATCGCATAAAACGTATTTATCGTTTTCTATATATATATCTCTCCTATTGTTCGAATCAATCCAATTCCATCCCTTGTACCCTATCCTTTCCTGAAACCAAACTGTTCTTCTTCCAATTCACTTTCCATCGTAGAACGTAAACGTCGATTCAGTATTCGCAGGAAAATCTTTGCAGAGTGTGATATCAAGCTGAAGTCGTGAACTCCTTACATTTCTTTGCATTGTTTTTCTTCGGTATTGGTATTAACACTGTCTCAGTCAATTCTTCGGGCCATTCACCTTCTTTATATATCTTGTTACATAAACGCAGAATTTCCTTCTTTCCTTCACCCAAGCATTTAACCAATTCAATGGGGATTCCATCTACCCCTGTTGCTTTCCCATTTTTCATTTCCTTAATTTCTAGTTCAACTTCTTCCTTCAGGATTGAAAATCCTTTTTCATCTTATGATACGTCTTCTTCATTTTCTACATCCAAGTTATGTATAATGTGTGTTAAAAATTAATTAAATTAAACAAAATAAAATTAATTGTCTCTAAAGAATTTATGTCTACTAGTGGTCGCCCAGCGGTGGAAATTCGACCATAATTCCGATTGAGGGTATTTCCACTTTTCAGCGGTTGCCCTTCCTTCACATCCACATGTGTCAATCACAGAGGTAGATGATCAACAGCCAGTGTAGGGGTGACATGTGGTTAGCATGTCGAGTCCCCCAGCCGTTATAGCTGGTTCCTCAACCTGGAGCCGCTACTTATTGTAGCTACCCAATTGCCTCACGATGCTGGGTGGGCACCGGTCCCATACTGGCCAGAAATACCATGAGAAAATTTCTTCCCCCATGGAGACTCGAAACAGCGCAAGTCCCGTAGCTCTGCGCCAAGGCTTCCTACCTTAACCGCTCGGCTACGGCGCGGGACCATAATTAATTAATTTATTAAGTATGTCAAAAATACGTCATTATGCATTAATTTTCGATTTATTTTACAAATACGAACGATAGCAAATATGTGGCATAGCTTAGCTATGCAATATTTAAATTACAAAAACGCGACATCTGTATACTATTTAAATTTGCATTTGGCCTATTATTATGTGTA
Organism: Diploptera punctata; assembly: GCA_030220185.1. NCBI lineage: Eukaryota > Metazoa > Arthropoda > Insecta > Blattodea > Blaberidae > Diploptera > Diploptera punctata. The sequence continues at coordinate 102,733 of JASPKZ010002327.1, forward strand.
CGGGAATATATATCCCTTCTTCTTTGTCTCTCACTCCAACCCGTGAATGTTCTATGTCGAGGCATAATGGAAGTAGATGCGAATACGTAAATATAAATAAAAATATGTAATGCAATTACTGAAACAAAGATTAGACAGAATTTAAGTTTAAATAATAAATTGTACTCACGTTTTTTAAATAATAAATGATAAACCACTAATGATAAATACGCGAGAGTAAGTCAATTCCCATTGTTGGTGCACAATTTTCGTTTTACAACAATGCACTTTCAGTATGAACGTAAACAAATGAATGAGTAATACACATAAATTCCTTAGAGAGAAGTTATTTATTTTGTTTAATTTAATTTATTCATAACACATATTATAAACAAATTTCATTTTTCTGCACTCCTACAAAATGTATTTCATCAATTTCGAAAATTAATTGTCTGTATTACTTTGTCTTTGAGTCAATCCTCTAATTTCGAAAGTTGTATATAATATAATTTTAATTATGCCAAATATCACACTCCTTCGCGTATTGATATATCTTCTTCTTTTCTTCTTCTTCACCACGGTTTAGGCTTATTTACTAGCCTGTTCCGGCTCCAAATTTCTGCTGTTTCCATCTCTTCTTTGGTCTTCCCAAACTTCTTCTTCCTCGTGGTGAATATATAGATTACTAATTCATTTTTGTACTCATTGATGTGTTTACGTTCATACTGAAAGCGCATTGTTGCAAAAAGAAAAATTGTGCAGCAGCAATGTGAATTGACGTACTCTCGCTTATTTATTATTATTAGTTTAAAAAATGTGAGTACATTTTATTATTCAAGTTTAAATTAAAACCTGTCTAATCTTGGTTCAGTAATTTCATTACATATTTTTTTATATTTACATATTCGCACTACATCCATTATATATATATATATATATATATATATATATATATATATATTCCCGTATATACTGTATAATAATAGGCCAAATACAAATTTAAATAGTATAAATAGCATACAAATGTTAAATGGCGCGTTATTATTTTTTTAAATGGCTTTGCCAAGCTATATCACATATTTTCTACCGTTCGTATTTCTAAAATGAATCTAAAATTAATTCATAATGATGTATTTGTGACAAACATAAAAATTTAATGGAATATGGTCAAATTTCGACTGCTTGGCGACCACTAGTTTATATTAAACGACGGTTAATATTTAGGCCTGTTTTCGTCTAAAATAAACTCAACATTAAATAATATTATCAATTCATTTGGTGATAGAATGTCTGTAAACAATATAATACTAGTACTATTTTCTAGCAAAAATATTGTCCTCTAAAAAAATAATATTGTAGAGAAATTAAAAAGAAAATTGAAAATACGGAAAAACTCAAATTAACGAACAATGAAGATCTGATTTTAGGAAAATAGTTTCAATCAAATGCCTGCTTAACCTATAGCTTTCATTATTAATATAGTCCTGTTACTGAGTAAAATACCGGTGTGGAAAGTAGCGGGAAGCTACCGCGCCTGTAACTCCCTATTAAAGCTGCAAAGCATAGTATGAAAATGCTATGGTTGCAGTGAAAGACCTGCCCCTCGGGCAGAATTACTATGGATGGATGGATTGAGTAAAACATGCAATAATAAAAATAAGTAATTTCTACGTAATCTACCTAATATGATATCTATTAATATTCTTACGAATTTTCTTCTTATGTATGCATTTACACTGTTACATATGAGAGATAGAGCCATAACATATGAATCCATAATAATTCTGTCCGAGAGTAGGTCTTTCACTGCAATCATAGCATTTTCATGCTGTGCGTTGCAGCTTTACTAGGGAATTAAAGGTGTGCTAGCTTCCCGTTGTTTTCCACACCGGTGAAGGATGAATATGATAATGATGGCTGTATGATTTTCGGGGACTGTTGGAACCTAAGCTTCCTGACATTTGTCTTACAGGTGAGGAGAAACCCTGAAAGAAACCTCACCCAGGAGCCTGTCCCGGCCGGGAATCGAACAGCACGCTACCTCGAGAACACAGCGGTTGACATCATATGAATAATGACAAAAATTATAAAATACAGAAACTGCTGTATTAATATTATCCTTTTATATTGTTGAGACTCGTGTATCAGTCGGTTCAGTTGGTATTAAAATATAAGATTAGAATGCTATATTACTATTAAATTGACATCCAAAATGTAGAGAGAAAATATTACTTCTTCAAACATTTTCAACTTCACGATGTTGAGACTTCGTGTTGGTTTCAGAAGGTGGAAAAAGCAATAAAATGGAAATAAGAAAGCATATACCATACCTGGATTAATCCAGGCGCTCCTTTTTAAAATATTTAATTCCGTGACAACTAACTGAAATTTTATCACGGAATTAGAGATATCATACAAATAGACATCTTTACCCTATATTCGAAAGGAACGTTATAAATATTGAACAAAAAAATCTAACATTTAGAAGACTTTATACGCAGGAAATTCTCCTGGAGGGAAAGCATGTTTTTATTTGAACGCAAGAAGCTGTCTGGAGCAAATTGATATTTCATACGTAATTGTCTGATGCAGACAGCTAGTAACCTCGAGGGCATACTAATGGTGCTAGAGTTCACATACTAATTATTCCTTACGTCTGATAAAGTCCGAATCGATCTACACAAATATAATTCTGTCTACGAACAATAATTTCTAGAGTCAATAAATCGTAGTAAATTTTAAAAATGTACACAGAACTCTACTTTTAATTTTATACTCAGTAAGTAATATAAAGTTATTTGAGAATAAAGTACTTAGGAACATTTTTGGACTAAAGAGAGATGAACAGACAGATTAATGTAGAAGACTACATAGCAATGAACTAGATAGTCTTTATAGGAAGCCAGATATAATAAGAAGAGTTACGTCTCGTAGACTGCGATGGGCAGGACATGTGGCACGAACGGGGAATGAAAGACCTGCATGGAAGCTTCTTGAAGGAAAACCAGAGAGAAAACGCCCAGTTGGTAGGCCAAGAATGAGGTGGGAGAATAATATTAACTATGATTTGAGGTAAGTAAAGGGAATGATTGAAAAGCATTAGCTCAGAATAGCTTATGTCAGTGCGGCCATGAACCTAAGGTTTTGATAGTGCCAGTAAGTAAGTAATACAAAGTTGAAATACTAAAATTTGTAGCTGAAATACCGATAGTTCTCAACAAATTAAATTAAAATAGTAAAGGCCTTTCAGAACTTCTTGTTCCATCCTCAGCAGCTGGGTAGGAAATATCAATCGTCCTCAACAAATTAAAACTCATTAAAACAGTGAAGTGTGATTAATGGCGCAGCCCATTGTTGAGTCATAGCCTCTCTGTTGAGTCATAGCCTCTTTATCAGGAGTTTATAGATCATGTTTATTTTTAGTTACCTTATTTGTCAAAAGATGGCATGAGTGGCATTGCGACTCAATGAGACATCTAGCAAGCAACTAAGGTATTACTAGGATGTTTACGATCAGTCGGTAAATTTTGCTTAGAGTCCTCTTTGTTCAGGCTTATGGATCTTTTACAAGCCTTAAAATCTTCAGACTCGGGACCCAAGGCTTAAAGACTCTCCCTTGCTCCTTGGATTGTTCCATCCTTAAAAAAAATCCATCGACCGCGGTCGGGTTTGAACCCACGACTCTCGGAACCAGAGGCAAGGAGCATAAACACTAGTCCACCGCGGTCCACTAAAACAGTGAAGGTCTTTCGGAACTTCTTATTCCATTCTCAGCAGCTGGGTAGGTATTAACTAATTTTCTATGAATATGTTGTAGAGAGGGTTGATAGGGTTGGTCATGTTCTCGTTCAGCAAGCTTTTTTCCTATTTATTTGAGTATTTATTTTTTTCAAAAAAGGTACATTACTCTCTGGTTAAATTTAAAATCTCTGAATTGCTCACTATATATTTTATTGTAACTATGCTGAGGATGAAACGAGAAATTATGAAAGGCCTTCAATGTTTTAAATAATTTCAATTCATTAGAGGTACAAATTTAATATTTTATCTTTTAACATAACTACTTCAACAGTGATTCAGAATGAATTTTGAATGTAATGATAAATAATAAATGCAAATTAGGGATAAACATTACTAACAAATTCATAGTGCGGTAGTTAATAGTTTAAGACAACCAGCACATCTATTAATAGACTTAGGTCGCTTCACGAATTTTCCTTCCATTCCCGTATGTCAGATATTTCCATCTTCCATATTTTGATTCCAATTCTTCACACATTACACTGGTCAACAGTGGTTTTGTTGCCCTTGACATAAGATTAATTTCGGATATATTTATGCACAGAATTCATGAAACTACCAATGGTTTTGGAAGATTTGCTCTGGTTTTTTTAAAATCTTTATTTTCATTTTACACTATAAAAATCAGAAAATATGAAAAATATATAACATATATATTTATAATGTCAATTGTTTTTTTTTTTGAAAAATTAGTATGCACTGACGTAAATAGAACAATATCGAAAACCCATGTTATACTTCAGTGAAACGCCTTTTATAAGATTTTCTTCTATAAATAATTTTTCAGGGGACAATCTTTTTTTAAAGACTAGCAGTAATCTGCCATCATGTCACGTTCCCATCTAACCTGATACCTTTCTTACATTACTTTTAGATCCTAGTGAAAGATCACTCCCCGTTCGTCGCTATAATTTCCTAAATTATAATTTATCTATCCGGAAATCTATCCAGGTGACTGTGGAGAAAGTGTAACTTTATACTCATATTTGCTCCCATAATCTTGAAGCTTGTCAACATGTTTTATACAATTTCTTTATAATTTGGTGCTTTATAGTTACCTAGGAAATTTTCTACTACCAATACAAAACTCTTCCAAGCTTCACTTTACGGAACAGTCATAACTTTCATAACATTTTCATCTTTGATCAATTGCCGAATTTAAGGACCATCAAATATTCCGCCTTTTAACTTTTACATACTGAGCTTAGGAAATTTTCTACAAATGTAATTGAAACATTTTCTTTCCTTGTCCAACGCTTTGACAAATTGTTTTATCATATCCAGATGCATGTCGTGAGTACTTTAATTTTGTCAAATAACTGAGATTACGAATGAATGAACAGCGCATACCAAGAAGAATGTATAATTATAAACCAAAAGGGAGAAGAACGTTGGGAAGACCATTGAAGAGATGGAAGGACCAATTCGAACTATAATGAGATCGGAACATGCCATAGGGCCTAATTCTTGTTGTTGATGATGATGATGATGATGATAACTGAGATCATGGTCGATGTGCGGAGTGAAGGGTGTGAGAGTGGGGATCACGTGATGTTTGTATACACGAAAAAAATGCGCGGAAATCAAATCATGACTGGAAACATACATTTTATTAGTAACAAGCCGTTTACTGTTTAAGATATAAGATACGCAAAAATCATAAAAACTAGAGCACATTCAGCACTTTCATGAATATATTCGTAAACTGTGCACTTGAACACACAGAAATTCCCTGAGATATCTAGGGCAACAAAATAAAATTGTAGAGCTGTGTTATCAAGTTATCATCTCCCACATTATCCAGACACCTTATCCGAGATTTTCGTATTTTCCTCATTCCTGAGGTTTCTTTTCTAGCAGTTTTTGGATCCGTATTAATCTGGTATTATATATTTATAAGTCCACCGCTGTGGTCTCGAGGTAGCGTGCTGCCTTGTCACGCAGCGGGCCCGGGTTCGATCCCCGGTCGGGGCAGTTTTTCTGGGTGAGGTTTTTATCGGGGTTTTTCCTCACCTATAAGACAAATGTCAGGAAAACTTTAAGGCCCAAACGGTCCCCGAAAGCATATGGCCATCATCGTAATCATCATCCTTATCATTATCATCATCATTATCACCCTTCACCGGTGTGGAAAGCAACGGGAAGCTACCACACCTACAATTCCCTAGTAAAGCTGCAAGCATAGTATGAAAATGCTATGAATGCAGTGAAGGACCTGCCTTCGGGCAGAATTACTATGGATGGATATATTTATAACTTAACAATCTTAATCATCAACATTTTAGATTGTAGCCAAGTCCAAAATCTTTATATGAATCAGCCAAGTCCTTACCTGATCTACTTCTCCATGTGTGTCTTTAACAGGACCAAAAATATCCCATATATTTACTTCTAAAACTCATATTCCTTTTTATCTATAATTATTCAATTTCCTCTCTATTGTCTTCACTCGTAATTTTAAATATACTTTATTCACTCACATAGTATTACTTACACTAGCCCTACAAGACTTAATGGATACGAAGACTTGTAGAAAAATTGAGAACTGCTACTTGGAACGTTAGAGAAGTGATAACTAGGGCTAGGATTTTTATGTAATAAAATGTAAGATTACATTGCAAATAGTACATATTATTCAAATGTTTGTGTGTGAAACCAAAACAAAAGACAGAAGTCTAACTTCTCATTATACTTTTCAACTATCTATCTGTATGTGAAACTAAAACAAAAGACAGCCATGAGTCTAACTTCTCATTATACTACGTTGCAATCTTAACAAAAATTTGTGTTTTTCTTTTCATACAATAATTACTGGGACTATTGACGAATGATTGGAAAGCATTAGCTCAGGATAGGGATGTATGGAGAGCTTATGTCCGTGCGGCCATGAACCTATGGGTTCGATAGTGCCAGTGTGTAAGAGTAAGTAAGTATTGACAAGATAGTTTTTGTACTAGAGCACGTCATCAACTCTTTAGAGAATGAGGAAGGCTTACAACTCAATGGTATTAATAAGCTGTTGGTTTATGCTGATGATATAGTACTATTGGCCGATAGCGAGAAGATACTAAAGGCCAACACGCACACACTATTGCGTAACACTAAGAAATTAGGACTGGAAGTAAATATCAATAAAACTAAATATATGGTCACACATAAAAATACATTACCGGTATATAATGGAAATGGACAGCTAATCACAAATGAGGGAAATTTTGAGATATTGGCTGAATAAAAATACCTAGAACAATAATCACAAATAGGAATGAGATGCACAAAGAAATTAAACATAGGCTCAATTCTGGAAATGCGTGCTATTATGCATTACAGAGACTCTTGACTTCCCAACTCATTTCAAAAAACGTTAAACTGAAAATATATAAAACTATTATCCTAGCAGTTATATTATATGGATGCGAAAAATGGACTCTTACTTTAAGGGAGGAAAGGAAATTACGAGTATTTGAGAATAAAGTTCTTAGGGAAATTTTTGGACCAAAGAGAGATGAACTGACAGGTGAATGGAGAAGGCTTGCATAACAGCGAATTACATGGCCTTTATAGGAAGCCAGATATAATGAGAACAGTTAAGTTTTGTAGACTGCGATGGGCAGGACATGTGGCACGAATGGTGAATGAAAGACGTGCATGGAAGCTTTTTGTAGGAAAACCAAAGGGAAAACGCCCAGTTGGTAGACCAAGAATGAGATGGGAGAATAACATTAACTAAGATTTGAGGGAAGTAGATTATACAGGGATGATTGGAAAACATTGATTCAGGATAGGGATATATGGAGAGTATGTCCACGCGGCCATGAACCTACGGGTTCGATAGTGGCAGTGATTTAGTTAGTTAGTTATTCAGAAGATAGTATTCATTTAATTCACTATGCCTCAGCCTTTTCAAACTCAGTGTCTATTACTGAGCAACTAACTAAATCACTGGCTCTATCGAACCCGTAGGTTCAGGTCGCACAGACATAAGCTCTCCATATAGCACATCCTGAGCAAATGTTTTCCATCATACCCTGTATAATCTACTTCCCTCAAATCATTGTTAATGTTATTTTCCAATCTCATTCTTGGTCTACCAACTTGGCGTTCTCCCTCTGGTTTTTCTACAAGAAGCTTCCATATCCTTGGTTCATTCACCATTCGTGCAACATGTCCTGTCCATCGCAGTCTACGAGACTTAACTATTATTATATTTGGCTTCTTATAAAGACCATGTAGCTCACTTATGTAATTTTCTCCATTCATCTGTCTGGACATCTCTCTTTGGTCCAAAAATTATTCTAAGGACTTTATTCTTAAATAAACGTAATCTTCTTTCGTCCCTTTAAAGTAAGAGTTCATGTTTCGCATCCATATCGTATAACTGGGAGAATAACAGTTTATATATTTTCAGTTAGTCTAAATGGATTTTGAAGGGAGTTGGGACGACAAAGTCCCGGTAATACCTAATAATTACAGGGAATATAATTGAAAAGTCGCTTTTTTAAACAAATTATTCGTTACACGATTTGGTTTTACAGGTTCATTCAATTTAATTAGGCACTAATAATTTCGAAGTCTTTAATGTTATTCGTTAACACATTACCCTTAGCGGACAGAAGGATCCAAAAATAAAGTCCTAAAAATATATCCAAAGGATCTACATATTGTAGGGCCTAAAATATTTTTTTGTTTCATAAAAGGAAAATAAAAACTAGTTCCTGAAAGTATTAATCCTTTTGCTTCCATTATTAAAAAGCTCCGGGGTCTACATTTATTCATTTAAAACGTTGATTACTGGAAACCTGCTCAGCAATAAACACGCGTATTTATACATTAATCTTGATTTGATGGGGTGAATTATACAAGGAAGATTGGCAAACATTAGATGGTATGGAGAGCTTTATGTCTGTATGTATGAACCTCCGGGTTTGATAGTACCTATGAGTTAGTTATTTAGTAACAATGGAAACACTTTAATTTGGCTTGTACCGCATGTTTTCAAAATCCTACAGAATAACAGTGCGCATGTGCAAACGTTTAAAGAGCTGACGCGAGGAGGAACCACATGCCTGTCAAATCCTACAAAAAGTTTATAGAGTTGTCGCTCGATGGAACAATGTAGCTGTGAATGTGAATATGACCAACCTTCGCAACAAATTACCAAACTTTATTAGAAATGGATGTACAATCACTTTTCTGTTCCTAACCTAATAAAACAAATTACAAACATATTATTTAATAAATTATAAATACATATTATATACACTAACTTGTCCCACCGGAACTTAACAAAATTAAGTTAATTTCTTGAAATATGGTGTGGATTTAATTGCGAATGTTTGTGACACCGATTTCACAATCATCTTGTGGAATTTACTTGAAACATTCGCGCATTTCTCGCATGCGCACTGGAGGTTCTGTAGCACTTCGAAGAAATAATCGCATACGTAGATAAATATTTAATAATCGCAAAAAAATGTAACTATCGTTGTAAAACGTTTAAAATGATACGAAATGAGAGTACAGGCAAAATAAGTACGTAGAACAACATAACTACAAGAATACAGTATGAGGAATCAAGTTGAAATTAATCTATAGTTGGAACCGTGAATATTTTCTTTTTTTTTGTGAATAAGTGTAACAGTTTCCTGAAATACGTACACTTAGCGACAAAAAGAATGGGCCGACTCTTGATGTCGGATATTTTAAGTTCCAACGCGCGATTCACACGAGTAAATTAATTGCAAAGTAGAGCTACAATACGTTTCCCTTCTTCCTTTGAAGAGTATTCTTTCAAGCGGAATTCGGCAGCGTACGCTTAGCTCAGTGCTTAGTGACTTTATTCGTATGCAAAAGGTTACAGGTTCGATTCCCGATTAGGCTAATTTTTTTAATTGTTAAAATGCTTTCTATTTTATTCTGTCTGTCCATTCTTAAAGAAAAACGTACTAACTATTTAGAAGTATTACTATTTTAATATTATTTATTTATTTATTTATAAACAGGTTTACAATGAAATAAAACATCTTGCTGTGCCCGAGGCTTTTTTAAAGAGCAGCAATTTGGGCACGGAACAGGCTAGTAAATAAGCCTAAACAGTGAAGAAGAAGATCTTCTTTCTCCATTCTTCTCTATCTTCATATTCCAATTCTTCCAGACCTAGCTCCCTCATACCTCTTCTTACATCATCCATCCATCCATCCATTTAAATCTTTCCTTTCCCAGGTGGAATCCAATCCGAAGCTTGTTTGGGTAATCTTTTTTTTTCTTTTTTTTTTTTGGCATCCTACGTGTATGACCATTCCAGTGTCTGCATCTCACAAAATCTAATACCAAATATTCGACTTTCATTTAATGTCTGATGATTGTATTTCTGACTTTTTTTTTCAATTTACAATGTCTAGTAAGCGTCTAGAACAATCCATTTCAGTAGACATAAGCTTTAAACTCAAATTTTTATTCAGATGCCAAGTTTCTGCACCGTATGTTAGCGTGCTTCGAATTATGGATTTATAAATTTCTAATTTGATATCCATTCATATGTTCTTATCCCACAAAACGCCGTTTACAATGTTATTACTGATCTGCCTTTTTGAATTCTATATATTATGTATTTTTCTTGGGTACATTTTGAGTTAATTTTGATCCCCAGTTAATTACATTCTTCACATCCTTTGTTACATACCATTATTATTATTATTATTATTATTATTGATGATGGACAATAATAATAATAATAATTTTATTATTGTCATTTATGGGCTATTATTATGCTGAACTTACACATAAACTAAATATTTTAATTGAAGGGTGGAACTTCTTCCTCACTAATACGTCATAAATAAATAAACACACAAGTATATGAAGTTATATTATCTTTTATTACATACATTTATAGCATTATTATTAAAACGTGGTACTGCAGACACAATTAAATTTTTACCGGTAGCTAAATAGTGTTAAAGAGTTTACGAAGGCAGGAATATTACTTAATATAGTGTAAAGTGGACGTAGATTACATGTCAGGAAATAAATTTTATAGCACTGATAGGATGTGTTTTGCGAAAATACAAATGAATAAAAAAAACATTGTTGAAGGATTCGAACCCTGGCTTTTATACATATTTCAACTTGTTGAAGTGGTTTAACGATCTACACTACTCGAACGTCGGATACTAGTGGTCTAAATATTGGTTGTCTTGTACTTTTGCACTACGATCGAGAGTTTAACTTTATTTGAAATGTCGCAATTTGAGTAATATTGCATTTGTCGAACACTCGTAAATATATAGAAACATGTCTTCTTCATTGTTCTTTAACTATTTAAGACGACGAAATCAAAATACATCGTATTTAAAACATTTAACAGTGCGTTACCTCGTGAATCACAGCTTTAGCTTTTCGAGTATGCGCAGTGGACCATTACAGTGACTTTTTTTGAAGCGGCTCATTATTTCTGTCGCTAAGTGTACACATGTTTATAGATATTTACGAGTGTTCAACAAATGCAATATTTTTCAAATTGAGACATTTCAAATAAAGTTGAATTATCGTTCATAGTGCAAAAGTACTAGAAAACAAGTATTTAGACAACTAGTAACCGCCGTTCGAGTAGCGTAGATCGTTAAACCACTTACTAGAACACGAAATATGTATGTTCGAATCCTTCGACAATGTTTTTTTATTCATTCGTATTTTCGCAAAATAAATCTATAACATTTAATTCCTGCCATGTAATCTACTCATAAACTCTATGACACTATTTAGCTACCAGTATAAATTTAATGATGTGTGCAGTGCCACGTTTTAATAATAATGCTATAAATTTATATAATAAAATATAATATAGCTACATATATTTGTGTGTTTATTTATTTATTTACTTATTTATTTATTACGTATTAGCAAGGAAAAAGTTTCACCCTTCAATTAAAATATTTAGTTTGTATATGTCAAGCCCAGCATAATAATAGCCCATAAAGGATGGACAATAGTAAAAATAATTTAATAATAATAACAATAATAAGAGTAATAACAAAACAATAACAATAATAATAACAGCAATAAAAAACAATAACAATAATAATAATAATAATAATAATAATAACGGGATGTATCAAAGGATGTGAAGAATGTAATTCAATATTAGATTTTGTGAGATACAGACAACTAGAATGGTAAAGTCATACACGTAGGATGCCAGAGGAAAGATTACCCAGACAAAGCTTTGGACTGGATTCCATCTGGGAAAGGAATGAGAGGTCCACCTAGATTTAAATGGATGGATGATGTAAGGAGAGATATGAGGGAGCTAGGCCTGGAAGAAATGGAATGTGAAGATAGAGAAGAATGGAGAAAGAATATAAAAATAAAAAAAAAACTATGGGCACAGAAAGATGTTTTATTATATTGTAAACATGTTTATAAATAAATAAATAAATAATAATAACAGTAATACTTCCAAATAGTTAGTACGTTTTTTCATTAAGAATGGACAGAATAAATATAAAGTATTTTAATAATTAAAAAAATTAACCTCATCGGGAAACGAACCTGTGAGCTCTTGCATACGAATCAAGCCACGAAGCACTGAGCTAAGCGTTCGCTGGTTAATTGTGCGTGAAAGAATGCTCTACTGTGCAATTAGTTTACTCGTGTGAATCGTGCGTTAGAACTTAAAATATTCGAGTTCAAGAATCGGCCCATTCTTTTTGTTTCTTAGTGTACATTGCCAGGAATCTTATATATCTGTTTTAAATTATAAGGGATAAATGGTTATAAAGACATTAGCTTTAGGTGTGGAAATTATCTTCAGTAAATGTGATAAACGTTATTGGATCTATAAGCCATGCCCTCGAGACGTTCAGGAGGTCTGCACAAAATTCCTGCCAAAAGATGGAAGATTTTTTGCTGAGGAAATAGAGTTGCGGCACGCCCTGTTCCCAGTTCTTGGGATCCACTCCAGATTCACGCCTGTCGATAAGACTGCTGAAATATTACGGGGGAACATTCATGTTTGTCAGTGGTAGAGCACATGTGCTTCTTTGCGCTATGGCTTCCTTTCAAAAAGTTCATCGTAAATTAGCCCACACAGAGATTAAAAAAAAAAAAAAAAAAAAAGCTTGAGATTAAAACTGAATGATAAAAATAAATATAGCCAGCTAGCATCTTTTAGTAGATCTGTTATTGCCTATAACGTAAAATGTTCTTCTTCTTATTATTATTAAACTTAAGTTGTAGGATTTTCATCCTGTTTATCATAAGTAATGCCACGAGTGATTTCAAAATTATCAATAAATTCACGACTCACGAAGTGAGGAGTGAATTTAGCAAGAGAATTTGGAAATCAAGAGTGGCATTTGTTAGGACTATTTAACGAATAAAATTAAGCTGTTTACTCACAAATCATTATTTAACTATAGTTATTTTAAAATATTGATATATTTAATGTAAACGGCGATATTTGAAAACAAATGACAAGCGATAGGTACGCTTCATCTGCTTCTTTTGTTTATCACTGCAACCAGATCATACTGTTTATTGCCAAAGGAACGCAATGTTGTAAGAATGCTCTCTAGTGGAGAAAAAAGAAACACATCAAACTGTATATTAATTCATTTCTGATGCCGTATGATGTAAATATGACAATTATATTTTTCTGGATTATTACCTGGGAAAAAAAAATACATTTAAGAAAGTGCAAACAGTGGTTTCCTTTTTTGGTGGTATAATAAATTTCTACAAATGTTTTTATATTAACTCCTGCAAGCGCTGCGTGTTGACATCTATGCACTATATATACAATCTGGTAACCGTATTTCTTATAGGCTCAGTCACTGCAAAATAATGGTAAGACCTTTTCAGAATATTAAAAAGGAGGAGCTTTCTTTAATATGGTAAATATAACACTGATAAATATTTCGTGAAACACGACTCTGATTGGTTGTAAAACAGAAATCATTGAAACGTGATTGGCCATTGACTCCCATTTGGGGCATGAGTTAAATAGTCTCCAAAATCACTCCTCATAGGAAGACGTATTTGATGTGCATTCACTGTCTATCCATCTCTTGGCTGGTCTTCCTCTTGTTCTTTTCCCCTTCCATTTGTCTATCTTCTTTAGCTCTTTTTGCAAGCCGGTTTTCTTCCATTCTTTCTATATGACCCTTCCAATATTTTCGTCTATCTATAATAAATTTGGGACCAAAACGTAAAATCAAAGGGAATTAATCATTTGTAGATAAATTTAAATTGATAACGATTGTTTCATGAATCTCAAATACATACCGTATCATTCAATAGCATACATTTGAGGGATATGTGGTAAAATATTTTTAATTAATAATTATATAACGTAATAATATAGTGTCCATCCATCCATATTAATTCTGCCCGCGGGCAGGTCTTTCACTGCAATCATAGCTCTTTCATGCTATGCTTTGCAGCTTTACTAGGGAATTATAGGTGTGGTAGCTTCCCGTTGCTTTCCACACCGGTGAAGGATGATGATGATGATGATAATGATAAGGATGATGATGATGGTCATATGATTTCGGGGACCATTTGGGCCTTTTAGTTTTCCTGACATTTGTCTTAGAAGAGAGGAAAAACCCCGATAAAAACCTCACCCAGAAAAACTGTCCCGACCGGGGATCAAACCTGGGCCCACTGCGTGACAAGGCAGCATGCTACCTCGAGACCGCAGCGGTGGACATAATATAATATAATATAATGTAATAATAATAATAATATAATAATAATAATAATAATAATAATAATAATAATAATAATAATAATAATAATAATAATAATAATAATAACAGCGGTAATAATAAAAACAATGAAAACAATAATTACATTACTAACAGTGATAATAGTAATGTGATAACAGTGATGATGGTAATAATAATAATAATAATAACAATAATAATAATAATAATAATAATAATAATAATGTATTTATATATAAACATATTTTCAGTATTTACACATCTTTCTCTGCCTTAAGATTTATTTTCCTTCTCCACTCGTCTCTATCCATCAACTCCATGTCCTCCAGTCCTCTTGTTCTCATTCCAGTTCTTATTTCTTGCTTCTACGAGTTTCGAAATCTTCCTTTCTTTCTTCTTCCAAGTGGACACATATCAATGTTTCTTTGGGTAAGCGTTCTTCTTGCATTTGTCGGACAACTTCGTTTATTTCCGTCCGGCTTTAAATCATTAGGCTTTTTAGCATTGTTATGTTTTTGTGACAAACAGGGAGCTGACCTGATGCATTAACCCCCAATCTGGAGGACCCAGTGATTTTTGGTCAAGGTTTTCTTCTTCTAGCCTTCATCAAACCAATGACGAACTGCAAGGGAGTAGTATTTGTACCCTTGATAAGGGGCCCACACAGGGTACTATCAGCCGGGCGTATTGAACCTTGGTTTTTTTAACGAGGTTGTTACTCCTCCTCTTATCCTTTTGTAACCTGGCTTGGGACACAATTTGGCGGGTTTAATAATAATAATAATAATAATAATAATAATAATAATAATAATAATAATAATAATAATAATAATAATAATAATAAAATAATAATAACTAGCACTATCCAACTCGTACGTTGATCGCCGCGCGGACATAAGTTCTCCATACATTCCTATCCCGAGCTAATGCTTTCCAGTCATCCCGTGTATAATCTACCTCCCTTAAATCATGGTTAATGTTATTCTCCCACCTCATTCTTGATATACCAATTGGGCGTTTTCCCTCTGGTTTTCCTACAAGAAGCTCCCATGCAACTCTTTAATTCCCCATTCGTGCCACATGTCCTTCACAACGCAGTCTACGAGACTTAACTGTTCAATAATAATAATAATAATAATAATAATAATAATAATAAGAGTAATAATAATAATATCCATCCATAGTAACTCTGTCCGAGGGCAGGTCTTTCACTGCAATCATAGCATATTACTATAATAACAGTAATATTAATGCTTCCATTAATAATACATTTCAGTATTAACGTTTATTATGATCATATTTACAGTAATGTCAGTTATGGAATTTTATTGTGGGACAACCATAATTATTCGAAAAATAAACTTTTTATTCTACAGAAAATAGCTATTAGAATAATTAGTGGAAACAGTAATAGAATTCGCTGTAAACCACTTTTTATGGAACTAGGAATTGTTACTCTGGAATCAATGTAGTAGATTTTAGTTGCTTACTTTACATAACAATGAAGTTACACAAATATACGTGGTGTATATATCTTCATAACTATCATACGAAAAATAATATATTATATATATTTGAAGAGAAAAATTATACGCTCAGACCGGGGCTTGAACCCGGGACCCTTGGTTCTCTAGACCAAGTGCTCTACCAACTGAGCTACCTGAGCAAGTACCGATCTAAACGCAAATCTTTCTCTATATACATTGTAATTCCCATCCACCAAATGCTGTGAAGCCATGCTTCTATCTTGCAAAATGGCGGCTCCTTTATTAAGAAGACATATTTGGGAATTATACATTACAGCCAGTACGGCTTTTTCCTTGGAAAAATGTATAATTCCCAAATATGTCTTCTTAATAAAGGAGCCGCCATTTTGCAAGATAGAAGCATGGCTTCACAGCATTTGGTGGATGGGAATTACAATGTATATAGAGAAAGATTTGCGTTTAGATCGGTACTTGCTCAGGTAGCTCAGTTGGTAGAGCACTTGGTCTAGAGAACCAAGGGTCCCGGGTTCAAGCCCCGGTCTGAGCGTATAATTTTTCTCTTCAAATATGATTTATCCATCATTGAGATGTACGAAATCAATAATAAAAAATATATTATATAGTTTTAAATTAAATAAATTTAGTAAAACTCTAAATAGTTGTGGAGTGGTATCCGTGAATATGTTCAAGAGCCTTCCAGATGGTACAAAGAATCTTCCTGTTTCAGAATTTAAAGGAATAATTAAATTAGTATTGACTTTGAACCCTCTTTACATTGTCCACGATTACTTATCATGTAGTGGTTGAGACACCATCATGTAGTGGTTGAGACACCATCATGTAGTGGTTGAGACACCATCATGTAGTGGTTGAGACACCATAGTAATTAATATTACGGATTGACGTTTCCATACCTTGTACTCTGTTTTTGACAATAAAAATCTATCTATAGGCCTATATATCTATTACATTACCGATACGATAATCATTTCTCCGTTCTCTGACACTCTGAGCTATTAAGTTTGGAATCAAGTCATTGACCAAAACGTTCACTTAACGCTTTTGGCTTATTGACACTATACATATTATAATGCATATAAATGTGTTGAATTATATGTTGACTAAGCAAGGTCACTGACGGCCCCCCCCACATTTTCAATCCAACAGCCGCCACTGCCAAATTGGCAATTAGCAGTGGGATTCCGTACAAATTAATTTGAGCCGTACATCCATCTCCTGTGCTACGGTACAACCGATCCCCGTGATGTATCATTATGATCCAAACACTACACGATCAAGTTCCACATCTCATGCAAACACACTGCAGTTGAATACTTCTTGATATTTTTCAAATTTTAAATAAATATAAATAAAAAATAACTTACTCACTGGCACTACCGAAAATGCAGGTATACTGAGCATTGAGTGCAAAAACAAAGTATACATCACGATCCCGATTTTCTAATTTTTAAAATATTTCTATAACAACCGAATACATTGAAATCTAAGCTTATTAATTGCAATAATCCATCCATCCATCCATAGCAATTCTGTCCGAAGGCAGGTCCTTCACTACAATCATAGCATTTTCATGCTATGTTTGCATTTTACTAGGGAATTGTAGGTGTGGTAGCTTCCCGTTGCTTTCCACACCGGTGAAGGATGATGTAATGATAAGGATGATGGCCATATGATTTCGGGGACCGTTTGCGTCTTAAAGTTTTCCTGAAATTTGTCTTACAGGTGAGGTAAACCCCCGATAAAAACCTCACCCAGAAAAACAGCTCCGACCGGGTATCGAACCCGGGCCCGCTGCGTGACAAGGCAGCACGCTACCTCGAGACCACAGCGGTGAAGTCTGAAGAATGACAATGGTTTCATAACAATTTCAATGGATTTTAAATTATTCTTATAGTTATGGAAACAATAAAAAATTGGAAAACCGAGGTCGTGGTTTAGATTTGGTCGTGCAATTCACTCATGACGTTTGAAATCAAGTGCATTGACAAAATGTTCATTTAACATATTAGGCTTCTAGACGCTTTAATTAAAATGCATACACATGTGTTGAATTATATATTGGTTACGTCAGATCACTCAAAGTCACCCTTGATAAATTTAAATAGTGTATTTATATTTTTTGAACCAATTTCTCATCCAACTGCCTTCTGTTTTTGGCAAACAGCTATCGCAATAGCTATACAAATACCTTTATTATCGTTTATTAACATGTTGATTATTGGAAGTGCTCAACGCCACAATCGATGGAGCTGTAATACTGTACCGCCTAGATCAACTAGCAGTAACATTGTACAATATGTTGCCACAATAATGTAGACCAGGGGTCACCAATTGGCGGACCGCGGTCCGGATCCGGACCCTGGGGCTTTGGTTTCCGGACCGGTTACATATCGAATTAATACAAATTCTTAAAAAACGGTTAAATATCGAATAAAATCAATTTACTAAATGCCATGTTATGATAGTATTACTGTTGGCTCGGTTAGTACAGTACTGCTTATGGTCGGAGATTTGACTGAAGATGAACGGAATTCCGTTTGAAACCTGGTATCGTGAAAAACACACCATTTTCGAGGTGAGATAAAACAAATAAAAAATTTAAATATTAATCTGACCTTAAGTTAAATTTATCATAAACTTATTAATAATTATTATAATTAATTACTGTGTACTTCTGTGCTGTATCCTTCTAGTATTTACCATGTGTTTTAATTTGTGCAATTCATACCCATAACATAATTTAAATAATTTCTTTATAATGTTAATTACTTAATAAAAGCTTCGTATGTTTAAACAATTGTGGTTCCAAACCTCGACTGAATATACTACTTTGAAAATAGAGCTCCATGAAATCTAATTGGTGACCCCTGACATAGACCGTCTAGAGGACGCTTAACATTGCGTGGTAACGCTTCTCGGTTCTTCATGCGGAAGGCAGACACTCATAAAACAAGACGAGTAGCTAAGTGAGTAGTAACCGAAATCAGATTTATTACATACGAGTAACTTGTAATCTTGTCACAAAGTAAAATATTAAAATAAGTACCTGGCAGATGCAGTCGTCCACAACTAGACTGAAATGTTTTAAATATTTTAAAAACCTAGGCCTTTCGAAAACTGCATTCCATCTTCAGCAGATGGATAGAGATACTGTTGTTGTTTCTGGTACTGTTTTCCTGACTATTGAGTCAGTAGCTACCGACGATGCTAGTGTCAGAAGCCTCGTAAATCAGTAACAACAGCAATAAGAATTAGTGTCTCTATCCTTCTGCTGAAGATGGGAGCGTTGTCCGAAAGGTATACAGTTCTTAAACATTTTAAAAGAAAAAATACACTACTTGAGGACGACGGCACCTGCTAAGTACTTATTTTAATATTTTTTTGTAACTATTTACCTCAACGGAAATTTATTATGAATTTTATCCGTATTTCAACCTTGTGCAAGTAAATTATTGTTACTAAAATTAACCATCACTGCGGCTTGTATAGGCATTTAAATAATATAAATTATTGATAATAACACTTTATTAGAATGCGTGTTATTATTTACACATATGCCACGGATTTTTCGCCTAATTACAGTTCTAAGACACTAGAAACACTTTATGATCCTCCTCCGAAGCAGTGAAAATTATATGGTCTTTTAGTTTGGACTACTTTTCTAAAAACTCATCCAGTAATAATAATGTCCTGGGAGCCTGCCCGAACGGGAATCAGTGAGAAACTCGAAGCATTTACACAAATCTAAAAAAAAAACGCTTTTATCTCCATGAAAGAAAACAGTAATATGGTTTAAATGAAGTTACATGTTTAGCACGGCAGTACTTGGCGGATGGATACACCCAACAATAACAATGGACTGTTACTAGATACAACAGTACGTTTTATGTAAGATGTCAATCAACGAAAAAGGAAGACTTCAAATAGAAGGAACTATATGAACCAACCCACTATAAAAATAGGTATAAATTGCAGAACATGATGTTACAGGGCTAATGATAGGTAACAGAGGATCAATATCTAAATTATTGCCACAATTTTGTTGTACACCATGTCTTGAGTTTTTACCTCAATCAGGAGTTATATACTGATATTAAGAAATCGCCTGCATTCATTATTTATTTGATTATGAAAAATTTTACAATTTATATGTGTTTTCTCAAATCATATATTTATTTATATTTTACATTACCCACTATGTTATGTTCTTATGTTTCTTTCTATCCTGTTAACTGATAAACTTTGTAATGTCAACCTTAAATTTTAAAGGGGTCAATAAATAAAAAAAGTAAAATGATAATGGTAACAATAATAATAGTAATAATAACCAGGTAATACCCGGAAAGCGCTGCTCCATCTAAATGAATTATATGTCTATTTTTAGTTAATAGGCCTAAATAAAAAGAAAAACAATTACAAATATGTATTGTAATTCTTTTAGGTATCTGTGAGTCTGAAAATGAAATAGCGGTTGCTTGAGTAAATTTTTAATTTCCATTTTCAGGTAAACCTCCACTTCTAATGATCGATTTTTATTGATTTTTTAGAAAAACTGCACTTAAACTTACGGAAATATTATCAGTCCTACACAACAACAGTGCGCATGCGCCAGATTTTTTGAGACAGAGATAACTCACCATCGAACCACGTATCGATTATCATCCTCGATTATGAATATCGTACTAAAGTTAAAAAATCTTATGCTAGATGGCAGCATGCCACTATGAAATTTAAATGACTAATCTTTGCAATAAATCCCCAAATCTATGTTAAAAGTATATTAATAATAATATTAAAATTGCCAAACGTTTATTAAAAATGGAGGTACACTTATCACTCACTAACGCCGATCCAACCAGCGATAACCCAAAACGCGATAGAACAATCATAGACTAAATAATATACTCTGTGGAGAAAATTGCAGTTAGGATCACAATATTGTCTGACAGTGGTATAATATTGTTATTTGCGTATGTAAATAAATACTTCAAAATTGTCTAATAATGTTATAAAAATTGTTGGAAAAAGTTTAAAATACCGTATTTAAAAAATGTAGGTAAATACAAAAGAAGAGCTATAGTTTACAACAATAAACAGAAAAATACAAGAGTTAGAAGTGCAGTTCAGCCATTTTTTTACTCATTCAAATAATTACGTAGAAATAAACCAGGAACTACGCAACAAACGTTTATAGTGCGGGTACTACTACCGACATATTGAATCCCTTCGAAAGTAATAGTGCTGCAATCTATATATTTTGCATCATACCCTACTACGAAACACCTTTCAATACGCATGAGGCCATGGATATTTTAAGAAAGGAAGAAAAAGAAAAAAACAAATATCGGTTAGTTCCCTCGAAGTTTGATGTAGTCGTGCAAGATATTAAATTAATTCTACCATTCCATTCTAGCTTTAGAGATATAGTTACATTAATAAATAGGAAAAACTGCACTTACACTATCTCAAAACTGCAAAGAACTGCGAATACACGGTAGCAGTTAGAAGTAGCAGCGATAACGTTATCATTGAATGATAACCCACAAACATCATAGTGAGTTACCAAACGTTTATTAAAAATGGGTGTAGACTTACTTATCACTCCCTAACGCTGATCCAACCAGCGATAGAAAAATCATAGACTAAGTAATGTACTCTGTGGAGAAAATAGCAGTTAGCATCAACAGTCTAACCGTGTCATAATATTGCGATTTGCGTATTTAAATAAATACTTTAAAATTGTCTAAAAATGTTATAAAAATTGTTTTAAAATATCAGAAAATGATGGTAAGTACAGAACAAAAGCTATAATTTACAACAATATAACAGAAAAATTTTGAGATAGTACAAGTGCAGTTGAGCCAATAAATATTTATATCTAAATATGAAAGAGTCAAGCATGCAATGGGAATTTGAAATACTAAATAAACATGCTACAAATAATATAATCACGAACATAAGTTCAGATCAGGCCATACTTTATCAAGCTAAATATCAAAGGATCCTGTACACACAGAGACTCTGAAGAAATGTAAAATGTATAACTAAAAATATGTGTATAATTGAAAATAAGAAAAAGATACAAAACATATCATTAAAAAGCTGTGACATAAACATAAACATTTACAGAAAATAAAGGAATAAACAAATTAATAATGCAATTGAACAATCTCGAATGTTAAAAAACATTTGAAAATTTAATAGAACAATCATAATAAACATTCATACTTACAATTTATTTCTCTCGCTCAAACCAAAGTCCATAACTTCTGTACAGCGAAAGAGACGATAGCAGAAAATAGTAAAACTTGAATATGGTCTTGGATGTTAACTCGACTCCCTGATCTTATCGACACCAATACAAACAATACTGCCACCTGTGCTTAGTGCGAGTAGCTTAAACGTCCGTACTGTTCTTTGCGCATAAGAATGACGTCATAATAGGAGCAAGGAAGAAGACATATTGGAGATAGGAAAACAAACAAAGTGGAAGGAGCCATTTAACATACAGACATAGAACTTGTACACGAGGATATACGTATACTTCTCCTTCTTCTTCTTCACTTCCTGGTTTAGGCAAGAGTTGCCTGTTCCGTATTCACTAATAGATCTAAGACCATCTCTTCCGAGGACGTCCGACATCTCTTCTTCCTCTTGGAAAATAATGGAAAATTTTATTTGGTAATCTACTTTCTTCCATTCTTTCTACATGTTCTTTCAACTGTATCTTGTTGTTAAATATCTTTTCTTTTATGGAATAGATCTGCAGTTCTTCACGGATATCCTCGTTTCTTATCTGGTCCATTCTAGTGCAGTCTTTTACTCTTCTCAAAAATGTCATCTCAGCTGCTTGGATTTTACTTTCTTGTTTGGTAGTAGTAATCCAAGATTCACTCCCATGCAAAAGGACAGGGACAGCCATTGTTTTATAAAATTTTAATTTTGTTTGTTTGTGGGCTTTATTATTCAATGTTCAATTGTACCACAAATAGCTTGAAACTGATGTATTTTGTTTTCAATATCTTTATCATACCCATAGCTGATGTCACATCCTTATTATTTAAAGTGGGATACTTGTTCAATAATTTCGTCTCTAATTACTATTTTTGCAAGCAGACTATTTCTTCCATAAAAGGCCATTACGTGTGTTTTACTTATTGAAATTTTAAAATTATAATCGCAACATATTGCATTTACTTTGTAAGCAGCCAATTGTAACAGATCTTCATCATGGTGTAGTAAGACTAAATCATCGGCGAAAAGTAAGTTATTAATACTTGAGTTATTGTTCAATCTAAGGCCTTTGTCCATTATAATTTTCCATTGTTTCATAATGTCGTCGATATATATATATATATATATATATATATATTAAAAAAGAGTGGGCGATAGACTACACCCTTGTCTAACTCCTTGAGTTATTAAAGGATATACGTATATACACTTCAGTATCACTACTACTCAGAACGGAAATTCTAGTGAATCAACAAGCGCAAAGCCAAGAAATGCACCGTTTTTGTATAAATCGCATTACAAACGTAGCAAATCGTACATATTTTAGAACAATATTAGACAGTTATAGCCAGGGGGTTTAAAAACAAATGGTTCGCAGCTCACTGTTTAGCTATGCGCAATTTTGCGGCAAATCGGTGACGAGGAAGCAATCCTGCCTTATTTAGAGAATTTCAAAATCTATTTAAAACAAGGAAAATTCTGCAAATGTGAAAAATACCTACACTTTCAATTTATTTGAATCAATATGTTGTATCAAGACAGTCTGCGAATGGGGATATCGGGATTGGTATATGGAGCGAATAGCTGCCATCCATCCATAGTAATTCTGCCCGAGGTTAGGTCTTTCACTGCCGTCATAGCATTTTCATGATATGTTTTGCAGCTTTACTATGGAATTGTAGGTGTGGTAGCTTCCCGTTGCTTTCTACACCGGTGAAGGATGATGATGATAATGATAAGAATGATGATGGTCGGATTATTTTCGCGGACCGTTGGGCCCTAAGCTTCCTGACATTTGTCTTACAGGTGAGGAAAAACCTCACCCAGGATCCTGTCCCGACCGGGAATGAACCTGTGACAAGGCAGCACTCTAACCCGAGACCATAGTGGTAGACATAGCTGCCATACGCTTAGATAATTTGGTGCATAGATTTCAAAGAATGGAACAAGCATTTCTTGTCATTATCTTTCATAATAGCTAAAATAACTATTATACTGACCCCCACTCTGCAAACCTTATCCTATGCTATCACACCAATCAGAAAGCGAAACATCACAATCGGTCATCGTACATAGTAAAATCTTTTTCAAAGATCAATCTTTTACCCGGAGTGTTAGAATTCTTTCATAGTATTGCATGCTGCTGTAATCGTAATTGAACAATTGTAAGTTTTTATTTTACGGATATCCTACACTCATCTCCTTTTTTAGCACTAGAACACTACCTCCAATTTATTCTCTCTGCGTGCAGAGTGGTCGTTTGCCATATTAATGACAAAACATTCTTAACATTTTAAATTTTATTTAATGTTTACACTTTTGTAACAATAATAAATAACATTACAAAAATATTTAATGCACAGGACTGTTTTTAGATCTCTCTACTCCCCTGAATGTTTCGTGGTACTTTTAAACAATTCACGGCATATGGCGTCCCGCGGGGTACTGTTTGAGAACCCCTGTTATACACTCTGTTCACTTACAATTTTTATCCCCTAAAACTAAAATATACAAAATTATATTCATTGAATTTAATACAGTTATCTCTTTTGTTGCGGTTATTTAACTCTAAAAATGTGCGGTTGGTACGCCACTGACGGCAAGAAGTTACATAAACCAGTTGTGTAATAGTGCATTTGAAGGGAACCACAAGGACTTGTAACAATACATAATAGAACTGTATTAACTCATATTTCTGAAACAACTTTACTCCGGTAATGTACTTTGAAATTATTTCATGTTGTAACAAATGTCGTAAATACATTACAGTTATGGAGTTGTATCTCGTTTATATGTGGAAACTAGAATACCAATTCATGTTTAAAGAATATGGAGTAATATAAAGATACTGTTCAATTTAACCCATAACTTACATAGAACAAGCAGAGATTATGTGTCAATTCCGCAAGTCTAAATTTGAGCATGTACTTTTTTAATTTCTTTATTACTTCTTAAACTTTAGAGGCTATCAATCATTTCTTCAAATTGTTATAAATTTCCATTTTCGCGGTTGAAATTTTCAAACATATGTATCAATATAGCATTTAGGACAGAGAATGCAAACAGCCATATCATTAAGATTAAGGATAATATTCCGTGAGGCGATTAATCGAAATGTTGAAGGAATATTAATATTAATCCGTTTAGTTGTATTAATAACAGTCAACGAATATTTATGCTATGAAAGTCTCCATTTATAATTCCGTTGTGTGGAACGTCTTTAACTTTATATAGACAATAATTTCATATATAGCCTATATGTTATAATTAAATGTTTAACATTGAGCAATGCAAGCTTAATATGGTATGATAAGAAAAATAAATGCCTGGACGGGATTCGAACCCGTCCAGGCATTTATTTATTTGGTGTGAGTAGTATAACTATTAATTTGCAATAACTAACTCAATATCACATATCCTGAGGAAGAAATGGATGACGAACACCTCAAGCAACTGTGGAGCTGTCAAACAAGAAAGTTCCGAACCTTCAAAGAACCGGAGAGCAAGATTGTTAATTTATTTATAAACAGGTTTACAATGTAATAAAACATCTTCCTATCCCAAAGTTTTTCAAATTTTTATATTCTTTCTCCATTCTTTTCTATCTTCCCCAACCAATTCTTCCATACCTCTCTGATACCTCTTCTTACATTATCCATCCATTTAAATCTAGGTCGACATATCATTCCTTTTCAAGGCGAAATTCATTCCAAAAGCTTGTCTGGGCAATCTTTTCTCTGGCATCCTACGTATGTGACTGTATCATTCTAGTTGTCTATATCTAACTAAATATAATATTGAATTTTGGATAGAATGAAATATGAAGTGATTGGACCATTTGGGGAAAAAGGTGGAAAATGACAATGGAGATAGATTGATAAGTTTATGTAAACAACATGGCTATATGATAATGAATAGTTTCTTCCAACATCCGGAAATACATAAATACACATGGGAACAGCCAACAAAAAGTCTCAAATCAATAATAGATTATATAATTGTGAAAAAAAAACGTGATATGATAGTGAAAGATGTTAGAGTGAATAGAAAACCAGATTGCGGAAGTGATCATTATATGCTTTTGGGAAAATTCATAATAACAAGTAGGAAAAAACAAAATATTGAAGTAACGGAAGACAGAATAAATACAACCCCTTTGAATGAACAAAGATATAAAGTAAGTTTACTCTACGATGAGAGTATAAAAAATCTTTATCAATCAAGACTAAAACAAAAACTTAATTTAAATTTAAATAAATCTGCAGTGGAAATGTATGATCAACTAAAGGAAAGTATACATTCAGCAGCTTTAGAAGCACTTGGGACAGAAAATCTAGAAGTAAAAATAAATAATGAATGGTTTAATCAAGATATTAAAAAATTAGTAGAGGAAAAAAAGGAAGCACGGATGAAATGGTTATCAGATCACTCAACAACATCTCGAAATGAATATATCACTTTAAAACATAAAACAAAGGCGGAAGTCAGAAGAACAAAAAATGAGTACTGGGATAATATATGCTCGAATATAGATCATTCGATTGAATATGCTAGATCCAAAGAAGCTTGGAAAACATTACAAAATATCAGAAAATCAGAAAGAAAGAAGATAAATATTCAGTTGATAAGACCATCAGAATGGATGCAACATTATAAAGGTTTACTTCAAGAAAATAGAAAGGAGTTTCAACTTCAAGAAACGGATGTAGAATATAAATTTGACACTCCAGAGATAACAGAATATGAAGTTAAAAGAGCTTTGAAAGAGGCAAAAAATGGGAGAGCACCAGGACCAGGAAATATTCAGACGGAACTCCTAAAATATGGGGGAGATATTTTAGTAATATGTTTAACAAAACTTTTTAATAAAATTGAAATTGGAGACGATATCCCAGAAGACTGGAATCTATCGTACATTACTCCTATTTTAAAAAAAAAAGGTGATAAAAAACTGTGTTCCAATTACAGAGGTATAAGCGTTATACCTTCAACAGCTAGGATTTTTAGTAAAATTATAAATTTTAAACTTAAGGAGATAAAAGATAACTTAAGAGAAGAACAATGTGGATTCCGGAGTGGAAGATCATGTATTGATAATATTTTCTGTATTAGACAATTACAAGGGAAAATCCTAGCAAAAAAATAAAGAACTACGTATGACCTTTATTGATTTAGAGATGCCATATGATAGTGTACCTCGACAATTGTTATGGATGGCAATGAGGAATATGAATATCTGTGATAAATGGATTAATATTGTTAGGAGGATCTATAGTAATACAAAAGCTAAAGTAAAAATACAGAATAATTTAACAGAGGAATTCACAGTGAATAAAGGCCTTAAGCAGGGATGCAGTTTGTCACCAATCCTTTTTAACATTTATTTAGACAAGGCTCTTAACTTGTGGTATAAAAAATGTTCTGAAATGGGTATTCCTATAGGAGGAAAAGTACTGCATTCATTGTTGTTTGCAGATGATCAAATAATTTTTGCTGGGGATGAAGATGATATGAAATATATGATAAATAAATTAATGGAAGAATATAAAAAATGGGGACTGAATATAAATTTACAGAAAACAGAATATATGTGTTTGGGAAAGGATGTGGATGACCTCATACTTGAAACAGGGAAAATAAAAAAATGTGAATTTTTTAAATATCTTGGGTCAATAATTACAAGTTAAGTACCTGTGAGACAGATATACAGGCTAAAATTGCAATGGCAAAAAATGCAACTAAGACATTACGTGGAGTAATTTGGAACAAAAATATTACAAAGGAAACTAAAATGAAAATTTATAAGAGCATAATACAGAATATTTTGTCATATGGAAGCGAAACTTGGTCTTTGACGGAATTACAAAATAATAAAATTAGAACAGTTGAATTCGATTATTTTAGAAGAAGCCTCCAAAAAACAAGACAGGATAAAATAAGAAATGAATTCCTTTGGAGAGAAATGAAGGTCACCACATCTGTTGTTAAAAGGATTGAAAATCAAACGCTTAAATGGTATGGCCATGTATAAAGAATGGAAAATGAAAGATAGCCAAAAAGTATATACCAATGGTCACCCCCTGGAAGAAATAAACGTGGTAGACCAAGATGGAAATGGAAAAAATACGTCAGAACAATAATGGAGGATAGGAATTTGGAAGAGGGAGATTGGAATGATAGAGATAAATGGAAACCGAAGACGGCAAACCTATAAGTGGGGGAAAGCCGAAGAAGAAGAAGAAGAATTTTGGACTTTCATTTGTTGTCTGATGATTGTATTTCTGATTTCTTTCCAATTTAGAATGCGTAGTTGAGCGTCTAAAACAACGTGCTTCGAATTATGGATTATGGATTTATAAGTTTGTAATTTGGTATCTATCATTATGTCCTTATCCCAGAAAACTCCGTTTAACATTGTTATTACCGACCTGCCTTTTTAATTCTATATTATATGCCATTTTCGTGCGTACATTTTGAGTAAATTTTGATCGCTAGGTAATTACATTCTTCACATCCTTTGATACATCCCATTCCATCTTCCAAAACTAAATCTTTCTCTTCATCATCACAAGATAAATAAAACGATTTATTCAAATTTACTTTAAAACATTTAATATACTCTTCTATCAGTTTTCAACTCGTATATTCCAGATCCTAATAATCGTATTCTATAACCAACTGGTCATCTGCAAATAATGATGTATAAATAGTTGTATCCTCAGTAAGTATCCCCATACCTTTACACTTTTTTTTACACATGCTTGTAAAGCTTGTTGCATATAAATCTTGAACAACGTTGATGATAAGCTACAGCCTTGGCGTAAATAATTTGGTACTGAAAATTCATGTAATATGTTTTCCCAATCTTCATTCTAGAATTTGCATTTTCATATAATTTGTATATTGCATTTACAGGTAATTTATTTTCATTATTTTCTTGTAAAAAGTCCCAAAATTTATTTAGCGGTACACATTTATAAGCTTCTTCTAAATTATTAAAAAATCATAAAATTTTTGTAGATTGTTATTGACTTCAGTATTAGATGCAGCACATTAGACACCAACCAACTCGGACACTGACACTACCAAACCTGCGGTTTATGGCGAAGCGGACATAATCTCTCCATATGTATCTATCTTCAGCTGACATATTCCCAAAAAAATCCTTATAATCAACCTCCCCGAAATAATTATTAGTATTTTTCTTCCATCTCATTCATTTAACACTTATCTGGGTTCTTTCCCTCTGGTTTTCACACAATACGTTCCCTCGTCCCTCTTTTATTTCTCATTTGTGCCACATTTCATGCCCATCGTAATCTACGATGCTTAACTGATCTTGTTTTTTTTTCTGGTTTCCCATAAAGACATATAAGTAATAGTGGAGCCATGAACTTAAATTGTATTTATAATGCTTTATTTTAAGGGGGTAAAATTTGAATTGCTATGCAATTTTCTCCATTCACATATCAGTTCGTCTCTCTTTGGTCCAAAATCTCTTCTAAGAAATTCATTTCCAAATGCTCATAACCTTTTCTCCCAGAGGTCATG
Organism: Diploptera punctata; assembly: GCA_030220185.1. Lineage (NCBI taxonomy): Eukaryota > Metazoa > Arthropoda > Insecta > Blattodea > Blaberidae > Diploptera > Diploptera punctata. Next base: position 132,533 of record JASPKZ010002327.1, read on the forward strand.
GCTGGGATTTATACAACATGGAGAATCGCAATTTATTATATTATTTTCAGTTCAACTTTCTTTTTGAGAGCGGTTGGGATGACAGAAGATCCTGAAATGAATAATTTAATTTACTCCCAGGTTGAAATCCAAGTTTAAATTATTTCTGAACCTCATTCCTGTTTGTGAGTATTGCTTCTATATATTTCATTTTCTTCATCATCATAAATATAATTTGTAGCATTTTTATCCTGTTTATTTCCAAAATCACTCCTCGGAGGAAGACGTATCGGATGTGCATGCACTGTCTATCCATCTCTTGGCTGGTCTTCCCCTTGTTCTTCTCCCTTGGTTCAGCTTGCCCAGCTGATAGTACCTTGTGAGGGCCCTTGCCAGGATTGCGGTGAAGACCTCAACGACAGATACAGCGGAGAAGGAGCCCTTTGGTACCGTGTACCTGACGGAAGAGGCAACTCTACATCTACTGCCTTGTAGATTGACAAACGGGCGGATGGGATTTGTTAGTCCAGCAAGACAACCCATCTAGAAGAGACAACTCCGAAATAAAACAGGACAGGCTGGGCTCTGGAGCTGCATGAAGACAATCGGCATAGGGAGGAAACTCCGAATAATAAACCCGCCATGAAAACGAGGTAGCGACTCACTTCAAGGTGTGTCTTAAATAATGCTCGCAGTCCCAAGGATCAAGCCTCGGATCCTAGAAATTTAAATTCCGCAATTTTATCAAAATGGCCCTTAATTGTTATTATGTGTGAACAATTTAATGAAATATATTCAAAATAAAATTTTGCTGTCTGAAATAAAACACTGTCTTTACATACTGCATATATATACATAATTATAGCAATGATGTAATTCAAATCCCCAAAGTCTCTAATCGAAGCACTAGACAAAACATATTCTTCACCCTTGTGCAGAATTAACTGTCATAAGGACATATCAATCCAGAATAAGAAGGAACGGAAATATACAAAATTACTGGAAAAATGTAATAGGGCCTATATCAGCCAGAATTATTGCGATCTATAACCCAGGCGCCCAGAAATTCAAGTAAAATCGCAAACAACATACAATCTAACTCACAGAAAAGAGGGAAATACTGTAACAGGCAGGATTGACATCGGCTAAAAGAAAACAAAACAAAGAGACCGCACAACAGTACCGAAACAGATATTCGAGAACACCACGTTAATAATGAATGTAACAAAAAACCTGGACCGATGAAAGCAGTGGATACTGTGAACCAAGAATTATTCTGAAGATCTAATGAGTCAGAGAACAGATTTCACAACAAATGTAATAAGGTTCTACATGCAGTTTACATTCAAGAAACATAGACCTATCCCCAAGTTCATCGTCTGAAGACTTACAGGAAACCGCCAGCACATTTCCTTGAGATCTGTGGAACAGGTGGAGAATTAGGAATGGGTAAAACCTCCGGAGAATATTTAAGAAATAATGTATGGAATATGATTTAGTAATTGTAACAAAACTAATCTCCGCTCTATTTCTCAAACTTCTATAATGTGAAACAATACTCGAACAAAGGAAAACAATTGCTTCATTTCGTTACACACGAAAGCCATTAGTCTCATTTTCAACCTTTAAAAAATTATTTTCAAAGGTACTAACAATAAGACTGACAAAAACTCTAGGCAGATCAAGCCCAGCGAACAGGTAGGCTTCCGATTAGGATTCAGCACAACAGACCAACTTCAATTTGCCAACCAAATAATTGAGAAAACAGAAGAATTCAAGCTATCATTATATACACTACTCAAAAAATTAGAGGAACACATGTTTAAACCAAAGCCACAAAATAAATATTGTAAAAATTTAATGTTTGACAGTCAGATGTTTTGAGTGCAAGTATTGTATAAAATCAGATTGAAAATCTTCTGGGTTTTATTAATTTTTCTCTGAATATGTTAGTGAAATTCCAAGAGTTGCTGAAACCAAAGTGAGTTCGTATTGACTTAGGTTTTTTAAAAACAGGTTTGAAGAATAATCTGTGGCAGGGAATTGTTATTTTTGTGTTCTTGAAGCTAATGCAGAGCAATGAGGCATCTGAATGAAACATCAGTTGCACGAACAGTTGCATTGATTGAAGATGATAGTTCCATTCACCATATCTCTAAGATTCTTGATGCCAGCCCTTCCGTCATCCATAGGCTGTGGAGGCGATATAGAGAGATACATGGATACAAGAGGAGACCCGGATAAGGTTGTAAGTAGAAGACTATAGACGTACAGGATAGATTTCTTGTCTTATCAGGTTTGCGCAGAAGAAAATCTACAACCAGAGATCTACAAAACCTTTTACGCACAGCAACTGGAACGGTAATTTCTGATGAGACTGTAAGAAATAGACTGAGAAGTGCAAGGTTCAGGTCTATAATGCCCTTTAAAGCCCTTTTTTGTTTAACACAAAGAAGCACGGGTGCGAATTCTTCAGAATCATGTCAACTGGCAGCTCCGCCAATAGAAGGGTATTTTATTCACGGACGAATCAAGATTTCGTCTAACAGGTTCTGATGGTCGTACACGTGTATGGAGACGTCCTGGTGAACGTTTTAATCCAGCCACAATTATTGAACGTGACAGATTTGGAGGTGGTTCGGTTATGGTTTGGGCCGGGATTACTAATGAGTCTCGGACAGAGTTTGTCGTTGTCCCACAGCGAACGAATGCTGATATTTACATTAATGACATTATTCCCCAACATGTACCCTTTGCTTATGGTATGGACCCTAATTTTCTTCTAATGCAAGGTAATGCTAGATGTCATACAGCACAGGCTACCAGATATGCCCAGCAAAAATGCCAAATTCGGGTGATAGACTGGCCTGCATGCAGTCCGGATCTTAATACGATCGAGCATTTGCGGGATAAGTTGGAAAAACGTGTTCGTAAGCGTCCTGCTGTACCTCAGAACCTTGAAGAACTTTCACATGCACTCATCGAGGAATGGGAGAGAATCTCACAAGTTTCTGTAAGAAGGCTTCTGCGAAGCACGCCCCGTAGGTGTAATGCGGTCATTCAGGCTCACGGAGGACACACTAAGTACTGAGTGTTGAAATAATCATGGAAACATTGATTCCAAAAATTGCGAATCTCAAATTTCCACTTTGTTTTCTGTTAAAAATGGTAACTTGTTGGTATTGCTAATACTGTACAAGGAAATATTGTTTGAATGTCTATTCTATTATTACATAGATCTTCAATTTATAATTACAAAAGATCAAACATTAAATTGTTTCAATACTCATTCTCGTGTTTTGGTTTAAACATGTGTTCCTCTATTTGTTTTGAGTAGTGGATAACAATCTTTGAGCAATTATAGCTGGACATTCGACTCGATCGAACATACAAGCGTAATGTAAGCATTTCACAAACAGGGAACTGAAATAAAATACGTGACAATAACCAAGGTGTACACACAGTCTAAAGGTATAGTAATGGAGGGAGATAGAGGAGTGACATTGAAACTGAACAGTGAGTTATATAAGACGACCCAATCGCTTATAAACCTTTCACCAGCGTATATCTTTTCGGGTTTCTGTAGAGAGTTGTTTTACGGAATAAATTGTCAACCTGGGGGTCCAACTCCCAAATTTATAATTCCAGGGACATTAATTTAAAATTTAAAAATCTTAAATTCGCACATTGCTTATTCATGGATAAGAAACTTGAGTTATAAGTAAATTTATATAATAGAGTACATGGTTTGTTAAAATCATTGATGTGAAAATTTGGAAGAGTTGATTTACATTTACAAATAATATTGTTGCGCGTCGTAATAAAGACGTTTAAATTTCGCGGGCGAGGTGAGAATAGTGATCTCTAATAGATCGGAATAGAATTGCGAGTCGCCGATTCGCGAGTCAAAAGATCCGCGCAAACCGGCCAAGTATCTTGGTCCTCATTCCGGATACATATTCCTCACCTTTCGGGAAAGATCGATGGTCAGAGGCTTCTATGTTTCGTAGTGTCTCGAACCTAAGCCTATAAAGTTCTGTCCCGCCTATATAAAATATGACGAGGACGGAGGCCAGTTAGGTGCGAATTAGCGGCGATATAGTAACAATGAAAGGACAGATTGTAGTGAGTGACCTCTAATGAAAATAGTAGTAGTAGGACTTTATTAGACAAAAGTAAGATATTTACAATATTATTTACAAATATGGGTCGCACGGGCAGTAAGCTGTACGTGCTGTTGACAGTCCGTTACAATAAAGTAATAATTGATAATAGTATAAAGAAAAACAAAAAACAATAACATTACAATTACATAAAGAAAACACAATACTATTACAATTACATAATAATACAATAGCATTACACATTAATTATGTATAATTATTAAGAATTATCCACCGCTGTGGTCTCGAGGTAGCGTGCTGCCTTGTCACACAGCGGGCCCAGGTTCGATTCCCGGTCGGGACATGCTCCTGGGTGAGGTTTTTTGGGGGTTTTTCCTCATCTGTAATACAAATGTCAGGAAGCTTAGGGCCCAACGGTCTCCGAAAATCATCCGGCCAACATCATCATCCTTATCATTATCATCCTTCACTGGTGTGGAAAGCAACGGGAAGCTACCACACCTATAATTCCCTAGTAAAGCTGCAAATCATAGCTTGAAGGTGCTGTGATTGCGGTGGAGGACCTGCCCTCGGGCAGAATTACTATGAATGAATTAAGAATTAATGGTATTGCATTTTGATAACATGTATTTACTATGACATAATTGTGAAATAGATAAACTTTGAAACAAGATTAATTACACATTAAAACTGTAAATTAACTGTTACCGATATTTTGTAGAATTAAATAAAGTGGCTGTGTAAATATTACATGACCCCTGTGTGAATTATTTACGCTGAAATTACGTGAAGACGAAATCCCACGAAAGTGCCACAATATGTACAATATTGAAAAGTGTAGAAGGAGATAGCTCATGGTTTATTTCATTACTCGCGCTTTTTTATTATTTGTGTTGCTGTTTATAACTTTTACAATAAAATTACTGTTTGGTTTATAATAAAACCAATACGACATTGATTAAACTAGATTATATTACCCATAAGTTAATAACGCAACAAAATTTTATTTAAAATTACAGGTCAACAGCTTTGTTACTCAATGCTGAACGTGAAGCGTTTGACACATTTTGCCAAAGGTCTCTTAGTTTAAGATTGAGGTTCGTTGAGCACCAGGATGACATCATATCAGAGAAAATAGTTTTGTTAATAACCACCTATGTATATGCGTTTCAAATAGTACTACAATGTGTGTTTGTGTGTTATTTCACAGTTTGTATATTTGGGCCTAGGAAATTGGATCTCAATTTCGGATTATTATGAAAACTGGATCCCCGATCTAAGTAAATTGAGTCTTCAGTCAATATATTATTCCCTAATTTTATTATCTGTGTTGGTTATCAATTTTATACGGTAATATTAACCAGTGAAAATATAAATGCGTTAATATTCGAAGAAAAAATAATGAAATTATGTTATTATCTATAAATGAACATTCAGATATTAAAAATATTGGCGATAGAGGTCTCGCTGTCATCAGGATGCTTTCTATAAGCCCATTTGAGACCCAATTTACCCTTTTTTGACCCGGGATCCAATTTAACAACTACCATTTTCTCGATCAGGAACCCAATTAACCATATTTTCTAGGATAAAGAATCAGTTTACCGACACCAATAAATATTTTTACTATTTTTTTCGGTTCGAGATTATGACAATATACCATTTACTATAAATATATGAAACAAGAACCTTCTAACTCATTGTGTATTGGAGCGTTGACAAAACTTAAGTAACTTAAATTTTTAAGCCAATGTTTCACTAAATTAATATGACAACTTATTAATGAGTAAGATGAAAGATACTGACAGCGAATCGGCAACATTCAACGATTTTCTAATATCTACATCACATTTTTATATACCTTTATTTTTTTATTACCTATTCTAAGTTTCTTTTCTGATTACAGTTTTATCTTTTTTTATGTACAGGAACGCTGTACCTAAAGGCTTTCACAGACTTTGATGGAAAGTTTCTTTAAACTAAATCCGCACAATAAGGTTGATAATAGGATATGTTGCTCAAAGCAGATATACGGACAGGATAACAGAATACCAGTCTTAATTCATGGAGTCAGGAATTGGAGATAAAATAATTATCCGTCAATCATGTTCGACAATCGTCCGATAAGCGACCTGATTTGTTGTCATATTCAGTTCAATCCATGTGAAGGGCATTGTTTTCATTGTAACATCTCATAGCCATATGACACAACGCAATCAGTAAATACGCAGTGAGCTTCCCTTTAAGGAGAATAACACAACTATAATACTGTAATGATTATATTTAAACAGTCACTCTTATTTAAGACGAAAATGCCGAAAAAACATAACTTGTTAAAATTTTAAAACGAAATAATAATAATAATAATAATAATAATAATAATAATAATAATAATAATAATAATAATAATAATAATAATAATATATAAAATGATTAAATAATTAGCTTTGTAAAAAGTGCAAAATATAAAAGAATAATAAAAATATACCTATAACATGGTTGAATATTATCATAAGCGATTTCCAAATTATCGATAAATTCACGACTCACGAAGTGAGTCGTGAATTTATCTAGAGAATTTGGAAATCAACAGTGGCATTTGTTAGGACTATTTAACGAATAAAATTAAGCTGTTTACTCACAAATCATTGTTTAACAATAGCTATTTTAAAATATTTATATATTTAATGTAAACGGCGATGTTTGAAAACAAATCAGAAATGTGAGGTTAAGTTCATTCACTGCTGCTTGATCATACTATTTATTGCCAAGTAAGATCGCAATATTGTAAGAGTGCACCCAAGTGGAGAAATAATGAAACACATCAAACTATAAATCATAATCAACATTACGGGTTATTCATTTATATTTTTAGTAAACAACTCAGTAAAATCAAGGATTCTTTTCATTATTTACTATATTTAATGTATTTGTTGGAGAAAAATAATGCTTTGACCTGTTCAGAACATTAAAAAGGAGGAGCTTTCTTTATCACAAAATCAGAAGCTGATAAAGAGAAATCGATAAAGAGCGAGGTGAAACACGACTGTCATTGGTTGTAAAACAACATTCATTGAAACGTGATTGTCATTGACTAGCATTTGTGGCATGAGTTAAATAGTCTGAAGAAATATTTAGTAAGTTTTCTTTTTAATTGTTTTTGAGTTGGCCAACCCTTGATGTAAGACGAGAGGGAATTTCAGAGTCGGTGGCTGAAACAAGGAAGGGTGAGTACTAGTGAAATGTTCGATATAGAGGTAGGCCTACACTAGATTTAATTTTATCTCGAACGTACGTTTAAGTTATGATGGGAAAGTATTGAGTGGAAACAAGTAGGAATATAAAAGGGTGATGAGTAACGACTCCATTTATCACACCAAGACGACGGACAGTAATTCGTAGACTGCATGATGTAGTTTCGGCATCGCTATTATTTTGAAAATAATTGTCATTATTTAATGCCTAGATATATGGATTTTTCCAATAAACATGTTTATATTATTATTATTATTATTATTATTATTATTATTATTATTATTATTATTATTATTATTCAATGCAGGGTTATTAATATAGGTCACTTTGAACGATTGTCGGAAGAGCATGTACCTACCATAAAAAAATATTTACAGCAGAGATGAATGAAATGTAGAAAAAAATGCAAGGAGTAGGTGGACTAACGAAATTGAGAACGATGTTAGAGGAATTGGAAGGGGAAATTGGAGACAAGGTCTGTTTAGATGGTGTAAGGTGGACGATTTTGTTGTGGAGGCCATATATCGCATGAACGAACTATCCGATACAGCAAAACATTGGCATGCATCGTTTGCGGATGATTTGCGAACTAATGCCGTGTCATCGCACGTACACTCACTTCACATCAGTCTGTGGCATCGAGGAGACCAGGTATTACCCTAAGTAAGCTGAGTAAATGCTTCATTCCCTATTTGTTCATGACTATACATGGTTAGTATCTACGCCGGTGCGACGCAGCAACAGTGCTGCTACGACTGGAGGTAAACGTTTCGTTGTGTCGTATAATATAGCGCCAGACACTAAATATTCTTGTTTATTTATTTTACCTGATTTTTATTTATTTATTTATTTATTTGTTTGTTTTACCTGATGTTGTTAAGACCGTAACGTCTTCTCTTCCACTTCACCAGGGTTAAATTATACATACAATAAGAATTATGATCGATACATAATATATATAGACTACACAATATAAAGTTGACAAGGGTAAGAAAGAAAAAAAATAATAAAAAACCTATAATTAGATTAAGTAAATGGCTTGGTAAAGAAAGTTTAAAGTATAAAGGAGTAATAAAAGTATACATAGAACACGGTTATATATTATATTGTCTATGGAAATATGAAGTGAGTTTCTTATAAACTGTTTTTAAGTCGGGCAGTCGGAGTTAAGACCGTAAGATCTTTTTTCCATATCATCAGGGTTAAATTATATATATATATTATATATAATAACAATTATGAATTATCTACAACTTGATTGACAATACATAATAGGCATAGACTTACATAATATACAGTAGACAAGGAAAACATAAAATATAAAATAATAACAATAATAACCTATAATTTGATTAAGTAATTGGCTTAGTAAAGAAAAGGTAAAACATAAAAGAATAATAAAAGTATATCTAGAACACGGTTATATAATAATATATTGTCTAAGGAAATATTCAGTGAGCTTTCATAATAGCAGCAGCTTTATTTTACCTTGCACAGATAGGACCTAATTAAAATAAAAATTACATCGACTCAAGTAAGGTTAGAGGGAGTGAATAAAATATGAATGTATTTAAATCTTATATCATTAAATCAGTAACAGCCTAGGTCTTCTGTAATTTTTTTAAAATGATCAAAACGTTATTCACTGAGTCTTTTATTTGAAGAAATTTCTATTTTGAATTTTAACCCGAGATAAAAATATATACTACTAACATTGTTATCTCAAAGTTTCAAAATAAAAAAATAATACTGATTTATTATTCTATAAACATAAAATGACAAGTATTAATAAAGTGTTGAATTCCGATGTGACAAACTTCTAGGTTTTATATTCTAAAGATATGAAACACATTATTTTAATTTAGATTTATTCATCAATAACAACATAAATTTATCAATCTTCTTCTTATTCGTAATTTGTTGGATTTTCATCCTGTTTATTTCCCAAATCACTTCCTATTGGATGTGCATCAACTGTCTATCCACTTCTTGTCTCGTCTTCCTCTTGTTCTTTTCCCGTCCATTGGTCTATCTTCTTTAGCTCTTTTTGCAAGTCGGTTGTCTTCCATTCTTTCTATAAGAACTTTCCAATATTTTCGTCTATCTATAATAAATTTGGTTATGTCTTGAATATGACATTTCTCCCTAACTTCTGTATTGTGTATCTTATCCAATAATGTTGTCCCCTGAATAGAATTATTCAGGGGAAATTTATCAATTATAGTAGATAAACTTCATTAATGCCATAGTTGTAATTTTTAGGAAGTAAAGCTATGAGGTTTCATTTATCAAATCATTATATTAATCAGATTTTACACCTCACCTCATATCTTGTACATGTTACAAAATATGAGATGAGATGAAAATTCTATTATAATGATCATTAATAGTGGCAGGTCAAAACGTGCTGTTTTGTAGGCCTACTCGTATTTTAAAATAACATTTTGAGCGTCAGCATCATATAAAGATAGGACTATTCTGTATCAGCTAAAACTGAAAAAAAAACTCTTAAATCTTAGTCATTTTCATATGATCTTCAATAAATACAATATTCTAAACTTAATCCCTTGTATTTCTTCTATATGGAATGAATAATGCATCTCTACTTAATATTTTACAAATAAAAGTAATGTTTACAACATGGAACACTGATATTTTCACAATAGATTGTTTCATTATTCAAAATACTGACTTAACATCTTGAATGAAAATTCGTCTATTGTTCTCATTTAAAATAGGAAGAATGTTTTACATTTCTTTTCTCTCTCAATGCAGATTAAAAAGTCAAATATTTAAAAATGTGCTCCATTCATTTCTTTTATATGAATTTATTCATGCTACCCACGCTGGAAAAAACCTTTACAACTAAAGAACAAAATTACTCTTTAAGAACACGTTCACATATGCCATTCAAAGTGAGCAAACATTCACACATTCACAAAATAGTCTATAGGAAAATAGGGACCAATATTAATCTGTTTCTGTGGGGTTCGTATATTGTACGAACGTTTGACTTTAAAAATGATTTAGATGTTAATGAAATGATAAATGTGTTTATTTTAATTATTGTAATTGTGTCTGATAGGAAAACTACTAATCCCATTAACACAATCCATATGATTTCTGAAGTTTGATCGTTTGTAACACTTTTGAAAATTAAAATGTTCTTATTTGCTTAGAGTATTTTATTTGTACCTGAAAGTAGGGCATTGTGAATAGTTTTATTGGATTGGATAGAAATAATTCCAAGAAACTCGTTCAAATATTTATTATCCTCTCTGTGGAAATGTTAAATTTATGTTTCGATAAATGGGTTTTCTTTAATTACGTTTAAAATTATACTCGTAGTTTTAAAGTAAAACTTTACAAATAGGCCCTATTTCAAAGCCATTTTTAAAATATTTCTTGATTATAAAATTTAATTATACAAGTAAGAAGAATGCAGGATGGAAGACTACCAATGGCCGTGTATCCATGGAAAATTAAAAGAAGGAACAGAAAAGGAAGACCATAACATTCAAAATTCAATGAGAATATTTGTAGTAACAGATGAAGACACAGAGGACAGAGAACGATGGAGAACTTTAATTAAGGGAAATTTGTGAATGTTTGTCGCAAACTGATAGTCTGTAAGTCCGTAGTCATTTATATATATATTATTTTTAATTCATGTTAATTATTGAGATTGGTTGGAGAAAACCCTCAATGGCGAGGAAAATTCTCAAAATGGATGGAATTGTATATTTTATAAATACAATATTTCGTTCAGTATTATAAAATAATAATTGCTGTATTCAAGTTAACAATTAATGTTATCAGGTAAGTTGACTTGAAGGCAAATAATAATTTGCCTATTGTTTCCGGTAATTGTAAGTAATGCATCTTAGGAGTATATTTTTTCCGTTTGTGAATTATAGTAATAGAGAAAGCACACAATGTGCTTAATGTCAATTTTGAGACTGATTTCATTGATTCATTTACTTGCAGTTGCGTTGCCATGTGCATAGTAAGCCGTTAAATATATGTCTCCCTTCTGACAACCTATGACGTGGGTTGCTGTCGCACTGTTTAGCGCGTAGCTCACAAACACATTGAGAATCTATGGTCATTTTTGTTCCTGCAGATTTTATGATGGAACCCTTGAGATGCCATTCTCGTCAAGAGATGTCTGAGTTTGTATTCTGCCTGTCTCCATTCCGTTGCCATCATTCCGTCCGCAGAATAGAATTACAGGCATATCCAGATTTGCACTTTCTTTCCTTTCATTCCTCCACTGTGTTGTATGCATCTGTGGCCTGAAGGTGTATATTTTGTCGTAGCTCCTCTATATAAGAAAAGTTCAATTGCCAATTCGTACACAAGACGTGAAAGTGTGTCTTTCGAAATTCCAAGATAAGAAAAGCTTGGGGAGCATATCATATAATAAAAGAACACTCCAATGAACCTTTAGTACTCTTGCAAACAGGCTTCACCATGCTCATGAACACATGTCTCGTGCAGTCAACTATCCCAGATAGGTGTAAAACCTATATGGTCAGGATCCTCTACAAGGAGAAGGGAGATAGGCTATAGCAAATTGAAACCACTGTAGAAGCATCGCCGCATCCTTCAAACTAATCAACAACAGAATGAATAGCCTACTTAACGAAAAACTACAGGAATAATTTGATTTTCGAAAAAGACGATCCACTACACATGCCATAAGATGGCTGCAAGAACGAAATATAAGAAGCGCTTAGCTACGGTATTAAAGAGAGAAACTTCGCGTTGTTCTTGTAGTTTACAGAAAGCCTTTCACCTAATATACAGGCAAAATGTCATTAACAAATTGGGAAGTCTCCTAGTAAACGAACAATACTTCACAAAAATAATAAATAATATCCTGTCATACACCTATGTCCATATAGACAACTAATAGAGAGTTCAGTTCGGATAATGCAGTTCAATAGAATCTACAGGGGAACCCAATTCGTCAAGTGTTATTTAACATGGCCACTGTATGCGTGGCCAACCCACAGGACGAAAAAGTATCTGATCAACTACAGCCGTGTGTAGCAGGCTGGAAATATGGACAAATGAAAACTACCTTCACGTAAATTAAAGCAAAGCCGTGTCGATTTTCTTGAGGAAGGGAGGGCAAACAATACCAACAAATTATGTCTTCATCAACAATTAGAAGCTACAAGAACTTATTTGAGAGACAATTACTTGTCTGAAGATTCTCTTAAGCTAGAAATGAAGTTAATAAATTTATCTGTCGAAACTCTTTCATAACAACATTGGAATCACTTAAAATAACTGGGAGTCATTTGCAGACATGAGGACCATACTTCAGCTGGCATATCAAAATTGAAACCGACAACAGTAATAACAGCTATGAATGACTCTAACCTCATACCATGACTCCCTTGGACACAGCACTAGTACTCTTTAAGGAAAAAGATCACGCCAATCGTAACAATAGACTGGACAGCATCTGGACTCAACTAACAAAAAGAGATCTACTATAGATAGAGAAGGTGAAAGCGTGTTTCTCAAAAAGGCTCTGGTTGAGACTTAAATCATATATCTCCAACTGAAGCCATCCAATTGGAACATTTACTCAATATATTATTTTATGTATATCATTCACCATTGGTCCACCGCTGTGGTCTCGAGCCTTGTCACGCAGCGGGCCCGGGTTCGATCCCCGGTCGGGGCAGTTTTTTGGATGAGGTTTTTATCGGGGTTTTTCCTCACCTGTAAAACAAATGTCAGGAAAACGTTAAGGCCCAAACGGTCCCCGAAATCATATGGCCATCATCCTTATCATTAGCATTCTTACCATTATCATTATCATCATCATCCTTCACCGGTGTGGAAAGCAACGGGAAGCTACCACACCTACAATTCCCTAGTAAAGCTGCAAGCATAGTATGAAAATGCTATGATTGCAGTGAAGGACCTGCCTTAGGGCAGAATTACTATGGATGGATTCACCATGGCTTTAATTCTTTTTTTAGAATACGTCTTATTCCCAATACCTTATTTTTTATTTGTACGTGTCATAATTTATGTAAAAATGAAACTAGCCCTTAACTTTAAATGTATATATTCTATTGGTATTATTCGTGTAATTAAAAATTGCACCCGAGCACGAGCAGTTGCTAATTCGGGTGTCAATACTGTATATAACATTTATTTGTAAATACAATTTATTCTTATTCTTATATCTAAGATGTTAAATTTTATTTACCTGGTGGCGCCTGTTAAAAATGAAAAATCTTGTTCATATGTTGTAATATTTAGTTTCAAATGCGTGGACTATATATCATACGCTCTCCATACAACCCCCTGAACAAATATTTTCTAATACTTCCTAGTATGATATACATTCATCAAATCATAGTTAAATTGATAGTGAACTTCTTTACATGAGAAGGGATCTTTTAAAGGAGCTACAAATATACGGAAAGGTTATTTTGAAGTAGCAAATAGAGGTACTATTTTTCTAGATAAAGTAGAAGAATTACCCTAAATATTTTTTTTATTATAAGATGATGTTTGATTTTTTTGTAACATGTTGAATAATAATATATTTTCATAATTACTAAAATTAATGTACTTAGCCTGAAAGAGACTTTTGCCTCTATCTTAAAATTATTTGTTATTTTTATAGGGTTTAATCTTTTGTTTTGCTTCTCTTATTATTTAGTGAACATATTTAAGTAAACATAATAGGCGTTCAACTTTAGGTTTTTCTAAAGTAATTTTCATTTCTCTCAATCAATCCTGATATGTGCCACAAATCCTGGCATCGCAATCTACGGAACTTAACTGTATTTATTACATTAGGATTTACCTAAAGATCATGCAGCTTAATATTATGTTACACTCCGTTTACCTCCCTATTCGTCTCAATTTTTTATCCAACATTTTTCTTAGCACATTATTCTCAAATTCTCATAATCTTTTCGCCATGTTTCGCATCCATATAACTGGAAGAATCGCCGTTTTATTATTTTTTGTTTAACATTTTTTTTTAGAGAAGATGGAATGAGAAGAGTCCCTGTAATGCACATCTAGGCCCATCCGTCCACCCCTTGGGATACCTCGGTCGTCATGACCATACTCCCAAGTCCTAGTTCTAGTCCTCCCTATCCTATGTTCACGTCCACGTTCAAGTTAACGGTCCTTAAACCAATACCCCAGGGAGAGAGTGTTGGAGTTTGCAGTTCTGGGAATTGCTGAGCTACATAGTATATCAGGTCGCTCAATCCTGACGACCCCACAGTTGGTCCACGGGCTCCATGAGCCTAGCCGGGAGGACTGCTGTCGCAGATTCACCGACCATTCCCCTGTTGTGCCTCCAGGGACGTGTCCTGCAGCCGTTGTGAGACCAGCTAGGGCTACATGCCCAACAGTGTGAGACTTTTAGTACATCCAGGTGCTCATCTCCTGGCGACCCCACAGTTTGTCGACGGGCCCGTAGGCCGAGCCAGGAACCAGTACAGTAGCTCCCCTCTGGACTGGTCCGAGCCGAGCCCTGGTGTGCCCCCAGGGACGCCTTCTGCAGCTGTTGTGGGCCAGCACGGAGCTCGCAAACTCCAACAGATGACAATAGGATTCATTTCCAGAACTGTTTATTTTCTTCCTTGTACTTCATTCCTATTTATAATTATTGTTTAAAGATTTTTTATATTCCGCCACTTATTCACGATTTCCTTCTAGGCACTGCCGTCCCATTACACCATCACCGTATTTCCACCGTCGCCACCCCCACCACTACTAATACTTCTACTATTAGCTAAAGAGGACTAGCATGATATAGTGTGCTGCATTTTGGAACTACGTGTGGCTCTTTGGCAGTGTAATTATGTCGTGTGCAATGTTATGGAGGTGATTTAACTCTAGCCTATTTGTCGGAATTTATGTTCTGTTAGTTGAGGTCGTGAATAAGATATATTTTAATACATTTAGCGTTCAATCCGTTTTTAATAACTTCTTTATATAACACATGTTTATTTTTACTTCCAATTACTGTTTCTTAATAGCATTTGTAAAGATATTTAGCATTTATTAAATATCGCATAACAAAAATTCTCCTATAACATAAGCATATAGGACTACCAACAGCTGATTACTGCCAAAAATTATTTTATTGTACGCTCTCAATTAAATTAACTAGGTTCTCTTACAGCTTTATTATTTCGTTTACCTGTATATATTAAAATCATTAGTAATTATTGTTAAATTGGTGAGAGATTTGGATAAGAATTATGACAAATAGAAGTGGCAATGTTGTCCATTCAGAACCAGCTATTACTGATAACCGGTCGTGTTGATCACATGCCACCATTATATTGGCAGGACAATCATTCACTTCTGTGATTAATACATATGGATATGAGGATGGTAGGCAAGTCTTCTAGGGCTGAGAGAGAATATTAACCAATCTTTATTACAAATTTTTTTACATATCAGCAAATGCCGTTTCTTTCTTTTTTTTCCCCCCCTTTAAAAAGAGGATATAATTCATTTCATTGAAATGTTTTCATGGAAGTTGAATGGTTATCTAATATATAGAACTTAATGTTTGTTTGTTCGTACTTTATGCGCGGCCTTACCGTTGTTGATCCGATTGTGATGGGGCTTTTTGCAAAATGTTCAGGAGATTTCCATAGGCTATAAAAGAGTTGTTATACTCAATTCCTACACCCTTAAAAATCGCCCTTTGTAATGGAAAACGGAAAATGTAGCTCTTTGGACGCTTAATTTGCTTACGCTGCCTAAACCATAACAAATACACAAAATTAATGTACACAGAATTGAACATCTCAAAAAGCTCTACAAAAACGTCCGCAACAGCATATGTTTATCTCTTATGGATAACTCACAATAACCACCTTTGTCTTTCATTGATGCCGAGAAGATCGAGACAAGTACGTAGATTCCTGTGCAAGCATAACAGCACATAACGAATTTTAACTTTTAGCTCATTTATGCCAAGAAGATCGAGATAAGTAGATTCCCGACAACGCTGGGTTATCAGCACAGGGTATCTAAAAGTATGAATGTATAATTATTTTCCCTTTTACTTATTCAACTAAACATAAAATCACATTCATTTTCATTTATTTAGGCGTAGCAGCGCACGCCGGGTATTAGCTAGTAACTTATAACATTTTAGTTGTAATATAATAAAAAATCGACATAAAAAATTTACATGTTACATTTTTAATCCAACGATAATTAAAACATGCGAAAATATATTTTAATTAGTAAAGTTAATTCCTTGTATTGCTCTGTTGCAAATCGTATTTCAATAATTCTTACCTTCCATTCCAATACCGCATTTAACCTCTCACCACACGCCTCCCGGGCCTTGTACTGACAATACCTGTTATGAGAGGAATCTCATCTATGGATCATAAACATACTTTTTGGCTACAAAGGGATATGGAGGGACTCCCGGAATGTAAATGTCAAGCTCTCCTCCGATACAACACAAATGAAGAGGAAAAACACCATTCACACACACATTATATTAAACATGGCGATTATAATGATGATGATTATGATCGCCAAATAATATTCGGGGACCGTTTGTGCCTTATAAGTTCCGGATTGTTGTCTTACAGATTCCGGACATTTGTCTTACAGGTGTATTAAATTATATAAATCAACATCATCATCAACTTCACGGATTAGGCCTTGCCTTTTCCGATCTCACATCACTTCAGTCCAGCACGTTCTTGGTCTTCCTATCGATCTTCATCCTCCAGACTTATACATCAGTGCCATCTTTGGTATCTTATCCTCTGTCATTCTTTGCAAATGTTCTATCCAATTGCTCCTGTGTTCTTCTATTTGTTGATGAAGTGGTTGTACTTTTAGTTCTTATCTAATATTCTCATTCCTAATATGTTCTTCTCTGGTACAACATTTCCCGGTCCGAACCTCATTTCGGCTGCCTGAATTTTACTTTTTTCTTTTTCCTTCAGGACCCACTTCCATACATCGCCACTGGTAGTGCCATCATATAAATAATAAATATAATTTAATATATTTTAAAACTTTTTTGTGTCATTCTATAGTAACGAAAGTAGTATTACTTTCACCTAAATATTTCATCCATTTTATTTTATAAATGCGGGGCATTAAATAATTAAAAAGTTAAAAATAGTGTTTTTCGATAAATAAACATCTATATCTCGAAATCCAAATAATTCCTTTGTTGTGTATTACATTCTATGATCAAAAGTACAGGTCACCCACTAACACCTCATAGTTAGCTTTCTCCTTGGTACACATTCTGGAATTTAACTTTAATAAATAAAGGGTTCATCCTTCACGTTTATGACAATCTTTACTAGCAGGAAGACTTCCGAGAATATATCTGAAAGTTTGTTTAGGAATGATAAGCCAATGTTGGACCTATAAACAGAGAAGGTAATGACTTGATAAGTTGGGGTTTGAGTGAAATCTACGTTCTAATTCATCCCACAGGTGTTGGATTAGGTTGAAGGCGGGAGCCTGATCAGGATCGTCTATGGTTGCTGTCTCCAATTCACCTCCATATACACTTAGCATTATAATGCTGATTTAAATAATTGTCATCACCTAACAGTCCTAACTGGTCCTCGGCGGTAGACACATCAAAATATTTTAGAATGTCTTCATAAACATTTGCGTTTAGTCAGACATTCAGTTTCACTGGCGGACCAAGTCGTGAGAAACAGCCTCACGCTGTAATGCTGCCACAGTTGTGACATCCCAGGGGAAGGATATCTGAGAGATTCCCACAAAATATTGATATCTCGCCGCTAAAATCACATGTCCACAATGGTCCATGGTGCTTTTCTCACCATTAACAGCGATACATATTATTAAAAGGAGAAATGTTTGGTTTGTGTGCAAGTCCTGGCTTCGATATTCCAATTTCTTTCAACTCATGAAGAACGAGCATGGTGCTAATTTCTGTGATGGAAATACGATTGAATTTTTTGGGCGATTTATTCAGCAGATAACTGAAATTTAAAAATCATACTTTAAAAGATCGACGATCATATTCGGACATAATATGATACCTAACAGGTTGTTTCTATTGGTGGTAGTGCCAGCACGTTTCCACTTTGTAACAACATTTAACAGCTTGACAAAGGCTGAAGTTTAATCTCTCTGATAGATTATTGGTTATCTATGATAAGTCATGTTGAAAGTCACTAAGCTCTGCAGATTTAACCATTATGCTGTTATTTGTAACACTCTACACACTACTATTCTGTCATCATGCAAACCTATCTAAAGTTCGCCGTATGTCCGTTGCAGTATTAACAAGAGGTGTCAATATACGTTTCAGCATAGAATGTATAAAACAAATTTGAAATTTTGAAACAGATGTAATTTTGATGTCTGATTGAAATGGCATTTCATATGGAATTATAGCAAAATTTCAATCTACATTTGCGAAGGTAATAAACTTTGATTCCCAGGTATGAGAGTGAATTGATATGGGGGGGGGGAAAAAAGATTATCTCAAATCCCATTTTTATAAAATATAAGATATATTATGAAACAAAAATTGTGAAGGTAAAATACGGTGATCATCAAGATTTAATAGCCCAAAAAGAATTTTGTAAAATTAGGAAAGTAGTCCTTTTAATATATGAAATATTCACATTATCAACGTGAAAGTACTAAGGTACGTATATAAAGCGGCAGGGTGTTTGTAAACGCTGAGAAAAAGATAATGTGCTGTAGGATACGGAATTGATAATATTTTGCGACAGAGAACTCATGTATAAGAAAACAATGGTTATCAATATATTACTGATTAATATTATTTATTAATACTTCTGCTTAGGTACTGCAATAATATTAATATGTGTTCTTTACTTAGCACGTCATAAGTGGATTTTAATTTATGGTGACACTATATTTGTTAATGTTATCACAAATGTAACAATAACTTAAATGGCTTTAGAGAATTTTGAAAAATAATTCATAGTTCTATGTCTTAGGGTTTAGAGATGAAATTACTTTTTATTGACTATTTAACTCGTGCCCCAAATGGGAGTCAATGTACAAACATATTTAAATGAATTTTGATTTAGAACCAACCACAGTCGTTTGTCACCTCAATTTTATCAATTTAATTTCATCATATTAAAATCAAGCTCCTCCTTTTTAACATTCTGTAAATGTCAGAGCATTATTTTGCAGTTACTGACTCTCTAAGAAATACGTTGAATATAACAATTTGCATATTAAGATGTAAGAATTCTAGAATGAAAGTGGCTGCCAGATCGTATATATAGTGCACGAATGTAAACAGATACTGCTTGCGGGATATAATAGAAAAACATTTGTAGCAATTGATTATACCACAAAAAAAAATAAACCACGGTTTGCCACTTTCTTGAAGTATTATTTCCCAGGTATTTACGTTCCAGAAAAATATACTTGACATATTTGCATCATAGGACATCAGAAATTAATTAATAACCTATAAAGTTCGCTATAAACTGTTTTGTGTGTTTCATTTTTCTCCACTATGGTGCATTCTTACAATATTGCGTTCCTCTGGCAATAAATAATATGATCTGGTTTCAGTGAAAAACAATTGAAACATAATAAACGTTTCTCATTTGTTTTCAAACATCGCCGTTTACATTAAATATATAAATATTTTAAAATAACTATATTTAAATAACGATTTGCGAGTAAACAGCTTAATTTTATTCGTTAAATAGTCCTAACAAATCGCACTCTTGATTTCCAAAATCTCTAGATAAATTCACTCGTCACTTCGTGACATCATGTATTTATCGATAATTTGTAAATCACTCCTGACATTACTTATGATAATCCTTCTAAGTAACAAGCATTATTTACAACAATAAAAATTAAAAATAAGAATGATAATGCCGGCCTGGGTACCTTATTTATGTTGCCGAGATCTCGAATGTCGCCGGCTCTAAGCCAGGCCATATCGGTGATTTCAGTTTTCCAAATCCTAAGCGGTACCAAGCAAATCTCTCTCTAGATAAACTTCTCTATGTTAAAAGTCGCGCTCGCAACGTGCAGTTACAACAATATAAGTAATTAAATTAATTAAGTTACAATAATGATAGAGGAAGTGACATTAATAATATAATTTACTGATATTATTGCTGTTAGCTACATATTAAATTAGGCTGACAATGGACAGAGGACAAGTTGATTTTTTCTTGTTTATAAATTTATGTGAAAATAATTCTGAGACCCACTCTATCGCCTGTAAAATGACTAACGCGAAATTTCCTGGGAGTGGAGAATGTGCTAGCTACGCTTTTTTTTATGTGTAGGAATTCTTAATTCTTGTACCCCATGATTCTATAAACCTACTCGGTCTTTTAACGGACCTTACGTTTATGTAATATATAAAAATGAATGTTTGTTTGTTCATACTTTATGCGCAGCCATACTATTGATCCGATTTAATGGGGCATTTGCAAAATGTTCAGGAGATTTCCGGGATGAACATAGGCTATAAGAGAGTTGTGATATTCAACTACATCCTTAAAAATCGCCCTTTGTAGTAGAAAACATGAAAAAATAGCTCTTTGGACGCTTAAATGGCTTATGCTGCCTAAAACATAACAAATACACAACATTAATGTACACAGAATTGAATATCTAAAAAAAGCTGTAGAAAAAATTCCGTGACACCATATGTTTATCTCTTACGGATAACTCACAATAACCATTTTTGTCTTTCATTGTTACCAAGAAGATCGAGACTAGTACGTAGATTCCTGTACAATCAGAGCAGCACATGGCGGGTATTCTTTTACGGATAACTCACAATAACGAATTTTGTCTTTTAGCTCCTTTTAGCTCATTTATGCCAAGAAGGTCGAGATAAGGAGATTCCCGGCAACACGGGGAATCTTAAAATAATTATGATATACATTTACAATTATTTTTGATTTTACTTATTCAACTAATCATAAGAAGAACATTAATATTTGTCTTTCAGCTCATTTATGCCAAGAAGATTGGGATGAGTAAATCCATGGACAACGCCGGGAAAACTGCACGGAATATCTAAAAATAATTGCGATATAAATTTTCCCTTTTACTTATTCAACTAAACATAAAAGTACATTAATATTCATTAATTTAAGCGTATTAGTTTATTATACACCTTGAATCGCATTTGTTCTAATTTCATCGCATTCTACAAAATTTAAATGCATTTAACTGTGTAGAGGCTGAATGTACTGGAAAACTGTTAAGAAATCCTTATGAAACATGAGAAATTGACCACAGAGAGATTTTATGAACCGTGTTGGCGAAATTGTCCAAAAAATATGGCAGGACAAAGAGCATTATACATAATTCCCTGCAAGCAAACGAGCGTGAGTTCAGTTAGCCTTATCATTAAATCTTGATGGTACTACGAGAGGAAACCATTGAGTAGCTGTAACGTTTTGTTGAGGATATACCTTTATATCTTCGTAGAAATCTTGTGTTGAAATATTTAAACGTCTTCCTGTTCATGTTCCATGGCCTTTCATACATTTAATGCATGTGAGTCGTTTTAAACTATCTTTTATTTTACATTCTAGCCATAATATATCTTTGCAAGATGGAACACAACCTACTCCACTTGTTTTGTTTCAGAATATCAGTTTAAAAACAGCTGAGTAAAATGACTTTACATTCTCATATATTTACATTCTAGTGTAATTTTCAACTATGGATTTCGTCATTTAAACGATTGAAATGTCATAAATCATATTTTCAAGCCAAACACAGTACAGCAACAACATGAACTAAAATTTATAAAACACTGGCCAGGCCCATATTATGTTACGGCAGTGAGGCATGGACAATTGCAGTGTAGATGAAGAACGACTAACTGCGGCAGAAATGAAATTTATGAGACGTACTGCAGGTTGCTCAAGAACAGACAATAAAATGAATTCTGGTATTCTCGAAGAATTACCAACAGAATCAGTTATGGAATATGTACAAAAATACAGAAACAACTGGAAATCTCACGTAAGAAGAATGAGCAGACAAGAATACCACGTCAAATCTTAAATTACCAGCCACCAGGCAAGAGATCTTTGGGCAGACCCTTCAAACGTTGGATTGAGACCGTAACAGACCACTAGGTCTATCACATGAAAGGAGGAGGAAGAAGAAGAATAAGAAGAAGAAGGAGAAGAATTGTCATGATTTCTTTCTTCTTATATCTTCCATCTGAACTACTAAATTAATGTGTCGTTATTAGCATGTAAAATACACTGTACGTATTGCTATGAAAACATTGATACTTCTAGTAGCTTGCACATTCGTTTTTTTACACTTTTATTCTACTATATATTGTTCATCGCTATGGTCTCGAGGTAGTGTGCTATCTTTCTCACGTAGCGGTCTGGACAGGCTTCCTGGGTGAGGTTTTCCCTCACCTATATGACAAATATCAGGTAGCTTTGACACCCAAAAAGGTCTCCAAACATCATCTGACCATCATTATTATCATCATCATCCCACGATGTGGAAAGCAACGGGAAGCTACTATACCTATAAAACCCTAGTAAAACTGCAAATCATAACATGAAAATGCTATGATTGCAGTGAAAGACCTGCCCTAGGGCAGCACAGTATAGAATAGTCTATATTCCTTTCTCATTCGCAAATTCCCAATTAAAATAAATGGAAAACATGTTTTCTCCATTTTCAATTCAAGCGATAATAAATCAAAATATTAGCGTCTCTATGTTAATCTGGAGTGATGGGACAGTTTTTCTTTCTTCTAAAAAAGTACACGTCCATGAATTTCTCTCTGCTCTTACCGTTTACAATTTCGTCTAATTTTAACCTCAATGACATGTCACATGTCCCATCATACCTGTTATCTTCAGTCTGATCAAAAATCTAAGTATTCTGATCATGTATTGGTTTCGAAAATTTCCAGAATGAAAGAGACAAAGTTTATTTAAATATAAATCTCATTTACATAATCGTGTTTGTACATTTATTTATATTCTATTCTTTAATTTCAAGCAAATTAAATTTATCTATTATGATAATTTTCAAAACGAAAATAAGGCCCTAATTTAAAACAAAAAACCTAAAATGAAAAATGATATGCCGAAAACAGGTATTTATATATAAGGATGCTAAATGGATATATTTGGATGTTCGATGAGATATGAAAGAAGAAGGAGATGAAGGGAAACAAGACTCGTCATGGGAAGTTGAGACAATACGATGAAAGAGGATCGAATGTTAGTACAACATTTTAAATATTAATTTATAATGCAAACATTTTTAAATTTTATACAGTACAATATTATTAATCCCCTACTAAGCGATCATCCATTTTGAAGACCATTTACCATGGAACTGATGATGAACTGTTAACAGAGGTTTTATTGTACGTAATTTATAATAATTTAGACAAATATGATATAGATTATTATGATAACAAAATTACGTTCATGGCGCTATATGGATCTTAAAGTTTTCTGACATTTGTCTAATAGGTGGAAAGAAATATCACCAGGGAAACTTTCCCAAACCGAGTCTCGAACCTGGCATCTCTGCCACTGTATCAGCTGAGCTTCCGACCAAGGAACACCAGCTAGATGACCTCGCTACTGAAGATGCGCTGGTAGTCGAAGGATAAATGTCTGGGAAAAACACCAGTTATGGGCCATGACTTTATTGACAGGAATTTTCTAATATCATGACTACCGGCCGTGAAAGCCTGCATTTTTACTCTTTGTAACTTATTTATGAGTTCAGTTGTCTTGATGGCAAGGAGCTCTCACTGAAATTAATGTGTTGTTTCACCACACCTGATACTGTAGAGAAGTTCAGGTAATGTGGACCCTTCTGTTTTAGTGAATCCTGTTAATATTTTCTTTAATTGGTGCTGCTCTGGAACAGAAAATATTTTAACTTCTTCCCCTCATCAGTTTGACGGATTCTAGGCCAGTTTCTGTTATTCTTTGTGCGAAGAAGGGTTTATTTATGATATTTGTGAAATGTCCCCTTGAAAAGTTTTCAAGCTAAGAATCAATTCTTAATTTAAGCTATTGAATATTACAAATGTTGAAAAAACTCCTAAATATATTATATTATGTATATACTGCTTTAATATACTGACGAGTTTGGTTTGATATTATGTGACATGGTGGCTGTATAAAATAATTAATCAACAAAGGAATTCGGTTAATGTGAACGCTCTGGGTCCACTTTACACGAATACGTATATTTTATCAATGACTCAATTAATTTTATTTAATATCCTTGTAATTTTACTAAACCCAAAGACCGTCGCTTTCTCCAGTTGAATGACGTGTGAATGATATAATCCAGAAAAATGTTTCAAAACGTTAAATAAAAATTAACGCTTTTTATTTATATTCAGTCATAAATATTTTCAGAATAATCTGTGCCTGTCTGTATAAATTAATAGAATAAATAATCTTAAAAATATACTGAAAACTAAGGTGGACTATGGGGTCCACTTTACCCGGATATGGAAGTTAAAGTGAATATTTCTTGTAATGTAAAAAAGTTTATAAATTATGAATATGTTTCCATATTTGAATAAAATAGCAATGTTATTTCATAGTTACAAACACTAATGACAATCACTCAAATTAAAATTCAAATATCTTAATTTAAGGAAGAAAAAAATTCAAAACAGGGGTCCAAATTACCCGAAGTTCCTCTATATCACTCCTCTCGACACGCCACATGTTTCTAGGGTCAATCTCACAGACTAGACACACTACAAGCTACAATATAATAATTGTCGCGATTGTACTATTATAGATAAATGACTCTGAATCAAGATAAATAGTAAAAATTAAACATGATACTTACTTACCCACTGGCACTATCGAACCCGTAGGTTCATGGCCGCGCGGACATAAGCTTTCCATACATCCCTACCTTGAGCTAATGCTTTCCAATCATTCCCTGTATAATCTACTTCCCTCAAATCATATTTATTGTTATTCTCCCACCTCATTCTTGGTCTACCAACTGGGCGTTTTCCCTCTGGTTTTCCTACAAGAAGCTTCCATGCAAGTCTTTGATTCCCCTTACGTACAACATGTCCTGCCCATCGCAGTCTACGAGACTTAACTGTTCTTATTACATCTGGCTTCGTATAAAGACCATGTAGTTCATCGTTATGTAGTCTTCTCCATTCACCTGTCTGTTCATCTCTCTTTGGTCCAAAAATTTTCCTAAGAACTTTATTCTAAAATACTTGTAATCTCCTTTCCTCCCTTAAAGTAAGAGTCCATGTTTCGCACCCATATAATATAACTGGTAGAATAATAGTTTTATATATTTTCATAAGTAATGCCACGAGTGATTTCCAAATTATCGATAAATTCACGACTCACGAAGTGAGGAGTGAATTTATCTAGAGAATTTGGAAATCAAGAGTGGCATTTGTTAGGACTATTTAACGAATAAAATTAAGCTGTTTACTCACAAATCATTATTTAACTATAGTTATTTTAAAATATTTATATATTTAATGTAAACGGCGATGTTTGAAAACAAATGAGAAACGATAGGTACGCTTCTACTGCTTCTTTTGTTTATCACTGCAACCAGATCATACTATTTATTGCCAAAGGAACGCAATATTGTAAGGAGGAGCTTTCTTTAATATGGTAATTATAACACTGATAAATATTTGGTGAAACACGACTCTGATTGGTTGTAAAACAGAAATCATTGAAACGTGATTGGTCAATGACTCCCATTTGGGGCATGAGTTAAATAGTCAGTTTAACGTTTTTTGAAAGGAGTAGGGACGTCAAGATTCTCTGCAATGCATAATAGCACGCATTTCCAGAATTGAGCCTATGTTTAATTTCTTTGTGTATCTCATTCCTATTTGTGATCATTGTTCCCATTGTTCCTAGGTATTTGAATTCAGCCACTTCCTCAAAATTTCCCTCATTTGTCATTGCACGATGTAATGTTAAACGTTAAAGCTTTAAGACATAAATTATAATGAAATCAGTTATAAAGATTCTGAATAAGTTGAGAAAGCATTTTACTTTGAATTGTGTTTTACTATGCTATTTCACATCGCAGAAATTATTAGCGTCATAATTCATATCTGGAATTCAAACGACTGCTAACTTACTTACTTACTCACTGGCACTATCGAACCCGTAGGTTCATGGCCGCGCGGACATAAGCTCTCCACACATCCCTATCCTGAGCTAATGCTTTCCAATCATTCCCTGTATAATCTACTTCCCTCAAATCATAGTTAATGTTGTTCTCCCACCTCATTCTTGGTCTACCAACTGGGCGTTTTCCCTCTGGCTTTCCTACAAGAAGCTTCCATGCTAGTCTTTCATTCCCCATACGTGCAACATGTCCTGCCCGTCGCAGTCTACGAGACTTAACTGTTCTTATTATATCTGGCTTCCTATAAAGACCATGTAGTTCATTGTTATGTAGTCTTCTCCATTCACCTGTCTGTTCATCTCTCTTTGGTCCAAAAATTTTCCTAAGAACTTTATTCTCAAATAC
Organism: Diploptera punctata; assembly: GCA_030220185.1. Lineage (NCBI taxonomy): Eukaryota > Metazoa > Arthropoda > Insecta > Blattodea > Blaberidae > Diploptera > Diploptera punctata. Next base: position 159,448 of record JASPKZ010002327.1, read on the forward strand.
TCGTAATCTCCTTTCCTCCCTTAAAGTAAGAGTCCATGTTTCGCACCCATATAATATAACTGGTAGAATAATAGTTTTATATATTTTCAGCTTAACGTTTTTTGAAAGGAGTTGGGACATCAAAAGTCTCTGCAATGCATAATAGCATGCATTTCCAGAATTGAGCCTATGTTTAATTTCTTTGTGCGTCTCATTCCTATTTGTGATTATTGTTCCTAGGTATTTGAATTCAGCCACTCAAAATTTCCCTCATTTGTCATTAGCTGTCCATTTCCATTATATACTGAATTTCTACCTGTGACCATATATTTAGTTTTACTGATATTGCTAAGCGGCATACTATTTCAGGCTGCGGACTATTTCGTGCCCTAAATGAACGAAACAGTATCAAATACTTTATTTCCCTTCGAAAGGTAATACGTGCTCTCTTTCATTTTAGGAGCATATGCCATTAGTGAAACAATTCCATCTGTCTCTGTTCCTCGTTAACATTTCTACTTCATCCCATGTTTTATCACATAGTTTTCCCTCTTCTTTAACTGTTTTATCATGTTTTTTAGTTATTGAATTCCGATTGACATTAATTATCTGTCTGCGCAGAATCCTGTCAGAGATTGTCCTCTGTTTTTGCACTTTAGCAAATGGTATCTCTCGCATGACATGCCCCATCGCTCGCACACACATTCTGGTCCCGGGTCAAGAAACGGTTTCGTTTTGCACAGTCTGTGATGGAAGCCGTGTACAGCTAGCCGGGTCACTTCGTGTCGTAGCTCGTAGTTCGGCTTCTTCCAGTCTTCTGAGGTCATGACATCGGTGGTGTAGAAATCGGTCCAAATGGATTAGTTTTTCTGCTGCAACCTTTTTAATCTATGTTATAGCTCGCTGTAGATGGCAGGAACAGTTTCAGTCGGAGCTGTTCTATGAAAAATGGCTCCTTTGTCAGTTCATAGACCGTACGGAAGGATGCGAACTTTGACAGACCGGCTGCCTTTTCCAAATACATCAATTTCACTCTTTCGAGGAGTCTAAGATTGGTGGGGTCCGGATGATCCCATATAAGCTGAAGGCCGTATGTCGATCTTAGGAAAATGTTAGTAGAAACACTTGCAATGCCCCATTTTGATTATTGTGACACTCTCTTTACAGACTTAAATATTATTTTCACTCAAAGACTTCAACTTGTTCATGATTCGTGCGCACGTTTTATTTGCGGTATTCGCAAATTTGACTAGTTACACCGTCCCTGGAACAATTATCGTGGCTTCGTCTAAGAGATCGTAGAACTGTCCATTCCCTATCCCTTCTCTATAAAATACTTCACACATCATCTCCTAATTATTTATCACGCCGCTTCATCAGATTATCCGACACACATAATCTTGTCACTCGATCCCATCAGCACATTGTCCTTTATATCCCTCCTCATCACACTGTATATTATTCATCATCTTTTACGGTCTCACTTACCAAAATATGGAATTCCCTTCCGCCCTATGTCAGAGACTGTTAAACTATAACATTCTTCAAAAACTAACTAAAGAATTATTTAATAACAAACTAACTTATACACCTCACTGATAGTATTCTTTTAACAATTAATAAATTTAATTATTTATCAAATAATATTAAGATTAACAAATATTTTCTTTTGTTTTGTTTTAAACATTGTATAATCGTAAAATTAGTTTTCTATATCTCATAATTTTCATTTGTTATATAGATACATTAGACAAGGACAATTTAATATGTATTGCTTGTATATATTTTATTGTTAGTTTTAGTCTTAATTTTAACTACATTAACTGGTTGCATTATAGATCGTAATGTAATAGATATTATCTTTTTGATCAAATTTTTATTTAGTATTTAATATTAGAGTTAATTGATATTGTTATATTCTGATGTAATATATGTTTGCCCTGGTGAGTGGAAGAGAAGGCCACATGGCCTTAACTCCACCAGGCTAAATAAATAAATCTAAAATCTAAAATCTATAATTGAGATTGATATGTCATATTTAGAGAATGGATGAAATCCACTGAAAAATTAGCACTGGTCACAACTCGCAAGGTCTTCCCAGTATGGATTCCGGCCAATGTTAATTTTTTAATGCATTTCATCCATTCTCAGAATATGACATTTCCATCTCAATTAAGCACTTAATTTGCTTTGTAACAAAGTCTTCTCCACAAACTTCCCACAGGACTTATTACTGCAGACAATCCAGTATAAATTATTATTTTTCTTTTGCTTTGATATACATCTGAAGTACTTTAGTAATTTGATTAGTTTTCTTCACTTGTTCTCACTATACTACCTATGTATGCGAATTCATCAACTCTTTCATTATTCTCTTTCTTTACTCATAATTTTGTATGAGTTTTTAAATTAATCAGCAAATATTTAGTTTTCTGATTATTATTAATCAATATCCCTGCTTTATCAGTGTATTAGTTATTCAAAATATCTCTGCAGGCGGAAGAATTAGGAAGCTCTGTTTGTTGCTACACGTGACATCATTTAAGGCAGTGTACACTGCAAGCATCCTACGTCCCATTCCCCTCTACAATCATAGATAGCAGTGTCACGTGTTCTGTTCCTGCATAAACACGACTGCAGTGCCCTCCGTCAACTGCGCTTACTCCTTAAACGGGTAATACATGAACTATTTTATTTATTTACCTGATGGAGGTAAGACCGTAAGGACTTCTATTTCACTTGTCCAGGATTACATTTTGCACATAATAACAATTATGTATTATCTACATGTTGATTAATAATACATAATAAGCTTAGACTTGACAATATATAGTTAACAAAGAAAAAAATTATTAATAATAATGATGATGATAATAATAATAATAAATATTTTTTATTTAGGAATATTCCACACTACAATGTTTCTCCTTCAACCCAAAGTGGTTTGTCGCCAGAGGTTCCTGTCTAAAGCATTTTCTTCCCTCAAATCTCTAGGTTCATTACGTCTCTTCACTTCTTCCATTAGCTTTCCAATTAAGGATCTTCTTTGGTATTCTCTGTTCTTGCATTCTTATGAGGTGTCTATACCATTTCAAACGTTTTTGTTCTATGTTCCTAATTTTTTTTCAACTTGCATAATTTCCCTTATTGTGCTGTTTCTAACCTTATCCCTTCTTGAAATTCTTGTCGATCGCCTCCAAAAATCCATTTCTACTGCTAACAGCTTGTTGGCTTGTTTTCTACTTACTGTCCAAGTTTGGGACCCATACAATAAAATGATTTGTAGCAGAACTTGAAATATAGTTTTCTTCGTTCTATGTATTATATTTCCATTCCAAAGCACTGAGTTCGAGTCAATAATAATAAATATAATAACCTATAATTTGATTAAGTAATTGGCTTAGTAAAGTAAGTGTAAAATATTAAAGAGTAATAAAAGCATACATGAAACAAGGTTATATATTACATTGTCTAAGCAAATATTTAGTGAGCTTCTTTGAACAGTTTTTAAGTCACGTAGTCCTTGATATACGAGGGGTACTAATGAAGGAAGCCATACTCAGAATTTTTGAGCTAATAAAATCGAATCTATGAAAACAGTGTTTGAACCAGTGAATCTTGGAACTAGTGGCGAGCGAAAACTAGCCATGTAATTTGATGTGTTAATTGCTGAGAATTACAGAGAAAGTAAGTAAGAGAATAGTTTTTTCAGTGTTTGTCGTTGGGTGCGGTAGCTTTTAGAATTGAAACCTGTGCTACAGGAAACAGTATCAATGACTTGCTTGGTCACTAGGGAGAGGGTAGGGAGAAATGAAGATGCGGATCACAGCTAGTGTCCTCTGTTGTAACACGTGATTGTAATTTGATGAAGTCCAAGATGAGACAGTTGTACACACAATAGTATTGAGTTCTGCGACAAAGCTACAGCACCACGAACATTGTAGTGTAGGCTCAGTGTACTAGTGTTCTGAAAACACCTCTTTCTCTCTCTGTAGAGACGGACAATATGGCGTTATTATTTCCGTCCACGTATACATTTTTGTCTCCTCTGTTGCATAAACAAGACTGCAGATACTATTTTCTGTGGTGATATTCTAAGAAAGATCACATAATTATATATAATCAGAGATACTGAAAACTGTAGTATTTGTGTATTATTTGATTCACATTCGAACAAAATAATACCAGAATTAGATTAATGTTTTGATTACCTCACCTCATATACTTTTTCTTCTAGACTGCAGTTTCGGAGCTTATCTCCATCGTCAAACCGCCAAGAAACGACATAACACCGGTCGATCAGAGGCTACTGATGATGGAGATAAGCTCCGAAACTGCAGTCTAGAAGAAAAAGGACATGAGGTGAGGTAATAAAAACATTAATTTAATTCTTAAATTAAACCTCATAATGTTCTTTCCTGTGAAAGTTAAATAAAAAAAATACCAATTCAAAAATTACTGGATATTCAAACATTTGTAGATATATATCTACATTGTATTCACCGCTGTGGAATCGTGGTAATTTCGTTACTTCGAGCGCTGTAGGCCCTGGTTCGAAACAAGTTACCTGAGTGAGGATTTTCCTCACATGTTGGGGTACTTTAACCCTTAAATTGGCAAAACACAAATTTCTTCTGTTAGTTATTTAAATGTTGCGGACCGCAGTGAAAACGGAATCTTATGTAACTGTTATTATTAGGTATATTGTATAATTACGCATACATTTAAGTGGTTTCTTTTTGTTAGTTTTCTTCTGATTTATTTAAAATATTAAATTTATTAAACAAACGGATGTATCCAAAAGGATACATTACGAATTTAAGGGTTAAGCCTCAAATAGTCCTCCAAAATCGTCTGAAAATCACAAACACACTATTTTATTATCCACGTTTAGTATGAATGACTGGAGTGTCTTAAATGTTGTGTTGTATCGAAGTTGGCCCTGGAATTGAGCTGGAAACTCTTCATGTCCTTGTATGATCAAAAAGTAAGCATATGATTAAGATGTTTACAAATACTCTCTTGACACATCGTGTCCCTCGTGAGGCCTGATAGGCGAAGGGTCCCATTATATTTCTACTCATTTCCATTCGCTATCTTCCCACCATAACTTAAACACATGATCGAGAGAAAATTTAACTCTATCTGTTCTTCTGCATCGAACATCTCACTATTCCTCATCCTTCCTTGTTTCTGCCGCCCGACTCTGGAATTCACTCCCTCACAGCCCAAATCAAAAATAGTTTTAAAAAGTCACCTCATATTTCCTTTGACAATATAATATATAACGGTGTTCCATGTATCATTCTATTCTTCTTTTATAGCCTATCTTAAACTTTCTTTACCAAGCCAATTACTTAATCAAATTATAGGTTATTATTATTAGTATTACTATTGTTATTATTACTATTACTATTTTTATTTCTTCCCTTGTCAAGTCTATATTGTGTACCCTATGCATATTATGTATCATTAATCAACACGCAGATAATTCATAATTGTTATTATATGTATAAGTAGACCCTGGTGAAGTGAGAGAGAAGACCTCATGGTCTCCATCAGGTAAAATAAATAATCTATACCTTTTATGTTCATATTTGTTTTTATACCGTTGAGACATAACAATGTTAAATTATAAACATTTTTGTACTTTATAAACTAACGTCCTCAACTATAATGTTCCTATTTAAAATTTTCGTTGATTTCACTCTAGGCCTTTCGAAGCATGCTTCATCTTCTGGAGTTGTTGTAGTAGTATTGAATTATCTATATGTGTCTAGTAGTGGGTTTTGCTCATTAGGAATATTTTCATTGAGAATGTTTGTAATCTTGGCTCCCTTGATTTTTGGAAAATTCGAAATTATCAAGGAGGTCAAGAATACAAACACTCTCAACGAAAATATGCCTAATGAGCAAAACCCTCTACTAGACATATACAGATAATTCAATACTACTATAACAACTCCAGAAGATGAAGCATGCTTCGAAAGGCCTCGAGTGAAATCAACGAAAATTTTAAATAGGAACATTATAGTTAAGGAAGATGGTAGTATACAAGGTACAATACATTTTAAAATTTAAAATAAATAAATATATATGCCGAAACAGGTCAACAAATGGCCTAAATTCGTGAATGTACTATGATGATGATGATGATGATAAATATATATATAGAGTTATGTAACAGTAGCCTATATTATACAAAGGGAGAGGTTCAACTGAGAAAATTGGAGAAAATAATAAACACAATTTAATTGTAGACATGAATGAGCATCAGGAAGGAATCTATGACTTAAATAATGACTAACTACTCGTATACATTTAGGACGGAGGATATAGATCGAACTGAAATCAATAAATACATGCTCACTGTAAATTAACTTCGCATGTTTAATTATTATTACTTGAATTAAAACAATTTAACTCATCAGTGAATATGAATTAAAATGTTCCGTGGAAGAAAACATTAAACTTATATATAAGCGAAGATAAATTTATTCTCACACAGACCAACAACATGACTATATATTGCTCGAATTAAATGGATAGTTGTTAATTAACTTTCAAGCATTTACTTCAATACATTAAAACATTTAGTAGCAAAATAATGTTTACTTTATTATCAGAACGTAGACTCTAGACTCAAACAAAATTAAAAAATCCTGATACAGATGTTTCTGATCTATGCCTATATCCGAACAGAAAAAAAAAAACGCTTGCTAGAATTGACGAAATTAAGTATCCATAAATGTTTAATACCATGCATTTTAGTAAAACACAGAATGTGGAAGACTAATTTTGGAAAACATCACACACAATCTGTGTAGACGGATATTTAAGGTCGTAAAACTTCTTGGTGTGGCTTCTTTCTAAAGTGAAGTAAAATTGTAGCCCTATGTCACAAACTGATAAAAAGTTGCGTCCGTTTAAAATTTGTCAGAAAATCTGCAACGGAATTTGTACAAATTAAAAATGAATATTAGAAAATTAGACAACGCTGGGGTTCCGAAATCGAGCCTCGGTCACTCCATGTGGGTTTCGTGATGGACGAAGAGGAGCTTGGGCAGGTTATTCTCGGTGTTTCTCCCGTTTCCCTCTGTCACAAATTTCATTCCCCCATTTCTCCATTCTCATCTCATCCATTTCGTTTCAGTTCTTTTCATTCTCCCTTGTTATGATGCGTCAGGAGTGGTCGGCCGGCACCCTTGTAGTTCACAAACAACTATTAATATAGGGGATTCATCTCATCTCATTCCTCGACCCTACCCTGAGTTGGACACGAGTTGAGAATAATTTACTATTTGAATTAGAACATTAGAACATGAAAATATCTTGAAATAAAACCAAAAGTATGACCTTGGTGATTATTTACTTGTCAACCAATTATTTCGTTTAAATTAACGATCAAACCTGAACTCCTTCATTGTATGCCTGCCAATATTAATAGCAAACATATGCCTATACTCGTTTTTAAAATTATATTTCCTAATATCAATATTAGTACTTCAACTACGGCCCACAACAAGCACTTCACTTTACACATATCGTTCTTAAAACTTCTTTCTTCTTCTTCTTCGGCTTTCCCCCACTTATAGGTTTGCCGTCTTCATTTTCCATTTATCTCTATAATTCCAATCTCCCTCTTCCAAATTCCTATCCTCCATTATTGTTCTGACGTAGGTTTTCCATTTCCATCTTGGTCTACCACGTTTATTTCTTCCAGGGGGTGACCATTGGTATATACTTTTTGGTCATCTTTCATTTTCCATTCTTTGTACATGGCCATACCATTTAAACGTTTGATTTTCAATCCTCTTAACAACAGATGTGGTGACCTTCATTTTCTCTCCAAAGGAATTCATTTCTTATTTTATCCTGTCTTGTTTTTTGGAGGCTTCTTCTAAAATAATCGAATTCAACTGTTCTAATTTTATTCTTTTGTAATTCCGTCAAAGACTAAGTTTCGCTTCCATATGACAAAATATTCTGTATTATGCTCTTATAAATTTTCATTTTAGTTTCCTTTGTAAGATTTTTGTTCCAAATTACTCCACGTAATGTCTTAGTTGCATTTTTTGCCATTGCAATTTTAGCCTGTACATCTGTCTCACAGGTACTTAACTTGTAATTATTGACCCAAGATATTTAAAAAATTCACATTTTTTTTATTTTCCCTGTTTCAAGTATGAGGTCATCCACATCCTTTCCCAAACACATATATTCTGTTTGCTGTAAATTTATATTCAGTCCCCATTTTTTATATTCTTCCATTAATTTATTTATCATATATTTCATATCATCTTCATCCCCTGCAAAAATTATTTGATCATCTGCAAACAACAATGAATGCAGTACTTTTCCTCCTATAGGAATACCCATTTCAGAACACTTTTTATACCACAAGTTAAGAGCCTTGTCTAAATAAATGTTAAAAAGGATTGGTGACAAACTGCATCCCTGCTTAAGGCCTTTATTCACTGTGAATTCCTCTGTTAAATTATTCTGTATTTTTACTTTAGCTTTTGTATTACTATAGATCCTCCTAACAATATTAATCCATTTATCACAGATATTCATATTTCTCATTGCCATCCGTAACAATTGTCGAGGTACACTATCATATGGCATCTCTAAATCAATAAAGGTCATACGTAGTTCTTTATTTTTTGCTAGGATTTTCCCTTGTAATTGTCTAATACAGAAAATATTATCAATACATGATCTTCCACTCCGGAATCCACATTGTTCTTCTCTTAAGTTATCTTTTATCTCCTTAAGTTTAAAATTTATAATTTTACTAAAAATCCTAGCTGTTGAAGGTATAACGCTTATACACCTCTGTAATTGGAACACAGTTTTTTATCACCTTTTTTAAAAATAGGAGTAATGTACGATAAATTCCAGTCTTCTGGGTAAAACTTAAAAGCTAATAATAATTCGCACTAAATTCACATTTGTCCTTTAAGTCTAACTTCGGTTTTTAATTACATCTCTTTTCAGTTAGCACAAAACATTCCGACATAAATATATAATATTTCACTTAAACATTCATCGATTTTTATTTTAAAACTTACCTAAAATGACTCACACTAACACTATGTTTGTTATTTTTGTCAAGCGATTATTATTAAACAAATACTCCATGGCTCGACAGGCCTAGAAGACCGTTGGCCTACCAGCCGGCTGCTCGCCTCACATCCACATGTGTTATTCACAGAGATAGACGATCAAACTGCCAGTGTAGGGGTGACATGTTGTCAGCATGTAACATCCCGCAGCCTTTATAACTGGTTTTCTCTTCCTGGAGCCGCTACTTATTGTAGCTACTGAAATTTCTTGCGATGCTTGGTAGGCACCTGTCCCATACTGGCCGAAATTCCATGATACAACTTGTTCCCTCATGGCGACTCTAACCAGCTCAAGTCCCGTAGCCCTGCGCCAAGGCACCTTGTCTTAACCACTCGGCTAGATCGCGGGGCAGCGTTCAATATTAGTTAGGTTGAATTTCGGTTAGTTGGTTTCTAAGATATCTTGTACTGGCAAACTGACCATTTTCAATTGTTTTTTAAACTTGAAGTAGCTCGTAACGATGTGCGACGCCAATTATGAAAAGAAATAATTTCGCAAATGTTTAAAAATCAGCGCTCGCAAATGCAATGTGTATTTAATGCACTATCATCACTATAATTATCACGGATATCGAGATTATGCATTTTGAGTTTAGATGGCTTGCAGTTTCTTATATATATAAGGAATCTCCTTTTACGGTAGTGGCCGGGGCTCGGAATGGCTCATATGTAACATAACCAACAATTTGCCTATCAGAACCTTTCATTCATTTAAATAATTCAGATTGGACAAAATGGTTGACTAACGATAGTAAATACGCTGCCGGAAAAAATGCAACGCCCTCAAAGTCTGTTTATTGGCACTAGGGTACAGAACATGTGCATACTATGGGTCCCAGTGTTATTCATTTGACATGGTCACCGGCGATTAGATGGCGCTCAGAAGACCTGCCTTTGCGTCCTCTATTTTGACTCTGCAGGCAATAACTGATGTGCTATTATTCACTGTAGGGTATAACTATGCTCCATCGACGAATACATACTCATATTGAACAACTTAAGCCATTTGAATTGGGTCGCAATGTAGGTATAAAGAGAAACTGGATGAACATATCGACGGACTTCTGCACATGTTGGACACAATGCTGTGATGTCTCGCTGTTTTCACCAGTAGTCTATGGAAAATTCCCGCACCCACATACCAGGTTCTGTACAGCCACGTAGTAGAAACGACCATCACGATCGACGCAGCGATGATCCAGAAAGAAATCCATGCAATTGTTGCACCTGCTGTGTAACCAAAAACTATTGGGAATTATCTGCTTACAGAAAGACTACGTTCACGTGTGTGTCTGGCCAGGCTATCACATACACCACGATGGCTACTCTGGTGTCGTCAAAGAGTCGACTGGAGAGTGTAATGACGCTCTTTTTCTCCAATGACGAGAGTAGATTCTGTCTGTATGCGAATGATAGACGTACATTTGTACGGAGAGGAACTGATTAGCGTCATCTGCCAAAAGTGTATTTGCTCATGACGCACAGATTCAATTCCAGGCTTCATGGTGTGTGGGCCATAAATTGTAACTCGCGGTTATGTTTCGTTTTTATGCAGGATAAAGTAAGTAGTGCCTACTACATTTTACAGGTGGTTAACCTCATGGTATTGCCATTTATTCGACGGGAAGGCGATATCATTTTTCAGCTGGACAACGCACGTCCACTTATGGATGCTGCGACGCAACGTGTTCTTCATGGTGTACAACAAATACCCCAGCCAGCAACATCCTCAGATCTATCGCCAATTGAACACGTATTGAATCTGATATAGCAGGAACTTACTCTTTTTCCAGAGCCTGCAACAACCATTGCGGAATTACTACAATAGGTGCAAGATGCTTGGTAAAAATATATCGCAGGATGCCATTCGGCACCTTTATGACCGTTTTAATGCAAAAATGTATATTTGCGTTGCCACCAGTGGGGAGTACACTGATGTATTGATGCGACTGTATGGGGACATATTTCACCTGAATTTGTTCTCATATACTCCTACAAAGATATGCTATTTGTCATATAATGTTACAATAAAATTAATTGTCCTTAAGAGTGTTGCATTTTTTTCCAGGCTGTGTAGTAGGTTGTAAATTAACTATTGATGACAATATAAATGAACATCTTTCCTAATCCAAGTATTTAAGTAACTTTATTATTATCAATGGAAACAAAGATGTAGAATATAAATGATTCAACTTTATTTGAACTATTCCATTTACAAAAAAATGTTATTGTAGTAAATTAATTAATAAATTTAAATGTATCTAGATTTCAAAGCCAATAATTACATTTGGAAGTGAAATTGGACATGGGGTACAAGAGATAAAAAAAAATGCAAACTACCGAAATATTTGGCTCGATTTCTAAGATTGGATTAGATAGAAAATATAATTATTTGGAGTAAAATTATTATTATAAACATAAATGATGATTGAAGAATATAAATAAACCACGTGGAAATAATATATCCAAATAGATAGGCATTTACATTTACTTTTTGTCGATTTAACTAAAGCATTTATGATAATATTCCTAATAAATGTTATGGGACACTTTAGATAATTCAAACATTACTAAAAGATTAATAGAAACTATAAAATCATTACACAAAGGATCAAATCCAAAAATAAATATTGGAAATCATATCACAGAAGCATTTACTGTTACAAAAGGTTTAAGGCACGGTTGCTCTTTATCTTCAACTCTATTCAAAATTTATACTGAAAGATTACTAAGAGATTGGAGGAAAAAATGTGAAAAAATGGGCATACCAATCAAAAATACGCATGTATATTCACTCAGTTTTGCAGTCGACCAGGTATTAATAGCACAAGATCATGATGACATAGAATATATGGCATGAAAACTAAAAGAAGAATATGAAAATGGAGACTTAATATAAATATCCATCCATAGTAATTCTGCCCGAAGGCAGGTCCTTCACTGCAATCATAGCATTTTCATGCTATGCTTGCAGCTTTACTAGAGAATTGAAGGTGTGGTAGCTTCAATATAAATATAGAGAAAAATAAATATCTGTGTAAAGGAGAAGAAATGGAAAATATAAATTTCAACAATGGAAGAAGAATTAACACCTAGTTTTGAATGCACTTATTTAGGAACAAATTAGACCATTCAATTGATAACACAGTGGACATTAAAAATAGAATCGCACAAACAAAACAAGCAATACAAGCTTTAAACTTTGTTTGGCGGAATAAACATATTACAAAAAAATTAAAAATTAAAAATATATTATCAAACCGTAGTTCTGAGCATTTTAACATATATGGTGCTGAAGTTTGGCAAATTCTTACCAGGGAAATGAAAAGAATTTTAAGTACAGAAATAGATGTGTTAAGAAGATCAGCTGTAAAATCTGGAATGGATAGAATACGAAGTGAAGAATAAGGGAAATTATGGGTGTACAAGAGGATCCGGACATCATAGACATTATAGAAAAGAAAAGATTACAACGGTATGACCATGTAAAAAAGAATGCCAGAGCAAAGGTGGCCTAAAATTGTTATGGAATGGATCCCAATGGAAAGGAGGAAGAAAGGAAGACTAAAGAAAATATGGATAGACGGCGTACAAGCGGCTATGATTATCAGAAGATTGGAGGAAGATCAATGGATGGACAGAGAGGAATGGCGTTTGGATTCCGGAAGACGGTGGCAGCTGTCATGATGTCGGATGATGATGATGATGATGATGAGATAGCGATGATTGATTTCGAGGAGCAGATCAAGAATCAAACCAAGGAGAAGATCGAATGAAGATTTTTCTGATCAGCACAAATGGATTGTTACCTAATTCTAGCCTGCTGTAGATATAGCTATAGGAATTTCTTTGTTTGTGGTTTTTCTGTCACTCTTAGCCGTCACTTATTTCTATTCAATGAATATTCCAAATTTAGTCTTATGATCCTCATCCTTCTCAGCATATTTTCCACCTACTTACATCTTCGTCATCTTCTCTTTGCTCTGTCGTGATGTTTCCAATTGAATATCTTCGGCTATCTGTTCTGCCTGGTTAAAAGACTGTTGGGATGTTTATGAATATGTTAGCTAACTTCACATTCGTTGAGGAGCAATATTTGCATATGGATGGTGAAGATGTAGAAGGGACAGAAAGTGTCAAGTTAGATGTAGTTACGGGTTATTAAGACGAATCTTGGAGTATAATCCAGAACAGTAGTGAATATAATAATTTTCCAGAGAATATTGTAAAATATGAACATATCCCATTGGAAATGAAAATAAAAACAGTAAATATTGCCAGATACCACCCTACATAATCTCTACGAACGCTTTAAAAGAATGGGTCGAAAAAATTGCCTGGCAAGAAACAAGTTACCCAATAAAAAAAATTTTAAGGGAAATACGCGTCTCGATAAATATAAGCTGATATGGAAATAGATTTACGATACATTTCGGGGAGCTAGAATGCGAAATGAGGCTGTCTCCCACCCGTACGTTGCAAGAGTGGGTAATGGGTCCCTCAAAACAATGTATGTCCCCTGGTTCTACTTCAAAGCAAGACCATACTTGGCTCACGCGTTTTAAAGTTAAATATCACATTCGGCTGATGAAAGTTGCGTTACACGTTTCTAGTATTGAGAGACCATCTGAAGACACGCTGAATATGGTACACATTTTGCAGAAGTACACAACACAATTAATTCCGCAATTTAATCTTAGTTATGTAATTAACACAGACAATACAGAACGCGAATATCATGTTGATGTGAATCAAACTTTGCCATATCAAGGTGAAAAGACAGTCTCTGTGTGTCATTGGGAACAGGGTTCAAGTTACACAGTCTTAACATGACACAATATACTATGACTCTTTGTAGTCAATTACTGTCAAATGTATTTCTGCAGATGCAGAATAATGCGGGTAAATTTGGCCCTCGTGTAAACGAAAAGGTAAAATAACTAGAAGCACGATAAAACGAAGTCCACGTCACGTGTACAAATTCAAGCGAACAAACAACGCGATTTTTTTATAATACCTGGAAAATGTCTTGAAACAATATGTCGGAAATAATAAGTTTTATATGTGATGTAGACTCCTGGGGTAAATAAACGAACATTGGAATATATGATAATTCATTGAGAGGCTAAGATAAATCTCCTACTTGAGCAGTTACGATTAATCCTCCGAATTCCTCATCATTATCCCAATCTTTTAATGTTCATTTTTGCGGGTTCTATGAAACTTATATCCTTTCGGAAAAAAACGACAAATACGTACTTCAGAACATGGCGTAAAAATCGATTTACTTCTAGATTTCATCATATTATCACCTGGTTTCATTGACATTATTAAATATGCATGGCTCACTTCGAAGTTGGTTGAAAACCGGAGTGTTTTCAAAACATTCGTAAGATGTGATTTCCAGCAGATTTGCATAAAGTCACATGTACGTGTGAAAATGTTTCTTTCATTAAGTGGTCATGGAGTTATCTCTCTTTATGCTTTTTTATGACTAACTCATGCCCCAAATGGGAGTCAATGACCAATCACATTTCAATGAATTTTGTTTTATTACCAATCACAGTCGCGTTTCACCCTGATATTTATCAACTTAAGTTTATCATATTAAAGAAAGCTCTTTCTACTTAATAATCTGAACAGGTAGGAACATTATTTTGCAGTGACTGACTGTCTAAGAAATACGTTGAATATATCAATTTATATATTAAGGTGCAATAATCATAGAATACATGTGGCTCCCAGATTGTATATATAGTGCACGAATGTAACGAGATGCCGCTTGCAGTATATAATGAAAACAAAATTATAGCAATTGATTATACCACAATAAAAAGAACCACTGTTTGAACTATCTTAAACGTATTATTACCCAGTATTTACGTTCCAGAAAAATATAATTGACATATTTACATCATAGGACATCAGACATTAATTAATAACCTGGCCCTGGGGTCGACTCAACCTCTAACGGAAATGAGTACCAGACGCTTGTTCTGGGGTAAAGGCGGCCGTCACGCAGGGCTGACAACCCGGCTGACATAAAGTGTCGATTGTCTAGAAAAAGTGGGAGCCTTAACCTCCTACTACCCCAAGGGCCTCCTGAGGCCTGTTGCGGGTTTCATTTTACACTTTACTTTATAATGTTGGTTATATACAGTTTGATGTTTAATTTTTTCTCCACTAGGGTATATTCCAACAATATTGCGATCCCATTTGGCAATAAATAATATGATCTGGTTGCAGTGGATGAACAAATGAAACAGAACAAACATTTCTCATTTGATTTCAAGCATCGCCGTTTATATTAAATACCGGTACATAACAAATTTTAAAATAATTCTATATTTAAATAATGATTTGTGAGTAAATAGATTCATTTTATTCGTTAAATAGTCCTAACAAATGCCACTCTTGATTATGAAATTCTGTAGATAAATTCGAAATCACTCGTAGCATTATTTATGATAAACTAGCTAATACCCGCGTGCGCTGCTATACCTAAATAAATTAAATACGATGTTTAAATTTTCGCTTCAGGTGAACTCCTACACCTAATGATTTTAGGGTATATTAGATAGCGACTAAACACTCGGTGCAGCTGAAATCCTTTTATATATATTGGGATTAACCAAACATGGCGGTCAATTTTTAATATCAAGTTTCAGATAATCCCATTTTTAATGATTAGATTTAGCTGTTTTTGGATAAGTTTATTTTTATAGCATATACTAAGTTTGAGCACTGCTGTGGTCTCGAGGTAGCGTGCCGCCTTGTCAGGCAGCGGGCCCGGGTTCCATCCCCGGTCGGGACAAGTATTGCGGGTGAGGTTTTTTCGGGGGTTTTCCTTACCTGTAAAACAAATGTCAGGAAGCTTTAAGGCCAAAACAGTCCCCGAACATCATCTGGTAATCGTCATCAATATTCTCATTATCGTACTCACCAGTGTGGACGGCAACGGGAAGCTACCACACCTATATATCCCTAGTAATGCTGCAAGCATGGCATGAAAATGCTACGAATGCAATGAAAGACCTTGTCTTTGGGCAGAACACTATAGAATAGAATACTAAGTTCTGTTGTGAAACACCGTAATTAGCATGGTAGTAAAAGATTCCGGGCTATGTGGCCGTGGTCTATAACTGGCGTTTCTTCCAGACGTCACGCGAGTCGCAGTTGTTTGGATCAGACTGGCTTCTGATTGGTTCGGAACTCTCTTCTTGTTATTGGTAGGTTTTGACTTTCTATTGTCTAATATGTGATACCAGGCTTTGGCTAGTTTTATTCCTTCATCTTTTCTATTGAAATTGTCCTTGTGTTTATAAATTTCTATGGCCTCTCTGTATAAACCCATAGAAATTTATAAACACAAGGACAATTTCAATAGAAAAGATGAAGGAATAAAACTAGCCAAAGCCTGGTATCACATATTAGACAATAGAAAGTCAAAACCTACCAATAACAAGAAGAGAGTTCCGAACCAATCAGAAGCCAGTATGATCCAAACAGCTGCGACTCGCGTGACGTCTGGAAGAAACGCCAGTTATAGACCACGGCCATATAGCCCGGAATCTTTTACTACCATGATTACCGGCCGTGAAAGCCTGCATTCCACCGTAATTAGCAATCTCTAGAGCGATTTTTTAATATTTGTTTCAGGTGAACTCTTACACTTAATGTTTTTACAGTGTAATAGATGTTGGCTAAATATTCAACCTATTTGAAACCGTCGGGTTATACAGAGCTGAAGATATATATCAAAATATAATGAAAATAAGAGAAAATCAATGAAGATGGATTTCTGAAGACGTAGTTGTTGTGTCTCCCGAATAAAAATGTTAGGAGACAAAGTATAGGATGTCGAATTGCAGGTAGCGGTGTTAAATAGGTACAATTGATCGAAAGTATTTAAAATGATACCGGCACTTACGAAGAATGAGGGCAGAGTGATAGAAGGTCGAAGAGGCGGGAATGACATGCGTCAGACCGGAAAAAAGATAGGGGAAGATTACGGTTTTAATGGGTTTATAGTGTATGACAGACTATGTAAGACAGATAAATGACGGATGATTACTCTGACAAAAAAATGATGACCTGGTTTAGACAGTCGTCATATCTATGTATATGGGCCTAGTGTAAAACAACTTGTCATTAAAAAAACACTATAAAAGAAGAGTTACTATAAATTTATTATACATCTTATTTTTTCGTGCTTCCTATAAATATGAGTTGACTATTATGCAGTTTCTTCAATTCTCCTATCTGTTTCGGGATACCACTTTTCCGAAGCATTTTACTCTCGAATGTCCATAACTAGGGCTCGGACATGAAGTTAGATTATGTGCACTCTTACTATACATAATATTGCTTGATGAGAGAGTGGTAGGAGGTGTAGTAGCACCAGCCTGACTAGTATGGCATTTGTGCTGTACTGTTTACAAGAGGTATTGGTGGGTAAAAAAATAAGTAGCTAATTGTGGATTACAAGTTTATTTTGTTGCTTAAAATATTTTTAACTTTTTAAATTAAACGCTACAGTACAACAAAAATATAAACAAATTTATAATTTCCGTACATTAATTCTCTTTGTGCATCCATAAATACAATGCTGCATACATTATTACAAAAAAATAACAAGTTCATAATTTCTGCACAATTATTTTCTTCGTACAGTTTTAAATAAAGAGGTAACACAAAAAAAAGTATGTGCACTGTACATAATATTTTTAAAACCATTTATATTATATGGGTGCGAAACATGGACTCTTACTTTAAGGGAGGAAAGGAGATTACTAGTATTTGAGAATAAAGTTCTTAGCAACATTTTTGGACCACAGAGAAGTGAACAGACAGGTGAATGGAGAATACTACATAACAGTGAACTACATGATCTTTATAGGAAGCCAGATATAATGAGAAGAGTTAAGTCTCGTAGACTGCGATGGGCAGGACATGTGGCACGAATGGAGAATGAAAGAGTGCATGAAAGCTTCTTGTAGGAAAACCGGAGGGAAAACGCCCAGTTGGTAGACCAAGAATGATGTGGGAGAATAACATTAACTATGATGTAAGGGAAGTAGATTATACAGGGGATGATTGGGAATCATTGGCTCAGGATAAGGATGTATAGAGGGCTTGTGTCCGCGCGACCATGAACCTACGGGTTCGATAGTGGCAATGAGTTAGTTAGTTAATATTAATAAAATTATTTATGAATTGTAATTTCATAAAGTACTTGTTTTAAAATGAAGGAAAACGCAAGATAAACTAATGTTTGAAAATAATGAAAATATTAGAGAGTAACAATATGTTAATGGTTTTCTGAGGATGAAAACATATTCGAGAATTAATGGAGTATGGCACTGTACCGAATGGATAGTTAGAAGCATCAGATGATGTACGAATAAAATCACAAACACGTTAGAAAAAAACATTAAAATTAATATTTATCACGATTAAACTGATCAAACATTCCGGGAGGCCCTCCATGCCCATGTGTGGTCAAAAAAGTATATGTCTGATCAACAGTTTTAAAATCACACTCCCAACGTCGTGCAAGATCTGGTTGGTGTGTGGCATGTAAAAAGTATCTCTAAAATGAGAGGTTAAAGTAAGTTAACCCATTCGCTTCAGTTTTAAATGCTCTATGCATTTTCCCAGAAACCGGAATTAAGTTACCGTAAAATATATGGACTACTTTTAGATGTTCAAAACAAACAAAAAATAACGGTACTCGAGAACACATTTATCTGCTATTCATAAATGTTAACAAAATGTTAACAAGGGATGTACAAAATATTGCAAAATATATATAACAGCAGAGTTAAGCGAGTGTACCTCGTCTTCCGAGGTGAAGGCCATTTAACTGCCCGCGAGTCTACGTCGTCCTTTGAGGCGAATGGGTTAATAGATGTTTAGCATATCCTTATTTTTATTTTGTATCAAACATGTGGGTCAAACGCCGATGGCGGTAGAGGCCGGAGGTAAAGGAAATACTATTTTAAACATATCAGAAGTTATTCCGTTATATCTGGCAATGTTGTTATCGATCTTGAATAAGGCATGAGTCAATAAATGAAAAAAAGCCAATCCAGCAAATCTAGAGATAAAGTACTTATTATTAAACCCAACAATATTTAATACTGAAGTGTACAACATAAGGCAATAAAACGTTTTAAGAATACAAACAGAAACAGGCGATTTGCTTATACATCGACAATGCTGCAGTAATATTTACGGTTTCTGAGAACCCTGAACTAACTACCTTCAGTTCAACTGTGATTACATTGAGCTCTTGGTAAAATAATGTCTCAAAAGCCAAAGAATATTGAATAAACATAAAAATAATATTCGCTAATACTGTATTAATATATTTCGTTGAACCGAATAATATTGAATAGATTATATTTAGGCATACAATCCTACCTGCATATATATACCTCCCATCTTATTTAGTGTGTCCACAGGTTTACAGTTCGAGCCGGCCAAATACACCCTTCCATTTACCGTTAAATATATGAGAAAATAGTTGAT
The DNA here is from genome assembly GCA_030220185.1 of Diploptera punctata. Taxonomy (NCBI): domain Eukaryota; kingdom Metazoa; phylum Arthropoda; class Insecta; order Blattodea; family Blaberidae; genus Diploptera; species Diploptera punctata. The sequence continues at coordinate 179,088 of JASPKZ010002327.1, forward strand.
CAGTACGGAATAACTCATTATTTAATTATATAAAATGGAAAATTTTACATTATTTGAATTTACACCATTTAGAAAAATGAAATACAAGCATAATAATTTTCAAGCGATAGTGCATTAAATTATATATCATGTGACTCTCTTTTCAACTTCAGGGAGTAGTTACACTTTGAGAAATTTATTTCAAACCAAAGGATATTTAATGTTAAATTTATCACATCTCACTCAATGACAAATTAAATTTGAAGAGAAAAATATATATCTAAATCGGGATTTGAATCCAATATCTCTGGTTTTGTATACCAGTGATTTAACGATTTAAGCTATTAGGCATCACGATTTAAACCGTTAAAGTACCGGTGTACAGAACCAGATGCATTAAGTTCAAATCCCGATTTAGGCATACATACTTCTCTTCAAATTTAATTTGGCATTGAGTGAGAAGTGATACATTTAATATTAAACATTGAATATTAGTTTTATTTGCTAGAAATATAGTGAGTTTATTTCCATTTTAAAGTGCTCTTATTTAAGAGACCGCTAGATGGCGTTAGTGGAACAAAAGTTCACTGCTACCTGGCGCACAGAAATCGTATTAGTATAAGAGAAAAATCTATGTTTAAATCTTGATGCCTAATAGCTTAAATCGTTAAAGCACTGGTGTACAGAACCAGAGATACTGGATTCAAATCCCGATTTAGGCATATATTTTCTTCTTCAAATTTAATATACCAAAGGCTTCTTCTCAAAACTACCATAAATTGACATATATATTATTCTTTAATAACGGTAAATTAAACTGAGAAATTTTAAATGTATAAATTACAGTCACAAAATGATCATACAAATTAAATGAAAGCAAGGAATAATAAAATACTGGCTTTAAAAACTTAATCAAAATCTTTATATATCTCATAACAAAGATTAAGGAAATATATAAATGTGAAATCCTCAGTGTTATATTACATCGGTAGACCTACTTACAGTTGGCAGATGTTTTGTTCAATCTCCTTCCCTTTAAATTGTCTTGTCCAAAAGTATACTTAGCCCAATTTAATTTTTCGTCCTTTAATATTACGACCACTTTTGTTTGTCCAAAATATCTGCCCAATAATGTACTTTTCGATATTGGTAGAGTGGCATTGGTAGCTGTATCACCATAAACTAGGAAATGTTGATTTATATTCATCCTGATCACTCAATGAGGTCTATCTAATGCCTCGTGAAATAAATATAGATGTTAAGTAACGAGATACTGATGTGAATTTAGAATACGACCGAAGAACACGATATGTTCTAAGGAACTGCAAGTTCCTAAACCTAAATTTGTAAAGTGTTTGTCTATAATATTGTATCTACGTTCGGAGTATTTTAGTATATATTGTATATCCAGTATATTTAATGAAATTTATTTATTACGGAAACTATATGTTTGGAGAAAGAGTAATGCGGGCTTTGAAAAAAAGAAAGACGACAAATCAACGAACATTGTTGTTTATTCTGCAATATAACTATAGTAACTATGGACTAAAGCGTCACTGATTGTTATAGAAGGTAGATAAATAATGTCTAACTATCTCAGAAATGTTTGCTTTCAATTTACATAAATCTTAAAATAAATTTACCTCGTAACCATGATAGCGTATAAGAATATGAAAAATTGTGAACAATTCTAATTTAAAGCGTTTGTGACACTTGTTTTTGGGCGAATATAAAGTATTTTTAATTTAATATATGTAGTTGTTTATTTTTAATGATTGTAAAATATACTGGTAGTTTCTGAAAATTGTATGTAAGTACCTGAAATAATATAAAACATATATAATTTAATTACAATTTCTAATCTCTAGATTGTTGCTATGACCGTGTATCAAACAATTTTACGATTACTTTGTATTCCTTATTATAGTAAGTCTACTTTTCTTAATGTTACCTTAAGTATTGCTGGTATGTTATGTAATCCGGCCACAATGAACAAGGGCTGTCCTATGATAGCCGTTCCTCATTTGTCGCAACCATCTGTAACATCAATGGATTTAATGCAGATTAGAGATTACTTTTTCAACAAATAACTTTAGAAGAAAACTGCTGGGGACTGTATGGAATATTATATACTATATTACTTCCAATTATTATTATTATTATTATTATTATTATTATTATCATTAGTATTATTATAACATCGAACTAATTTAATACATATTACTTTTTAAACAAATAACTTTAGAAAAAAATGCTGAGGACTGTATGGAATATTATATACGGTACCATATAACTTCCAATAATAATAATAATGATAATAATAATAATAATAATAATAATAATAATAATAATAATAATAATAATAATAATAATAATAATAATAATAATAATAATGATAATAATAATAATAATAATATAATAATAATAATAATATAAATTTATTATTATTATTATTATTATTATTATTATTGCTTTGTTGATTTTTGCAATCTTGATACATCTTCGTAAAAATCTAGAATCAATAATTAGATACGGATAGGATCAGAGTGGAATGTGATGGATAGGATTGAAAATCGGGATCTAAGGTAGTTCGTGCCTCCATTGCGAATTTAACAACAAATATGGCATAACATTATTTCAATTTACACCAGTCGGATGTGGTACAGACTCCATGACACAAAAGGACTAGAAAACCCTTGGTCTACCAGCAGGCTGCTGGCCTCACATCCACATATGTTAATAACAGAAGTGTAGAATCATGCAGTTAGAATATTGTGAGACGTGATCAGCAAATCGGATTCGCCAGCCGTTATAGCTGCTTTTCTCGTCATGAAGCTATTTACTTATTTTCGCTACACAAATTCCTCATGATATTGTATGGGCACCGACCCCGTTTTAGCTATAATTCCATGAGAAAATTTCATCCTCCACATGGACTCGAAAAAACACAAGTCCCGTAGATCTGCACCAAGAAATGATGCCTTAAATCGCTAAGCAGTGGACACCGCACAGTGGGCTAAATGAACATTCCATGGCGTCCAAAATTAAATTTCCGATCCAGAATTATACACATTTAATAATTGGGATTTGTTTTTATTAAGTGAATATATACAGAATAGTAAGAAGTCCCTTGCGTTTATGAGGAGCCGACAAAAGTAACAGTATTTCGTCTCTATCGCGGGCGGATAAACTTCTTCTGAAAGAGGAACATTAGTGTGTCAATAGATTTAATTCATCCACAATGTAAACTCAATATAAATATACGTAGTTTTATTTTTTGAAATTGTTTTTAGAAAAATAAATGTCTTGCTTACAAAAGTGTGCACATTTTTATTTAAGAAAATACAAAAACTACAAAATACTTAGAATTGTAAGTTTAATAATAAAAATGTTCGCAATTTTACGTATTTCAAATAATGTGTGTTTTTGTTGCTTATTTATATAATTGATTACATAAATATAAAACACGACCATTCATCGTTTTGAAAGATGTTAATTTTTAGGTGGCGTGAATAGAGTGACGCAGTTGGAATTGTTCTAATGTTAAGGAAATCAGGAAACACGCAGTTCTCAACACGATGAATGCAACACAAATTTTTATTATTTAGAAGAAATGTTCCTTGATATTGTCTCAACTCCCGGAAAATAAAAAAAAAGTATGGCGCAAAATCTAGTCGTTTGAGTTTTTATTTAAGTTAAAAAAGGAGGTTGCATAATAAATATTAGAATAGCAACACGTTATTGAAGAATGATTCACAGTGGCTTTCAACGTTGTAATTAATTTGAAATGGAGCCTACTGATTCCTCATCAAATCATTCAAGTTGTAATAGAAGTAATCCAAAATAATATTTAACGACTCTTCAAAGTAAACATAAAAGAAGACCATATAAATATTGGAAGAGTACAGTGGTAAAGAACTTGGTTGTTTGAAGAAAAGAGGCGCTGAAGAAATAATTGTAGACATGAAAAAACCACCCCGAAACTTGTATAAAAAAAACAGACTGTTCTGAATGACTGGTGCACGTTAGTTAAATGTTACATATTAAGAAAATCGAGAAGGGCAGTGTTGCGGCCAAAAAACACAAACAATACCGAATTTTCCTAAGTAGACGGGCTTAATTGTTTATTGTCAAAAATAATGAAGTGGAAATATTATACAATGACAGAAATACAGGAAATTAAAAAAAATCCTGAATATCTTCCTATATTACAGGGATCGATGAAAGCTTTAATTGTTGTATCTTTACTATTCGTCACACACTAGCAAGCCATTCAGATATGAAACTGCAAAAAAATCAGAATTACACATAAAAACTGCATAGAAAAGTCGGCTTCTATGGCTGGTATTATATTTCCTCCACAAAGAAATTTCGAAAATAATTAAACCGAAATATTGATTCTTTAACTAGAATTATTAAATCACAAATTCATGCATTCATCAGTGTACATACATTACTCATACATGACACATATATGCTGAAATATTTCTTTTCGTTCCAATAGTAAAATATAGAAAGAAATTCAGACATCCAGAAACATGATTTTAAACACAAAGAAATAAATGAAAAATTAGTACAAGTGTGGATTTAATTCATACTCATAGGAACTCAGCGACATCCCATTAAGAAGTAAATGGATGTACTCTATACTGATGTTCAAGCACTCTTATTTCATTCAGGAAAAAATCACTTGAGAATAAAGCAGATGACTACGATGGTGATTAGATGAGGAAGAGTCGTAAAATACCTCTCACTGCACAACTACAGGGGCATCTCATTACTCTCAACTTCGTACAAAATTCTAACAAATATATTAGTAAACAGACTTACTCCCTATGTTGATGACATTGGAGGAGATCATCAATGTGGATTTAGAAGAAACAGGTCTACAACAGATCAGATTTTTAGTGTAAGACAGATTTTAGAAAATAAATGGGAATGTAATGGTACTGTACATCGACAATACGTAGACTTCTAAAAAAAGCATACGATTCAATTAAGATGGAGAAGTTATATAGTAACTTATCCTGCTGGAGTTCGGAATTCCTAAAAAGTTAGTTAAGACTTATACGAATATGTCTAAATGGCACAAAGAGAAGGGTGCGTGTAGGCAAACAGTTTTCGGACACTTTTGAAATCCAGAATGGGTTGAAGCAAGGAGATGCACTTTCTCCTCTACTATTTAATTTTGTACTAGGGCATGCCATCAAATATTTGGAGGATGAGGAAGGCCTACAACTCAATGGTACTAATAAGCTGTTAGTTTGTGCTGATGATGTAGTACTATTGACCGATAGCGAGGACATACTAAAGGACAAAACGCACACACTATTGAGTAACACTAAGAAATTGGGACTGGAAGTAAATATCAATAAAACTAAATATATGGTCACACGTAGAAATACATTATATAATGGAAATGGACAGCTAATGACAAATGAGGGAAATTTTGAGGAAGTGACTGAATTCAAGTACCTAGGAACAATAATCACAAATAGGAATGAGATGCACAAAAAAATTAAACATATGCTCAATTCTGGAAATGCGTGCTATTATGCATTGCAGATACTTTTGATGTCCCAATTCCTTTCTAAAAAATGTTAAACTGAAAATATATAAAAATATTATTCTACCAGTTATATTATATGGATGCGAAACATGGACTCTTACTTCAAGGGAGGAAGGGAGTTTGCGAGTATTTAAGAATAAAGTACGTAGGAAGATTTTTGGACCAAAGAGAGATGAACAGACATGTGAGTGGAGAAGACTACATAACAATGAACTACATGGTCTCTATAGGAAGCCAGATATAATAACAGTTAAATCTCGTAGACTGCGATGGGCAGGACATGTTGCGCGTATGGGGAATGAAATATGTGCATGGAAGCTGCTTGTGGGAAAGCCAGGGAAAACGCCCAGTTGGTAGAGCAAGAATGAGGTGGGAGAATAACATTAACTATGATTAGAGGGAAGTAGATTATACGGGAAATGATTGGAAAGCATTAGCTCAGGATAGGGATGTATGGAAATCTTATGTCCGCGGGGTCATGAACCTGCGGGTTCGATAGTGCCAGTAAGTAAGTAAGTTCTGAACAGCACTGAAAAAAGAGGGGATATAATTATTAATATTACGTATTTTATATGACTATTTAACTCATGTCCCAAATGGGAATCAATGACCAATCACGTTTCAATGAATTTTTATTTACAACCAATCACAGTCGTGTTTAACCTCGAATTTATCAACGTAAGTTTAATATATTAAAGAATGCTCCTCCTTTTTTAAAATTCTGAATAACTCAGAGCATTATTTTGCAGTGACTAACTCTCCTAGAAATACAGCTACCAGAATGTATATAGAGTGCTCGAATGTAAATAGATACTGCTTGCGGGATGTAATATAAAAACATTCATAGTAATTGATTATACCACAATAAAAAGAAACCATTGTTTGCACTTGTTTGTCGTGAGTCACGACAACACCACATTAGGACCAGCAGCATCAACCATCATACTGGATGTTGTAGTGAAGAGGGACCTGCTGAAGATGGAACGGATGTTCTGAAAGGCCTACAGACATAAAGATTGCATATTTTATAAGTTGAGGTCGACGGATTTTACCTAAGAAGGTATATTTTTAACTTATTTTATTTTATGACTCTCCACCTCAACGGTTTTAACAATAAAAAATCAAACAACCCGGGCATTGTTTGAATTCGCGATACTTGTAACCAGAGACAAGGAACAGAAGCACTACTCTATCCTGGCCATCACTAAATAAGTAAAACCGTAATTTTTTATTAAATTCAATAATTAAAATAACAGAAATTCGAAGACAAATAGAAACACTGTGCAACTATGTCAAATTAGCTCCAATATTATTCAAATTGACTTTTTAGTAACAGAGTTGTATCAACTAACTCAATGACACTGTCGAACCCGTAGGTTTATAGCCGCGCGGACATAAACCCCCATACTTCCCTATCGTGAGCTACAGTTTTTCAATCATCCCGTGTATTATCTACTTCCCTCAATTCATGATAAATATTATTCTTCCACATCATTCTTGACCAATATACTGGCCACTTTCCTTCTGATTTTCCGACAATAAGTTTCCATGCTTCTCTTCAATTCCCCAATCTTGTCACAGATTCTATTCATCGTAGTTTATGAGACTTAACTTTCTTATTATATCTGGTTTCCTATAAAAATCCTGTAGCTCACTGTTATGTAGTCTTCTCCATTCGCCTGTCTGTTCATCTCTCTTTGGTCCAATTTTGCTAAGAACTTTACTCGCAAATACTCGTATTATTTTCTCCTCCCTTAAAGTAAAAGACCATGTTTCGCATCCATATAACTGGGAAAATATCAGTTTTCTTATTTTTATTTCTGTTTAACGCTTTTCGGGATACGTTGGGACGACAGGAGCCCGTACAGCGTTGTAGCAAATAAACGTTAATTTATACAAAACAATAAACGTATTGTTAAGCTATGTTTCAAATAGAAGTCAGGTAAGCCTAAATAACAAAATACTAGAAATTGGACTCTTAAATATGACATGAAATAGTAGGAACAAATTGTAAACCAAGTAGTTCGACTAGAAATCTACCGCCTTATCAAACGTAACGACTTGCCTTATCTTCATATATATTTTTGTTGCCGGAAGTATTCCTTATGCGGCCACCTGAATTGCAAAGTCACTCTGGAAAATGTAGTTTCATTTACATTAATGAAATAAGGACATGCGATAAATTCGGTATAACGGCTTTGGATGTCTAGGAGTTATGTTCCTTGCTTATGATACCGTAGTTCGTGGGTTCAAACGCAACCCAGAGACATTTAATTTTTAGGATTAAAAAAAAAATGGACAAGTCTTCCGGGAGGGACTTCAAGCCCGTGGGAACCGAGTCTGAAAATTTCGTAAAAAAACTGAAGCCTAAATTAGCGCCTCTGGGCAAAATTTAATAGATCTTTGCAATCCAAGTAACATGTTAGTTGCCTACTAGTTGTCTGTTTAAAGGAATGAGGTAACCACTTCTCAGTATGTGATATCCATAGGGAATTAAGCATAGTTCAATTAACTTTGCTTAAATAATTCTTGCAAAAAAGCATCCTTGCCCCATGTGGATTCCGGTTTCATCCGGTATATAAATTAAAAATAAGTACTTGCCCCATGTGGATGTATTGGTAGACAGTAAGTTACATCCGGTATATAAATTAAAAATAAGGTACTTTCATTTATGCATTTATATCGGCGTAAAATATGAAATCTGCTTTAATACACAATTCTGATATATCGATAGCGTATATTTAGTTATACCGAACTTTTGTCAATATTAAAAATGATGAATTTACATATACAGTTTGGAAACAGTTTTAATGAAAGATTTTTAGTACAAAAACGGCGTGGGAGATGTAGTGAGATGAAACCCCGCCGTATCTCTTAGGATTCTGTCCTTTTTAGAGCAACGCTTTGCAATTCTCCACATAACACCATCCGGTTGTCAATAGCTGTAGTGTAAAAGAAGTAACTGAAATACATTCAAAAGAACTTGCTGCTAGTGGGAGCAGCAGAAGAAAAGATATGCTAGTGGTTAAAAAAAAAGGACGCTACATCTTAGATCCCACAATTCATTTGTTCTCAAGGGCACGGGCCGTGAATTTTAGAAATAGTGCATTGAAAATGATGTGACAATAGGGTAAAATGATTACTTCTAAAATACGAAAATAAAGGCGTTTACAAACTAAAGTGCAACAATTGCGACAAGTTTTACATCGGTTGAACAAGAGATTTTAACACAAGATACTCTGAACATTTTAAAATTTTATTAATCACGAAAAAAATCAAGTTTTGCCAAACATACACCAGAAACGGGTCAACAGTTCGGCAAAACAGATCATACCATGTCAATGTTATACAGAAAAAATAATAACAAAATTAGCATCCTAAAAGACATTGACATTTTAAAATAAGCAGAGAACATGGACATGGTCAAAGAGAAAACACCCGCAGACCTGAATCCGTTGTATAAATCATACAACATCAGTACCAGTTGAAATGCAAGAGGTAAACATTGCCTTGACAAGCCTTCATAGTTTTAACTACTTGCATTTTTTTTCAAACAGATATTTTAGTTGAGGACGACTGATATATATATATATCAGCTATTCGTTTTATATTTTCATCATTTATTAGGGTATAAGTACAGTCTTTGGAAGAATTGATGGCGCACAGATCGAAGCCATTGCGCATGATCAGAGGTCAACTACTTGGTTCACAAGTGCATAACTATGTGAGAAACTAAAAATCCGATCTATTTCGTTATGTGTCGTGTAAGGGAACATAATTTCGCGTAATTAAGTAGTGCACGGTATATGCTGTAAACATAACAAAGAATATTAATTGAAATAAGGTAGAGAGAGAGAGAGAGAGAGAGAGAGAGAGAGAGAGAGAGAGAGAGAGAGAGAGAGAGAGAGAGAGAGAGAGAGAGAGAGAGAGAGAGAGAGAGAGAGAAAGAGAGAAAGAGAGAGAGAGAGAAATAAAAAGCACGACAGCGAATTGAACACCCGATCTCATGCATGGGGAAATACACGTTCCTTCCACTAGACAACAATCGTCCCTGCTAGAAACAGTCTTTATGAAGTGATACAGGACCTACTTGTACATTGAAATTAGATACTAACTTGACTTAGTTCAAATTAAGCAAAAGCGGTTTTCATTAGTTGTGGATATAAACAATTTGTTATGCCTTATATTTTTTAAGCGAAATAATGAGATGTTATAATCGTCATTCATTTTCTATATATGACCTGTTTCATTTAATTATTTTATATCCCTAAATATAGACATTTATTTATTTAACGAAGCCTGGTACCGTATAGGCATTATGGAAATTAAGGAAGTTATTTAAAAAGAATCTTCCTGATAGGGTCGAATCTGGGCCCGCGTCATCGTAAGAGAGCATCTTACCGACTGCTCCACTGAAGCGAACGATACGAATACTGCATGAAGAAATACTTACACTGCCTGATTTGAACTCAAAGGAGACAGCATATGTAACAACATACTGGTGTGAAACGCGCTTCAAAACTCTTAACTTTCTATCATCAAGAGTTGCACCATAATTTTTTTTAAAAGACTGTACATAAGTTCAATTTTAGTGATTTTTATTTTGTAGATTGATATATAAAAATAAAGCATTTTTATTCCTCTATCAAAAGGGTAAAGTTCTTAATTTCGTGGTCAGAAGAAATGCAACTATCCGATTAAATATTATTAATAAGTTATTTGAATATTGATAAACTCTCGTGAAAAGTTATGTTTTCAGACTTATGTATGTTTACTCTGTGGCCACAGAATTAACCCGATATCCTCTTTGTCTTCCATATTACAATGCTTTTTAAACAACTCTACAGTTTTGGAATATTAGATTTCCATATTTTTCCATTGTTTTCTTCTTACTGATTGCTGAGGAATTTAAATGAATCTTGGCATCCAAGATATAGCGCCTTATTTTTCTGGTTTTGCCACTAGCAAATGTAATCAGATATCGATAGACCTATTTGTAATAAACATCTGATTACGAGTAAATGTTAATTTCGCCATATGCATAATAGTATTAATTAAGTCATTTTGATTATTAAGGAAATGTTTCATACAAGTGCAAATAGTTTTATTTTTTTACATATCTAAATTATTATTTTAAATAAAATGTACATCTATCTTCCAGTCAATCCCTAAGTAAGGAAATATTTGAAATAATATTTTCCTTAATAAATTTTACTTTTATTCTGCAACTTTTTAAAAATAGCACAAATCTATTCCCCAGAATTTAACCACTTTTAAGTACTAATAAACAGTTATTGTTTGTAAGCAGTGTATAATTCACTTCAAAAAATATGAAAAAAATTACAAGTGAAATACCTATTAAATTACAGAAGTATATTACTTTACATCTGATAAAAAGTCATTAATTTTGACTGAAATTAAATAAGACTTAACAATATAAAAACTGAGAACAAGACTCATGAAACATTTTTACGGCAGAAAATTGTGGATTCTGTGGCATTTAGCTTGACTGAAGGAATTAAAACGTCAGTCTTTCGGTTCATTTATCTTGCCACTGGCTAGACAGCGTTACAAACTGGTCAATTGATCAGTGGAATTTTAGAAAATGTTAATGGGTTAAATGAATTACTTTACACCGATAAATAATTATTACAATACTTCGCAAGGAAGAAATGACACTTACTAATTAGGCATTAAATGTCATTAAAATAGTAGTCTATTAACTAATAAAGAAGGAAATTGGCCTGAAATGTAAAATATAAGGTATTCGGTAATAATGTATTGACAGAATAAGAAAGAATAAAACTTTTACTAGCATTTGACATAAAGCTGGGTCAAGAGATGAGAAGAAATATATCCGATATTTTTCAAGCTCTATGATATGTACAGATGCCCGCTGGTTAGGTCTGTGCACATCACAGGAGGAATTGAAGTGTAACGTAATGAATTATATGAATATGGCAATGTGGTGTAATTAAAATATAGAGAGGGGAAATCAGGAGAATCCCCGGAAGAAACCTACCCTGACTCCGAACATAAAGGAACAACACATGGAATGACCGAGATGCGAAGTTGAGACTCAGAAATAGAGGTCGAGAGACTAACACCTTGCGCCACCGAATCCCCAACAGGATAAATATAATTACTAAATAAGCTATATTACAGTACAAGTGATAAGACGATGATGATTGGTGATAAAAATTCACTGATCAAAATATCAGACTTTTTGAGTTTTAAGATAATTTTACCCAGTTCTAGGAGTGTAGGTATAAATTTTACAATGTTTCCAACATTATTTATTTATTTATTTATATATTCATATATTTCAAGCAGAACTACTAGGCATCCAAATGGCAGTGAATTGGATCCAAAACAAAGCAAAGTAAATACTTCGTATTCAATACATGTAGACTCGCAAACAGCACTTCTGGTCATCTCTAACAAAATAACTACACAGACAACAGCAGTCAACATCAGAAAGAAAATTATAAATCTCAAGAATACAACTCAAATCTCACTAAACTGGGTCAGATTATCTAGCAAATATAGCTACCAGTTATAAAAAACTATAACTCCATCCCTATTTCTCGAGCCAAGCAACTACTGCTAAACTACTACAGAAACATATGGAATGTAACATATAACAACTTCGAGGAAGCACTTCAGACCAAACAGTTCATTCCTTCTATTCACTATAGGCTCTCTATATCCCTATGGTCAAATTTCATTCTTACACAATTCCTAACTAATCACGGATGCTTCCGTACATATCTTCACAGGATAAAAAATTCTCCGTCTCCCCTATGTACTGCCCAGAAAGTCCACCACAGACAGCAATACATCTTCGGATAGAATACTTCACTGTACTCAAGAGACCGGCCTCCTGTTCTTACATCTCAAACACTGCAGCAGATACTAAAGCTCCACATCAACACCATCGCAGTGACAAACTTCATCAGCAACATCTTTCGCACACTTCAAGAATAAACTCTTGAACAATCAAATTGCACCAACAGAAAATGTATAAAAATATATTATTTGTTCGTTGGTGTATAACTACTTACCTTTATATACTTGATTATTTCACTGACAGTATTTGAAGAAATAAATGTACATATAAGTTTATCGTATAAAGCAGTTTTTCAGCTTATGACTTAAAAGATGGAATATTTATTACCTCAAACGTTTTTCGAGTGAAGTTTTTGAATTATTTTTAAAAACGCATTTATAATTACAGATAACTTAATAGCAAATTTATATAACATATTTTTCATTTGTAACTAATGAAAAATATTTTCAATACTAAAGCGTTAGAATTATTTTGATCCTTGAATCTCCAAGTATATCACCAGTCTTGCAAAACCGAATTAGCCTAGTTTTTACAGTAAAGTATACGGTAGCTGCTCCATTTCTGTTGCAGTCTGTATACAAAGTAAGGCTACATTAATTTCATGTAAATACTGATCCTCGTCAACTCGTTTCCGACTGATGGCCGGATCGAGGGATGAGATGCGATAGAGTCTCTTACATTGAAGGTGTGTGAATAACAGACAGAATGCCATCGATCACAGCTGCCACACTATCACATGGACAGATAAAATGAAATGAAACGAAATGAATGAGATCAGTGTGGAGATATTAGAGAATGATATTTGTGGCAGGAATAAACGGGATAAACCCCGAATAAAACTGCGCCGTCTCCGTCCCGTCCACATCGAAACCCACATGGAATGCAGGAAACTATGAACTTTATACCCTGAAATTGTGTTCTGTAAGTGCTCTGAGAAGCTACATCCCGCTTTTCCAATTTCCTACGTATTACCTCATTCCTTACATTATATTTACGTCACCGCCTCATCATCGGGCAACTTTCTACTTTATACTGTATAAGCGTGAGCCATACTTGCACGAGCAACAGTCCAATACTATTTATGCTCAGATTCTCTTTGGTTTGGATGAAAGAGCCTAGTCGGCTCTTTTCATCAACTACGTTTGCAGTGACCAAGAAGACATTTAGTTAGAATGTATGAACAGTGAGATGTGTATGTATGAGTGTATTATTGTTTATTTTATTTTGTTTCGTTGTATTAATGCAGGGCTGCACCACACTTTATATCTGCTTATTTATTAACATTTGTCATCGGCGCAAACTTATTGTAAATTATGTTAATTCTAAATTTGTTCAATTTAAATATAATAAATTAACATTTTTAGTTAGAGATGCAATTCGGCGTTGATCTAAGAACCTTCTGTAATATTAGCTTAGTGTATAATGCAACCACTGATTCTCTGGCCTTGACGTTTTCACGACAGCTTGCCGATATGGATATTCAGTGGGAGTGGCCGCTTTATGTATGCGATTAGCAGACATACAGCTGATAACATCTCAGCGATTTCAAACCTTACTAGCGCGCTGTAGCTGCGTCAAGAGCAGTGATTGGTTGTGACAGACATCTACTCTCACTACAACCATATCCTTAGTGACAGTAAAGGGCGAATTCTCCCTTTACCCCTCGTATAACCTAAACTTCAGAGCCGGAGATATGGCGGCTCGAGTATGCAGTCTAGTTCACAGTGTCGCTATGAGTGCAATTAATGCTTACTTAAATAATTTCTCCGCCTTATCTGATTGCCATTCATGTTTACTACATTTGTGTCTGGAATTAGCTTCATTATTATTGTAACCAGCATTCTATTTGACTACGTAAGTTTATTTAATCGTGTGGTCCATCTGGGTTGTGTCTGTGTATTTAGAAGTAGTGATCTTCAAATAAGCACAACTCATTATTATTTATATTATAATTAGGGCTCAAAACAGTAGCGGTATCAGGACAGTAACATCTATACACATTGTTTACAAAATGCGCGTCTTTGTCGAGCGTCTCCACTGCCTGCTCGGAGCGGAGAGTGTGTATGTTCGACTCTTCTCAGTAATAGACCTGTTTACGTGACATATGGTTGTATCAGAATGCCGAAACAAACATTGTGCAAAGAAAAGGCCATTCCTACACAAAGCGGACTGTACTAGAAGTCTCTTCCGAGTAGCGTGTGTCAACGTGCAGTTTGTAAACATAGCAGTCTAAGTACGATGCAGCCTAGCCTATAACAATACTTTTTTTCAGCCCTAATTATTATATAAAAGCCCCCCTTTTAACTCGATCTCGAGAACCCGACTGTTAAATTCAAGCAGACGCCGCAATAATTGAGACACGTCCTTAGCATGAGACAATCCATCAAATTTGATCGTTCTTAACAGAATTCCTTTAGTTCTTTATCAATGACTTGCTCAGATGAAATCGAAGCATAGAAATATTCTGCGGTATAATCGGGAAACAAACGCCGGACTCCAAAGATTCTAGTGAAACATGCTATTTCTGTTCAACTAACATAATTACATTACCTAAATTTTATTCTTTTTTCCATTGCATATTGTGAATTCCATGGTAACTGACGTAACAATTGCAACAATATATATATATATTTTTTTAGCCTACAGATAGTAGGACACAATTTTTCCTCTTCAAAACATTATATAGGCGTATATATATATATATATATTATATTGAATTGGATTCGACTGGTAGTGTAATGGATATCACGCTGAGGTAGAGACTCAGAGATCCGGGTTCGAATCCCGTCCAGGCATTTATTTTTCTTATCATATCATATTAAGCTTGCATTGCTCAATGTTAAACATTTAATTATAACATCGATAAAGCGTCACTGCTATAAGGTAAAAATATTCTCTTTAATTTGCTTACTTGTTATAGTCAGCTACTAGATGGCAGTGAAGACCGAGTTCTCGCAAAATCTAGTAATAATGGAGAATATAATACATATATAAGAAAAATAAGTGTTTGAATTGGATTCGCCTGGTAGTGTAATGGATATCACGCTGAGGTACAGACTCAGAGATCCGGGTTCGAATCCCGTCCAGGCATGTATTTTTCTTATCATATATAGGCTATATATATATAATGTTGCAATACCTCTAACGGAAGATATGGGGATTATTTATATATTTAATAAAAATGTTTATACCTTATAGCCTATGCATGATTTTATATCGGTAATTGACATAACTGTAGAATGACATATTTTACAGAGTGAGAGTAAAATAATAATAATCTCTGAAAATTTCAATTTTATTTCAACCAGCAGTTGTGAATGTACTATATACAGAACGAGAAACAGAATACATGTTCTGAGTTTTATGTTCTATTAAATTTTAGCCACTAATTATACAGAATAAAGGTAACTGATGTAACAGCTTTCGCTTCTGCGTGGTATAAGAATTTTAATTAAAAGAAATAATCATTCATTTTTACGTTGAGTTCATATTATACAATACTTTGGGATGAAGGCACTTGAACATATTTTCATCAGTCTATGGAAGCAAGGAAGAAAGTTTAATTTTCATTTGTTATGTCAAATTGTACGTGGAATTCACCAAATACAAACTTTCCTCATTTTAATAATATAGGCCTAAACTATTTCTTCCAGTTCAAGAATTGGTATTGTTCCTCACTTAACAAAATAACTTCTAGTCCTGAAATTGGTCTTCGTTCTTGTGAAGAGTGGATTCATATATCTTCTTCCCTCTGGTCTATAAAATTAATGCATGTTGTGGTTACAGATCATCCTTTTTATATGATTTTAGTCAATTTTATAGATATTTTAATACATTTTTACACGATAGTGTGTTCTGTCGTATTTACAGCAATGGCGACCATGATTGAAAATTCAATTTCCTAAATTTCGGGGTTTCCAACCTAATTAACTATACTGTAATATTACATATTACGTACCTCGTCCGGGAAGTAAAACCACTGCCCTCTATATATATACAATGTATATACAAAAATATAACCAAAAGGTAGTGTTAATATACATTATACGAAACAAATCACTGTATTTTAAATGAACTTTGCTTGAAACAATAACTATAAAGCAATAAATTTGTACATGCAGCCATCTTATGACTGATTAGTATCACGGCCTACTGTAGTCTCAACTAATAAGTTCGGCATAAACATTGGCCACAAAAAATAATAGACAACGCGCGTTTATGAAGTGTTTTAGGGAATCTTGGAAATTAAAAACCTTGCTATCGCTCGGTTTTTAATCATATCCTCACTTCTGTAAAAACGACTTCCCAACCTCGCATTGTAATATACACCGTGTCCCATTTAAACCTCCCAAATTTTAATTAATCATAATTTTCAAAGTATGCGGAATTATGAAATCAGGTTGGTATTAAAAAAAAGAGAAACTCAAAGAATTTTTGTTTTCAATGTTGCAGTTAATTCATCTGTCGCATGTTGAACAATAATGACAAAAAACAAAATGGCGACTCCTTAGCAACGAGAACAAACTGTTTACTGGTATGCAGAGACGACGTCAATAATTACAGTACAAAGAAATTACCGGAGAGAATATGGAGGAAATGTATCTGATGGGAAAACCATTAAGGCATGGTTTGAGAAGTTTCTGGCGACTGAAAGCGTTGAAAAAAATCAGGAGGTGCACTTACACGTGTTTCAGGAGAAAAGATTGAAGAAATTAGAGCAAAATAGAGGTGTTTTAGTGTGTGGCAATGAAAATTCTTTGAGTTTCTGTTTCGTTTAATACCGGCCTCATTTCATAATTTCGCGTACTTTGTTACTTATGATTAATTAAAATGTGGGAGGTTTGAATGAGACATCCTATATTATTATTACTATACTTGTTAGTTACCGCCATAATTTTCTTCTAACTGCATTTTTCATCTTATACTTTAAATTTAATCTACGTGTCTTCTCAAACGTCACACTTCTGATATCCATTTTATTTTCACATTTTTCACATTCAAATTTCGCTGCTAAAGAGTAACATTAATTTTGATAAAATGTTATGTAATAGTTATTCAATGTTTGTCCTAATTGCATTTCCCAAATATACATTAATTCCATTATGTAGGCTTAATATTTATATTATTGTTAAGAGATTATCCTCTTCACTCCGGAATTATATTTTATTGTTTATTTAAATCCGATGGTATATTTACATTGTTGCTGGTGGATGTAGTCTACTTGCGCGTTTATTTAATAACCCCACGAGTAGCACGGCTTCAGGCGGATTACCCTTACATGTAACCCAAAGACGATAAGTCAGAATAATAGAGATAGCTTACTTTGGTCGAATGGGTAACACTTCTTCTTCTCCTTCGGCTTTCCCCGACTTATAGGTTTGCCGTCTTAAGTTTCCATGTATCTTTATCATAAGTAATGCCACGAGTGATTTCCAAATTATCGATAAATTCACGACTCACGAAGTGAGGAGTGAATTTATCTAGAGAATTTGGAAATCAAGAGTGGCATTTGTTAGGACTATTTAACGAATAAAATAAAGCTGTTTACTCACAAATCATTATTTAACTACAGTTATTTAAAAATATTTTTATATTTAAAGTAAACGGTGATGTTTGAAAACTAATGAGAAACGATAGGTAGCCTACGCTTCTACTGCTTCTTTTGTTTATCACTGCAACCAGATCATACTATTTATTGCCAAAGGAACGCAATATTGTAAGAATGCTCTCTAGTGGAGAAAAAATGAAACACATCAATCTGTATATTAATTCATTTTTGATGTCGTATACATTTAAGAAAGTGCAAACAGTGGTTTCTTTTTTTGGTGGTATAATCAATTGCTACAAATGTTGACATGTAAGCACTATTATATACAATCTGGTAGCCGTATTTGTTATAGGCTCAGTCACTGCAAAATAACGGTCAGACCTGTTCAGAATATTAAAAAGGAGGAGCTTTGCTTAATATATGATAATCCTAACGTTGATAATTATTTCGTGAAACACGTCTCTGATTGGTTGTAATACAGAAATCATTGAAACGTGATTGGTCATTGACTCCCATTTGGGGCATGAGTTAAATAGTCATTCCAATCTCCCTCTTCCAAATTCCTATCCTCCATTACTGTTCTGACGTAGGTTTTCCTTTTCCATCTTGGTCTGCCACGTTTATTTCTTCCAGGAGGTGACCATTGGTATATTTATTTTGCTATCTTTCATTTTCCATTCTTTGTACATGGCCATACCATTTAAACATTTGATTTTCAATCCTCTTAACAACAGATGTGGTGACATTCATTTCTCTCCAAAGGAATTCATTTCTTATTTTATCCTGTCTTGTTTTTTTGGAGGCTTCTTCTAAAATAATCAAATTCAACTGTTCTAATTTTATTCTTTTGTAATTCTGTCAAAGACCATGTTTCGCTTCCATGTGACAAAATATTCTGTATTATGCTCTTATAAATTTTCAATTGTAAAAATACTAACCGTCAAGAAACGCAGGCATGAGTTCCAATGGAGTAACATTTTCTGATAATAAATTAGTCCCCCCATTCAGATACCAGGCTGGTAATACTTCAAGTGATCCAATTCAAAGTTGAACAATATAGGCCTAAACATGTTCCTAGCAACATGGAATATTAGGCTTTTATGCAGTAGTGGGACACTAGAAATATTAATACGAGTCGACAAAAACCCTTGAACATAGGCCTACTAATCACCCTACAGGAAGCTAGATGTCCGGGAGAAAGTAGTCAGGATTCAGGAAGCTTTAAGTCGCATTACACATTTTGAAGTAGTGGGGGATTTAAGTAAATTATAAGATGAATAATATTACAAACAGGAATTAAGTGCAGAAAGAAATTACACATGGAATCAACTATCGAAACGCATGTTTTTATGCATCATAGGAACTTTCGTAATTCCAATTTCTCTAAAAACAGTGCTAAACAAAAAAAAAGTTATTCTTCCAGCTCTACAATACTAATGTAAACATGGTTTTTACTTTAAAAAAGAGGAGAAAAGTTTACGAGCAATTGAGAATAAAGTGCTTAGGAAAATGTTTTCGATTAAAGATAGATGCACAGACAGATAAAAAAAACACTCAGTTACACGATCGGACAGTGGGTGTAATAATAAAGAATTAAGTCTCGTAGACTTACATTCGGCAGGGCATGTGGCACGAATAGAAATAAAAGAGGAGCATGGAATATTCTTGTAGGAAAATGAGAGTGAGAGAGATGAGTTTGGAATTTTTTTACATGGTCTAAAAACTGCAAAGTAGAATACAAAGAGCAAAAATGAACTTCCATTGAAAAAAAGGCTGCACAAGATTGGATCGGATAAGGAATGAAGATATACGAACAGAGTTAAAAATATATCCATTGGATGAGAAAATCAAAGAATATCGAGAGAAATGGTTTACACACGTGGAAATAATGAATGTATCAAAATTACCAAGAGCAGCATTCAAATACAAGCCAAGAGGTTCAAGGAATGTAGGAAGGCCAGTGAAAAGATGGACAGAACAACTGTGAGGCGGAACAAGCAATTTGCCTAGCCTTGAAGTGAAGAAGAAAAATAAGAAGAAGAAGAAAAATAAGAAGAAGAAGAAAATCAGAGTTAAAGCTCCCATTGATGGATCAAAAATGAGGTGGAGTAATATCACTAACCATGATTTCAAAGAGATGGCTTATACAAGCAACGATTTGGAAATATTAGCTCAGAATAGTGATGTACACAGAGCATTTGCGATCATAAACCTCCAGTTTTTATAGTGGCAGTCAGATTAATGGATATGTTGAGGACAAAGTAGTATTCGTTATTTTGAAAGCAAATTTCGTTCTCGTGGTCTAAAATTGGGAATCTTTATACGAGCCAAAAACTGATTTTCAGCGTTATAATGGTTTCTTTTTGTTACGTGAGTTATCAATTATCTAAATTATTTACATTTTTACAAAACATAAGGGTAAACGTAATGGATATTTAGTGTTTATAATTTGTGATACAGTAATTATGTACTAAGCTTTTTTTTATAATTTATGCAGTACTGACACCTCATTAAAAGTTAGAAATAAAGTAAAAATATGTGCTTCAAGGATAGATTTATAACATCATTAATAAAAACATGTCATAGTTGCCTTAAGTTATTTATAGAGTGAGAAAAAATATTGAAACAATCAAGTCTGATGTTTGGTATTAAGGGGCTGAAGTGAAAAAATCTTGGTTAGTTTGAAAGATTGATAAATGGCGTCCAAAATATTTAAATATATTCACATGCTCGAACATCTGATCATTTACTATTATTAAGGAACGTATTAGGTTATGTATCCAATTATAATAGAATACTTTAAAGACATATTAGAATGTATAATTTTCTGCCTATATTTATAATGATAACTTTACAGAAGTCATTTACAAATTTGAGGAATGTTACAGATCCGAGAGTTTGGCTCAAATGTTAGTTTGAGACTGATTTTCTGAAGATCCCGGGATAAAACACTTGTGCGGACAGATCTGAGAGAGTTTTTTTTTCTCCTGGTTTTGCTAATTCTTAAAGACAGATGATACACTAGAATTTCATTGCCGAAATCAATTTAAGCATAATCATTATTTCTTAGTAGAATTAATTGTGTTAACGTCCTCAGAAAACTCATGAACACTGCACAGCCTACCGGATTCACTAAATATCCTAATTTTATTTTATTGTTATTTATAAAAGCATTTAATATTACATCATAGAGCATATGTATTTATTACTTGTTTTGTTTATTAATTTTTTACGATACTATGAAATGGAGAGTATTATTAAATATGTCTTTGTAATAAAATTCCAACACAGGAATCTTGACGATTGAGGAAAACCAATAAAACACCTCATTCAGATTATTTGGAGTTAGGATTTGGAACCAGAACCTTTCAAACACGAGTCTTCAAAGCTACCACTAGAGCCAATTTTAATTAACTTTAAATCACGGATGCTCAATTCAACCAAGTGAGGGGAGTAGATAAGGTTCCCGATCTATAGATTTGACATAATTAAGTATTTGTAAGGTGGTCAGCGTCGAACATTCATTACTAGGCCGTTTTACGTTGCTTTTAGGTTATATCAGGCTAAAAATCACTGCAAGCATAATGCGTCATTTTGACGCCATGTTTACATCATTCATGACAGGATCTGCAACAAGGAGGGAGATTTTATTTCGCCTCTCAGTGGCACACTGTGTCACTGATGCGCATCTCTGCTTTAAATGTTATACAATGTATAAATAAGATTTTTTTGAATGTATGTGCCTAAAATCTTGAAGTTTTTATCTAGCAATGCCAACGGGGGGGGGCACTTTAAGCCCACCTCCTGTCATTTATTTAGTTCTATATTTTAATTATTTACTAGAAGCATGAAGTTAATAGTTATTGTCAAACATTGCCTCTAGTATTGAAGTGCGTAATTGTTTGTAAGTTTTCATTGTTGGTAATTTTATAAAACAATGATAATTTTTAATAGGTTAGCGGAAGTGGCAACCATCTAGATGGGGTTAGTACATCCAGGAGCTGGACCTAAAGCTTTGAGGTGGCAGCCCCACCAATGGCCTGCTCTGCATAGCGTTGGTACCGCGATCAGAGGAAAACATATTACTCGTATTCTTCACAATGGGAACTCGGACGGACTTAACAAAAACAATGGCTGTCCCTGTCCTTTTGTATGGGAATGAATCTTGGATTACCACTACCAAACAAGAAAGTAAAATCCAAGCAGCCGAGATGAAATTTTTAAGAAGAGTAAAAGGCTGCACTAGAATGGACCAGATAAGAAACGAGGATATCCGTGAAGAAGTGCAGATCTACTCCATAAAAGACATGTAGAAAGAATGGAAGAAAGTAGATTGCCAAATAAAATCTTCCATTATTTTCCAAGAGGAAGAAGAGATGTCGGACGTCCTCGGAAGAGATGGTCTTAGATCTATTAGTGAAGACGGAACAGGCAACTCTTGCCTAAACCAGGAAGTGAAGAAGATGATCTGTTATTGTGGTCATGAAGTACCCCCCTCCGTTGGTAGTTCTTGTGATGCATAACATGTATTGAATGTCTTGGCTTCTTCAAAAATTGTTTTATATCTATAATTCTATTTTTACCAATTTGGAATTGGTTTATGTAATTTATTATTTCATTATTGATTGGTCTGATAGTTTTTTCCCTTATAACACACATTTTTTTAGTTCAGTATTCAGCGTATCTGTTGTGCAGTTATAGTAATTTACACAAGTGAATAACTGAATTATTTCAAAATGTCTCGAAGTTCTTTGACTGACAAGAAATGTTGGCTATACTTGATATTGAAATAGTTTTAGATTTTGAATTTGATGATAGTGAAGAGGAAGTGAGTGAAACAGAAGATGAAAATATTGTGCGTGAGCAAGTTGACGAAACAATTTTATTAGCTTCTGTTAATGAAAATGCCTTTACATGATTATACCACCAATGATTAGATTTGGGTATTGTCCTGAAATTATTGTTTTTACAAGTACCAATAATTAATTTGCAGAAATGTTCTACTTGCACAGACATACTACTATATCAAAACCTAAATATGTAATGTGATTAATGAAAACAAAATGTAAAACTAAGGTAAATATTACACTAATAATAACGGCATTCTATAGAATTTAATTTTAAAACAAATATGTTAGGACGTGTTCAAAAAATTACTTATATATTGTTTAAAGTGGTGGTCACAAAGTACCCCCCCCCACCGTTAGTAGTATAAGTTCTGTAATATGGGTTGGTATTGTTAGGTTTCAAACAATTGTTTCTAAGTTCTGAAAGATTATAAAATAATACAAACAGCGGAATACAGGTAACTTTTTTACCATGCTTAATTAGCTGAAGGGCTTAACAAAAATAACAAAACGAGAAAAAAAAAGAATTATGGAGAAAATTACATACAAAGTACAGTGAGTGGATAACGATAAACGCAAATTGTTTTATACTCTTTGCACTATTAGTCACCAGCTGTCCAGGTTCACTACTTATAGCCTTTTGGTAACAAACAGTTCATTAATTTATGTAACGGTCTATTACAGGACTTAAAAGATATCATAAAGAATATCACTGTAACCTTTTGCCCTCACCGCCATTCAACTGAACATAAGTTACCCATTTTATATGTATTTCATGGTCAATACAGCTCCTACTTTAAAGAGAGCTGTTAGAGCGGGATGGACGCTTTAAAAATAATCCAGGTTTAATAAAAGGAGAAATAATGCGTTAGCTGTTAGGAAAGGACATAAACTGGATTATTGCTAACGATCTGAATACATAATATGAATGAAAAAAATATACAATTTTCAAAGTTGATGAAATGTGAATGCATAATGCGTTTAATATACCCCACGGAAATAATTTACATTCCTTTTAAACAAGAAAGTCTCATTAAAAACATAAAATTATAAATTTAATATCTGTAAGATACCGTTTTTCTGAACTCCGTTAATTTTTTAATGGTAGACTTTCGAAACACATTCCATTGTCAGTAGATGGTTTTTGAAGAGTTAACAAAATCAATAAAGTTGAGGAAGACGGTACATTTACTATTGAGTTCGGTATTTCTTGGTAGAGCACACACATTCCCTTCATATATCCTTATCCTTAGATGAAGTCTTCCTTAATTTCATATAAAATCAATCGTCTTCAAATTATGTTTAATGTTAATCTCAAATCCCCTCCATAGTATATTTACCTTGTTGTGGTGGAGTGGCTTACGTGCTTAGTCCATTCGCCTCAGGTTTCAATGCTCAATGAATTTCCTTGGAAACCGGATTTAAGTCACTGTAAATTATAGTGTCTATTTACAGATATTCAAAAGAAACAAAATATAACGGTACTTCCGATTGAGGGTCTTTCCACTTTTCAGCGGTTGCCCTTTTACCAGCCGGCTGCTGGCCCTTCACATCCACATGTGTCAATCACAGTGGTAGATGATCAACAGCCAGTGTAGGGGTGACATGTGGTTAGCATGTCGAGTCCCCCAGCCGTTATAGCTGGTTCCTCAACCTGGAGCCGGTACTTATTGTAGCTACCCAATTGCCTCACGATGCTGGGTGGGCACCGGTCCCATACTGGCCGAAATACCATGAGAAAATTTCTTCCACCATGGAGACTCGAACCAGCGCAAGTCCCGTAGCTCTGCGCCAAGGCTTCCTACCTTAACCGCTCGGCTACGGCGCGGGACTTAAGATCGGAATAAGGGCGAAGGCCAAAATATATTCCTCTATTATTCATAAATGTTAACAAAATATTAGCCTGCAAAATATGTAATAGCAGAGTTAAGCTAGTGTTCCTCGTCTTCTGAGTTGAAGGCCATTTAACTGCCGGCGAGTCTACCTCGTCTTTTGAGGCGAATGGGTTAAATGATCCTGGGAGCTATGCCGGCGGTAGCATTGCTGCCGATAGGGTTATCCATGCCGTACTGGTCGAAAGTGATAAGCCAGACGAGAAAAGTGCCTTCATAAAAAGAGTGACGATCTTTCACCGCAAAAATACAACCGACAAGAAATGCGGACATGAGTTCCACTGTGATCAAATAGTCCCCTTCGGTTCTCCGAGCGGAGACTACTTCAGGGAACCCATGCCAAAAGCACGTATGGGGGAATGAAGGACGTGCATGGAAGCTTCTTATAGGAAAACGAGAGGGAAAACCCACTGTTGGTAGACCAACAATGAGATGGGAGAATAATATTAACTATGATTTCAGGGAAGTAGATTATGCAGGGAATGATTGGAAAGCAGGCTCATGATAAGGATGTATGGAGAGTTTATGTCGGCGCGGCTATGAACCTACGGGTTCGATAGTGCCAGTGAGTAAGTAAGTAAGTTAATCTCAAATCTCATTTTTGGTCTACATCCAGTGGGCTTTTCCTCTGATTTTCCTACAAGACGTTTCCATGTTCCTCTTTACACGTTTAAGAAGGTAATTTTAAATTAAAAGAATGTATTCTGACTGATATCACAACGGAATTGTACAGCCTATTGAATAATAGTGTAGTTGTAGTTAATATATGTAAATTCTAAATGAAACTTTTCCGCGATTGTTATATTGAATTTAATAAATAAAATTTCTATCCAAAACAAATACAGAGCTATTCAGAAAGAAGGAACATACTTCAAACATTTATATCTTCCAAACTACAAAAAAATAGAAACACACTTCCAAAGTTCCTAGTAAGAGAAAGTTTGAAGTTCCGATCACGGCCGCGTTGGCGCTGTTGCTGAAAGTTGCGATCACGGTCGTATTAGCGCTGTTGGATTGGAAGAGGAGGAGCAGAAGATCAACTTGATCGTCGCGTTGGTGGCCTCCCAGGTTACCAGACCTAACCCCGTGTTATTTGTATCTATAGGGTTACATAAAAGACCGTGTTTTTATCTCCCCTATGCCTGACACTTTTGTAAATATGCAACATCGAATTGTTGAAGCTGTGAATTCGGTAACCAGAGACCAGATGAATCATGTGTGGCAAGAAATGAGCCACCGTTTTGATATTTGTCGTGTAAAACATGGTGGTCATATTGAATGCATAACATACTGAAATTTGAACTTTGTCTTTCCAGCAACGTTGGAATTGTGATTCTATTTTTTGTAATTTGGAAGAAATAAATGTTTGAATTCTGTTCCTTCTTTTTGAACAGGCATGTATAACATGAGAGCGTTAAGTCTGAAAATTGAAATTGCAAACAATAAAATATGTAATAAAATTACGCGATCGCCACAACGAACTTCACTCAGAGTCCTTGATTATGGGGCTTAGGGTTAAATGATATGTTATTGATGTTGTGGTCGCCCAGGTCACCTGACTTTACACTTTGGGATTGTTGCTTGATCATATTCTGCAAACTTCACACCAATGGATTACTTTTTTTGGGATCATGTAAAAATTCGGAATGATTTAATATCTTCAGGGGAAATCTCTCTGCTTTCTTTAAAAAATAATTAGTCAAGTAAGAGAGCACTAGAGTTTTGCTGCACAAATAAGACAAAGATATTTTAATTTGACATCACAATGACATCTGAAATGCATAGGGATGTGGCGACATCACCGCCCGATCTTCAATTCGTAATTGACCTACCCAGTGGCTGATGATAAGGTAGCTGGGACACCCTGTCGCTGGGGGACATAAAACAGAAGCTTTTCAAGTTTGGTGTTTGGCGTGAGACTGACAACCTCATCCAGTAAACGGTTAACATTAGGAAATCTGAAGAAGAAATATCCTGCCTCATTTCTTCAAATCGACTAGGCAAGTTATAAAGGGCCTGAGAATTGGATTTTTTAATATATTAATAATATACCAAGCTGAAGCCTTAAGCAAATTGTTAAATCAGTTGAATGACACAATGCCAGAAGAAACCAGGAAGTTGGATCACCGAAGATTAGATAGGAAGATTGTGAGAGGCAGGGCATATGGAATTTTGGAGTTAAGAACTGGAGAAACGCGGCATTGAAAAGAGAAGAGTGGCGAAAACTAGTGAAGAAGGCTAGCTCCCATAGAGGCTGCCGAGCCATTGATGATGAATTACATCTCAAAGTTTGTCATAAACACCCTGTAAGTAATTTCTCGGCTACATTAATATATTCTTATATATTTCTTTATGTCCACCGCTGTTGTCTCGAGGTAGCGTGCTGCTTTGTCACGCACCGAGCCCAGGTTCGATCCCGGTCGCAACAATTTTCCTGGGTAAGGTGTTTTTCGGGGACCTGTAAGATAAATGTCAGGAAACTTTTAGGCCCAAACGGTCCCCGAACATCATCTGGCCAATTATCAACATCATATTCGCTTAATTACCTTAAGTTTAGTTTAAGGCCTCTTCTGACGCATCATTACCATAATCAACTCTCATATCATCGGGGCAGCGTAACCCCGCCTTCCAGGCGCCCCAACCACAAAAGTGGGTTAAAAGCACGCTATGCCAGGAGAGAACACCAGAAATGTCGTAATGACAATCTAGGGCATTTAAAAAATGTATATTTCTTTATAATGTTCACTTATTGTTATTTAGAAGCCTACATGAGCTTAAACCAGTATAATATCTATAACGTTTTGCGTTTCATATATTTTATGCGTGGGATTATGATAACAATGTTTTTTATGAATTATAATTTAGTGTTGCTTTGTTTGCTGAGGACGAAATTAAAAAAAATATAGAAACCAACAAATTATTTTAATTTGCATTTTTTACATTAAGTTGAATTTAAAAATAGAGAAAATTAAAATGGCTGAGAACGTATATCTTAATTGGAAAGACATAAACTTATATTTTAATATGTGGTTTTACATTACGTATTTCTCTTGCCCCTAGAGGTCAGTAGAATTGACTCGCTCTGGTCTCGGGTTAATTATCTACACTGTGAATCATTTGGGGGGGATCTACATCATTACAAAAACATTATCCCATTATTTAACGCGATGACGTGGTTAAACGATCGTTAAAGCATGAGAACTCGCTCTAAAATTAGAAAATGTGTCGACGCTTTTATCCACGCTACTCATATGCCTTTTGTTATACAGTGTCTGAAACCGCAATCTGCTATTAAAGGTCAGCTATCCGATTGGCCAAATCAACTTAATACCACCTCCATCACACCATTTTATTATCATTACACATCCACAAGCCACATCAAATCAAATATTACTATATCTCACGACAATAATAGTGATGATATGATGATGATGTTGATGATAATAATAATAATAATAATAATGGTAATAATAATGGTAATAATAATGATAATAATATTAATAACTTCCTACTCTTAGTTTAACCTCACATTTTTAGGTAACGTTTTTTATTCATGTCATTTGCGCCTTACAGTGACACGTCCTAACGGGAGAGGAAGTTCAAATCTTGGATCATATACATACTTTTTGACCACACAAAGACATGTAAGAGTAGTAATTTATATATGAGAAGATAGTACTAAGTATAATAATAAAAATGTAAAAAGGTTTAACCAACTTAAAGGTATTATATGAGGAATAGAAGAATAAAATAAAATGATTATTTTAGACTGACATCCTAATTTTATGGAATTAACTAATTCTTCATCATCAGAAGTAAGTGCTAATTTACTATAAATAGGTTTAAGTTGCTTTCAGTTATCTGATAAATCTCTTAATTCAGAATTAATGGAGGGAATTATCCGGAAGCCTGGGTGACAGGGGTAATCAAACCGCTATACAAAGGGAAAGGTGGGTCTCATAAACCAGAAAGTTATAGGGGAATTTGCCTCTTGTCAGTGTTCGGAAAAATATATTGTAAAGTACTTTACGAACGGACGAGACAATGAGCTAAAGTGAACAATAGGATTTCAGAATATCAGGCAGGTTTTAGAGAAGGGTACTCCACAGTGGACAACGTATTCGTTCTGAGAACATTAATTGATGATAATCTGAAAAACAAGAGGGTTAAATTATTTTGTGCATTCGTTGATTTTAAAATCGCATTTGATACTGTGGATCTAAGTACACTGTGGGAAAAATTACATCGGAAAGATTGTCACATAAAATGATACATGCCTTAATGTCAATTTATAAATATGTTAAATTTTGTATAAAAGTAGACCAAGGGCACATCACAGAGGGCAGTGAAGCCAATCGGGGAGTGACACAAGGCTGCATTTTGTCACCAATGCTATTTAATCTATTCGTTGATGATATTGTAGACGTAATGCTACAAGGAAAAATTGAGGCTCCGGAGATAAGAAATGTTAAAGTCCCAGTCCTGTTGTATGCAGATGATTTAATTATCTGTTCAAAGACAATC
The DNA here is from genome assembly GCA_030220185.1 of Diploptera punctata. Classification (NCBI taxonomy): domain Eukaryota; kingdom Metazoa; phylum Arthropoda; class Insecta; order Blattodea; family Blaberidae; genus Diploptera; species Diploptera punctata. The sequence goes on from JASPKZ010002327.1 coordinate 208,297, forward strand.
AAAGGATTGTAAAGAGGTCTTGATCTACTGGAAATATACTGTAGGAATTGGGGATTGACTGTAAATGTTAGTAAGACAAAAACAATGACTTCAAAAATGGGACGGTTTATGGTAGAGCAGAGGAATGGAAATACAGAGATCAAACACTTCAAAACGTGAAATATTTTGAATATCTTGGTACGACGTTGAAAATGAACGGAAAGTGGAAGAAACATATTGATATAGCATTATTCAAAGGGAGGGGACAACTTAATAGTATTCTCAGTATTCTGGGTAGAGTGCCTGATATTCCAGTTAGTACGTTAGAAAAAATGTATGAAGCGATGGTGAGGCCTGTAATGCACTATGGTAGTGAGATTTGGGGTTTTCAAAGAACGGAAATACTGAATAAGGTATATAGGCATTTTCTAAAATATATTACAGGACTTAGTAAGGCCGTTTCTAACTGTGGGATTTTATATGAATTTGGGCAATTTCAGGACGACATAAACGGCAAAATTCGTGTACTCAAGTACTGGTTGCGGCTGATCCAAGGTGAACAAACAATGCTCAGAGCAATTTGTTACGACCACCAAATTAGGAACGCAAATGTGAAATTCTGGGCAGACGAGGTTAAGAGGGAACTCCAAAAGATTGGGATGGGTTGGGTATGGGAAAAAGGGACTGAAAATCGCAAGAATGTGTGGAGAAAAATAAGGAGGAGGTACTTAGATATAAACCGACTAAATATTTCGGCCGAATGTGCGGGAAAACGATCACTGTTTTTACGAAGAGACCTAAAACAAGTTTGGGGAAAAGAATCTTATAGACTCAATCTAGGATTTGAAGAGAGATCAGGGCTTGCTTGGTTCAGGTTAGGGGCATGGAAATTTTTAAAAATTAGCGACGATCACGATATGTCAATATGTCCAATGTGCGGGAGCTTTGAAGACCAGATACTTATATTAGGAAAATGTAACGATTTAGAATATTGGATGCATCAGTTATTACCGGAAAGATTTCTAAATTCAAATCGTGAAAGATTGGCATGCTACGAGTTACTGGTAAACCCAGAAAATTGGATAAACTTGGGTAGATATCTGGACAAAACGCGGAAAATAAGAAAAACACTTATTCAGGAATAAATAAATATGTTAGTAAATTGCCATGCCATTAATTCTTGATAATTCTACATAACTAAGTTAATGGATAATGTAATTGTATTGATATCTAATTGTAATACTTTTTTTTTTGTTTTTAAACATCAAGTTTGTAGTTTGGAAGATATAAATGTTTGAAGTATATTCCTTCTTTCTGAATAGCCCTGTATTTGTTTTGGATAGAAATTGTATTTATTAAATTCAATATAACAATCGCGGAAATGTTTCATTTAGAATTTACATATATTAACTACAACTACACTATTATTAAATAGGCTGTACAATTCCGTTGTGATATCAGTCAGAATACATTCTTTTAATTTAAAATTACCTTCTTAAACGTGTAAAGAGGAACATGGAAACGTCTTGTAGGAAAATCAGAGGAAAAGCCCACTGGATGTAGACCAAAAATGAGATTTGAGATTAACTTACTTACTTACTCACTGGCACTATCGAACCCGTAGGTTCATAGCCGCGCCGACATAAACTCTCCATACATCCTTATCCTGAGCCTGCTTTCCAATCATTCCCTGCATAATCTACTTCCCTGAAATCATAGTTAATATTATTCTCCCATCTCATTGTTGGTCTACCAACAGTGGGTTTTCCCTCTGGTTTTCCTATAAGAAGCTTCCATGCACGTCCTTCATTCTCCCATACGTGCTTTTGGCTAGGGTTCCCTGAAGTAGTCTCCGCTCGGAGAAGAGAAGGGGACTATTTGATCATAGTGGAACTCATGTCCGCATTTCTTGTGGGTTGTATTTTTACGGTGAAAGATCGTCACTCTTTTATGAAGGCATTTTTCTCCTCTGGCTTATCACTTTCGACCAGTACGGCATGGATAACCCTATCGGCAGCAATGCTACCGCCGGCATAGCTCCCAGGATCATTTAACCCATTCGCCTCAAAAGACGAGGTAGACTCGCCGGCAGTTAAATGGTCTTCAACTCAGAAGACGAGGAACACTAGCTTAACTCTGCTATTACATATTTTGCAGGCTAATATTTTGTTAACATTTATGAATAATAGAGGAATATATTTTGGCCTTCACCCTTATTCTGATCTTAAGTACCGTTATATTTTGTTTCTTTTGAATATCTGTAAATAGACACTATAATTTACAGTGTCTTAAATCCGTTTTCCGAGGAAATTCACTGAGCATTGAAACTTGAGGCGAATGGACTAAGCACGTAAGCCACTCCACCACAACAAGGTAGATGGAAAGGATGATTTCTGTGTCTTGTCATTTATTAATTAACTTCTCTAGAATACAGGGTTCTAAGAACTGCAAATACATATGACTGGATAATAGCTACAGCTGATTCTAATATTAGGAGGGCAATTTGGGTATTTAGAAGTAAAGAGAGGATTTGAGATTAACATTAAACATAATTTGAAGATGATTGATTTTATATGAAATTAAGGAAGACTTCATCTAAGAATAAGGATATATGAAGGGAATGTGTGTGCTCTACCAAGAAATACCGAACTCAATAGTAAAAGTGAGTTATTGATTTTGTTAACTCTTCAAAAACCATCTACTGACGATGGAATGTGTTTCGAAAGCCTACCATTAAAAAATTAACGGAGTTCAGAAAAACGGTATCTTACAGATATTAAATTTATAATTTTATGTTTTTAATGAGACTTTCTTGTTTAAAAGGAATGAATATTATTTCCGTGAGGTATATTAAACGCATTATGCATTCACATTTCATCAACTTTGAAAATTGTATATTTTTTCATTCATATTATGTATTCAGATCGTTAGAAATAATCCATTTTCTGTCCTTTCCTAACTGCTACCGCATTATTTCTCTTTTATTAAACTGGATTATTTTAAAGCGTCCAGTCCGCTAACAGCTCTCTTTAAAGTAGGAGCTGTATTGACATGAAATACATATAAAATGGGTACGTATTTCAGTTGAATGGCTGTGAGGCAAAAAGGTAAAGTGCTATTCTTTATGATATCTTTTAAGTCCTGTAATAGACCGTTACATAAATTAATGAACTGTTTGGTACCCAAAGGCTATAAGTGTGAACCTGACAGCTGGTGACTAATAGTGCAAAGAGTATAAAACAATTTGCGTTTATCGTTATCCACTCACTGTACTTTGTATGTAATTTTCTCCATAATTCCTTTTTCTCGTTTTGTTATTTTTGTTAAGCCCTTCAGCTAATTAAGCATGGTAATTGATACATTCTTTCCACGTGTGTAAACCATTTCTCTCTATATTATCTGATTTTCTCATCTAATGGATATATATTTAACTCTGTTCTTATATCTTCATTCCTTATCCGATCCAATCTTGTGCAGCCTTTTGTTCTTCTAAGGAAGTTCATTTCTGCGCTTTGTATTCTACTTCGCAATTTTTTGGTCATTACCCAAGTTTCGCTCCCATAAAGTAATGCAGGAACTGCCAATGTTTTATAAAACTTCAATCTACTATCTCTTCTTGTTTTATTCTTTAGTGCTTTATGTATAGTTCCGCATATCATTTGAAATTTCGACAGTTTCATATGTATGTCTCTTTCACTTTTTGTGTTTTTAGTAAAATTACAACCCAAATAATTAAAATGTCTTACTTGTTCCAGAGGTTTGTTTTCTATTACGATTTTTGATCTTATATGATCATTTCCCCAAAGTGGCATTATTTTTGTTTTTTCTTTTGATATTTTGAAATTATATTCTTGACATAACTGATTTAATTGATGTAAAGAGTACAGCAAATTATTTTCATTTTCTTGAATAATAACCACATCGTCAGCATACATTAAAACGTTCAAAATTTTAAAACGGTCCATTCTTATACCTATATTAACAATACTTTTCCAACTTTGGATGATGTCATTAATATATAGATTAAAAAGGGTAGGTGATAAACTACACCCTGTAGCGAATAATATGATAGGATACATACAAACTAAAATAAAACTCTAATATACGTAGATCTAAAACTAAAAAAATGTTCCGAAATATATTAAAAGTATACCATAAGATAAACATGTCTTATAATAGAACATAAAAATCAGAAAATTACAAGGATTATGGAAATTATATCAAATATTTTATTAAAATTAAATAAATCAATAAATAACCAAAATATTATGTATTATTAATATCGCTATAAAAGATGTATGTGGAAAAGTAGAAATATATACAGGTAAAATTCCATCTACATTGTCCAGAATAAATCGGTATTGCCAAATGCTACCGGACTACAGAAATAACAAATGATATAGGAACACAAAGGGTATTGTCAAAAGAATAAAACTATTTCCATTTATTAGTCTATACAAATTCCAAGAAATAAGGATATAATGAGTTACTACCTGACTAACACAGATAACAAAATACATTCATCCCACCTTTAGAAAGATAACAATCTCTTAATATTGACAGTTTACAAAACTGAAGAAAATGAAAAACATTTATCTATTAAATATCAATGAAGCAATTAACCCAGTTCTTAGAAACTGTAATTAAAGCTATTAAACAGAAAACCCCCTTTAGGGAAACACATACTAGCAAATAAGATTATTGTAACACACACATACATATATATATATGGTATGATAAGAAAAATAAATGCCTGGACGGGATTCGAACCCGGATCTCTGAGTCTGTACCTCAGCGTGATATCCATTACACTACCAGGCGAATCCAATTCAAACACTTATTTTTCTTATATATGTATTATACTCTCCATTATTACTAGATGTCGCGAGAACACTGTCTTCACTGCTATATATATATATATATATATATATATATATATTCAAATTGTAACGAGTGGAATCGAAAGAAGTGGGAGGACCTATCGTCTTTATAAGCGAGAAAATATATCGAAATATTCTCACTCTCAGTGATTCTGTATTGAGTGTTAAAACATCGTAGATCTATAGACCGCGATCTCCGAATCAGTTAAAGCTCACTCTCGGTCACTCTGGGTTCAGTGTTAAAACATCGTAGATCTATAGACCGCGATCTCCGATTCAGTTAAAGCTCACTCTCAGTGATTCTGTATTAAGAGTTAAAACATCGTAGACCTATAAACCACGATCTCCGATCTAGTAAAATTTTAGATTCGTCCGAGAAATTGTTAAAATTAAAGCTACCTTCAAATTGATAAAGATTTAGTCCGTTAAACATTGGACTTTGAAAATAATTGATTCAAGCACGTAGACCTCTAATCACTTAATCGAATACACTCTTAAATAAATACTCGATAGTTGTAATAACAAAGGTGTAAATAAATAGTTTTGGATTCGTAAAAAAAATGAGTGTGAAATAGAACGTTGTTTCTTTTGCTTATAAAAAAGTTCATAACCCTGAGATCTCTTGCCTACCACTGGGAACCGGCACAACCCTTGTCTTACACCTCTATTTATTAAAATAGCTTCGGTCTTTGATGTGCCTATATTTATTATAATTTGAGACTTTACATACAAACTTTTTATCACATAAATTAATTTTGCGGGGTAGCCATGTATTTCCATTATTTTCCATAACTTATGTCTATCAACACGTTGGTTCGTCTGGGCTGGTAACCCGACCACCTAAAAAATTTCCAAAATCATCTCTCTCACAGTGTTCAGCCGGACGGATTTAATATTTAAAACAATACACATAATTTACTAGCTGCTGAGGATCGAACAAGATGTTCTAAAAGAGACTCACTATTTTAATGAATCTATATTATTCAGGACGACTGATAAGTCAGCTACACATTTTAATACTTTAACTTTTAACAAACGTGTACGGTGGTTCAGAATAAATTTTAAAAGTACTGACCAATCACTCACATATTCATATTAAACAAATTAATACACTTCTTGCAACTGGAATTCCCTAGCACAAGAAATAAAGGGCTGCCGGACATTGACACCTTTTAAAAGAAATCTAAATTTATATTTGCTCTAACCTCGACTTCATCATTACCCAGTGTAAGGTAATATACTAATTGGTGTTTTCGAATAATTTACCATATTTATACTATTGTTATTATAATAATAATAATTATTATTATATTATTATCAACATTATCGTAAATATTAGTATTGTTATTATTGTATAAAATGTTGTTTGTACATGAAATTTACATTACTATATTTAATATATATATTAACTCTTTATAATTAGTATAGTGTATATCTATATTGTCAATTTTTTTTGTAATTGTGCTGGTTGAGTGGAAGAGAAGGCCTTATGACCTTAACTCTGCCAGAATAAGTATAAAATTATTATTATTATTATTATTATAATTATTATTATTATTATTATCATCATCATCATTATTATTATCATTATTATTATTATTATCATCATTATTATTATAGGATGATTATGATGGTCAAAATATATTCGGGGACTATTTGGGCCTTAAAAATTCCTGACAATTGTTTACAGGGGAGGAAAATCCCGAAAATATACATAATTCAGGAAACAAGTCCCATTCGGGAATAGAATCAGGACCCGCTGCTTTAGGAGGAAACGACGTTACCCCAATACCACTATATCACAGCGGTTATTGTTGATGATGATGATGATGATGCTGCTGATAATAATCATCATCATCATCATCATCACTCCAGGGATTAGGCAATTGCCCGTTCCGACTTCATATTGCATCAGCCCAACGTCTTCTAGGTCTTCCAACATCACGCCTTCCTCTTGCTTGATAATTTCTGGCTAACAATGGATATCTCTCCTTGCTCATTCCATCCATGTGATCAATCCATTTCTGTCTGTAATTCGTGACTTTATCCAATAAAGGCTGTACTTTCAATTCTTCTCTTATATCCTCATTTCTTATTCTATCAAGTCTTGTACATCCTTTTACTTGTCTTAGGAACCGCATCTCTGCCTTCTGTATTCTATCCTTCTGTCTTTTCACTGGAGCCCAAGTTTCACATCCATACAATATTGTGGGAACCGCCATAACATTATACATTTTTATCTTGGTTTCTTTTCTAATTTTATTTTTGAATGTTCTCTGTATTGTTCCACACACCGTCTGAAATCTATTTATTTTGGAGTCAATATCTCTTTCCACATTGTAGCCAACATCACAGCCCAAATATTTGAAACTACACACCTGTTCTATACTTTGATTTTCTAAAATAATTTTAAAATAATAATAATAATAACAACACATAAAACATATAGAAAACGATCGGGTATAGAAATAGACAAAAACACGATCTGCAAGTATAAATACTCGTAGATAAGAAAATATACGCCAGCAAAAGAAATCTTACGTTCCACAGCCATATTGTGGGAACATATTAGATTTCTGTATTATTTCTGGTTTGAAAACAATGGAGCTTGGATCACAAATAGAAAAGAGCGTCCAAGAAGTAGGAATAACTCAGGAAGACATTTAAGAGCGCGAATCCCTCGGAAAGAAACATGCACATTTCAGAAATTCTAGGATAAACCTGAAGTGAAGACATGAAGAGAGTGGGCAGAAGGAAGAATGGAAATAAGTAGAGTATTGAAGAAAGAATTGAAATCAATTGAAATATCTTGGTTCGTAGTAGATCGACTCAAAGAAAGAGTAATAATAATAATAATAATAATAGTAATAATAATAATAATAATAATAATAATAATAATAATAATAACAATAATAACAGTGATATCAATATTTTACAAATATAACCATACTTACGCATCAACGGAAGTAAGTAGTGCATTACCAACTGAGCATGGGGTTGAGCCCGAGCTTTAACGAATGCAAACTTGTAAGTTCGACACAAGTAATGTATTTACTTCCCGAATTGCGTATATAATTTTTGTTCACTGCTAATAATTGTTTACTTTTTATATTTCATGTGAATTTATATCTTTGTTGGAAGAGTTCAATTGTTTGATAGCAAGGGAATGTTGATAATACCACTGCAATTGTTTACAGTTGCCTGAATTAATAGCAGACATTTTAAATAACATCTTTGCGAGATAGTGTGCCTTTTGTCGAACTTTCTGCAGTGGCGACCATGATTGAAAGTTCAACTTCCTACATTTCGGGGTTGCAACCTAAATAAATATACTGTAATTTTACATAATACAAACCTCGTGTGGGAAGTAAAACCACTGCCCTCTATGTATACTACGAACAATGTATATATAAAGATATATCCAAAGATAGTGTTATATACATTATACGAAACAAATCATTGCATTTTAAATGAACTGAACTTTATTTCAAACAATATAAAACAATAAATACGTATTTGGGGCCGTTTTATCAATAATAATGGTCTCACGGCCTCCTGTACTTTTACCTAATAAAAATTGCCTACACTGTTAACGTTACTCATTTGTTCATAATGGTCGCAAATATTTCCAACAAAGATGTTATTATTTTACTGTAATTTATTATTTTGAAAACACCATCGGGCAAAAAAATAATGTCCAACGCATGTTTGTGAAGTGTTTTACAGAATCTCGGAAATTAAAAGCCTCGCCATCGCTCGGATTTAAAACATTTTGCTCGCTTATGTAAAAATCACTTCCCAACCTAATATACTACTTCAGACTGCAATTTAATTGTAGGTATGACAAACTACTAGCTAATACCCGGCGTGCGCTGCTACGCCTAAATAAAAGACAATTAATTTATTTTTTGTTTAGTTGAATAAATAGAAACAAAAATAATTATAAATTTATATTTTTTAGATACCCCATGCTGATTACCCGGCGTTGCCCGGGAATCTACTCATCCCGATCTTCTTGGCATAAATGAGCTGAAAGAAAAAATTAATGTACTTCTTATGATTAGTTGAGTAAGTATAATGAAAAATAATTATAAATGCATTTCGTAATTATTTTAAGATTCCCCGCACTGATTACCCGGAGTTTCCCGAAAATCTACTTATCTCGATCTTCTTGCAATAATTGAGATAAAAGACAAAATTCGTTATTTTGATTTATCCGTAAAAGAATACCCACCATGTGCTGCTATGCTTGCACAGGAATCTATATACTTGTCTCGATCTTCTTGGTATCAATGTAAGACAAAAATAGTTATTGTGAGTTAACCGTAAGAGATAAACATATGCTATCGCGGATTTTTTTGTAGAGCTTATTGACATATTCAATTCTGTGTACGTTAATATTGTGCATTTGTTATGGTTGGCTGCGTAAGCGATTTAAACTTCAAAAGAGCTACTTTTTTCACGTTTTCCATTAAAAAGGACGATTTTTAAGGGTGTAGGAGATGAGTACAACTCTCTTATAGCCCATGTTTATCCCGGGAATCTCCTTAACATTTTACAAAAAGCCCCATTACAATCGGGTCAACGGTATGGCCGCGCATAAAGTACGAATAAACAAAACAAACCAACAAACATTCATTTTTATATATTAGATAAGTATTTCTTATAAAAACATTGAAAGCGTATAAAAATAAAATGCTGGTATTTGTAAAGGATTTTTCAGAACACAGTTATTGTAGTGGTAACGTTGTTCGATCCCCAGTAGGGACAAGTTTTCTGCGTGAAGCTTTTTTTTTCTGGATTTTCCTTACCTACGAGTATATGATAATGTTAGGAAAATTGAATACTTGAGTATACTCGAATATTACTTGGCCATAATAATAATCCTATCATATTCACCTCGTTTAGTATGAGAGTGAATATTGCATTTTGTCTTAAATGTTTGCTTTGTTTCGTAGATGGCCTTGGGATTGGGCTGATTGCTCCTCCAGAGAGGCTATCCAAGCCCTATGTGGTAAAAAAAACTGCATGGTTAAGCATGAATTTAAATTCATTGTAATTCCTGAATCACAAACAGTACGTTATATAATGGTTTCATCGTTACGTTCAATTCTGCTTAAATGTCTGGGACAGACTTAATTTAACATTAATTTGTTACGCAGTAAGAAATTTAGATTCAGGAACCGAAACGAACTAAGAAAAAAATAGTTAACGTTTTTTTACTAATTATCAATCTGAACAAAACTCAGTGCTGTTTTGTCAATAATTTTACTTCACCTAAATTCACTGCTAACAATATTGGAACAAATAGTTTTTTCTCAGGGGTTTAATTGAAATTTGGGGTGCACCGGACTAGCTAGGATGGGTTCGATAGTCGGAGTGCAAGAGTTCTTATCTAAGTACCTCAGGGATTTACAGCATCAGCAATTAAGTACAAGAGTTATAAGCAAAGCACAATTTAACGTTTTATTCGCTTTGTATTTTGAAGTACCGCAAGTTGTGTCTGTTGGCGACGGTTCGGGTAGAAATTAAGTAGTTTATAATATATTTAATATGATTACGATAAACTGTGTCGTTGGGAATTTGCGTCTTATTCTTCTTCTCCCTTTTCAGGATTAGGTCAATGCGACCTGTTCCGATCTCAAGTCCATCGTTTCCATTTGCCGTCCCAAAGATCTTTTTCCATGTGGTTTGTAGGTGTTGATCTTTTTGGGTAATCTTGTATTGTCCATTCAGTCTAAATGTTCTTTCCATTGGTATTTGTGCTCTTCTAGTTTATCGACTATTGAAAATATCTCCAGTTCATTTCTTATTGGTTCATTGTGTAATCTATCCATGCGCGTATATCCTTTTACGGATCTTAAACATTTCATTTCAGCGGTTCGAATGCGTGAGATATCTTTTTTGTAGGTACCCAAGATTCAGATCCATATAAAAGAACAGGAACAGCCATAATTTTATAAAACCTGAGTTCAGTCTTTCGGAGGGTTCTTCTTATGGCGCCGCAGATCATTTAATAACTGTTTAATTTATTGTGTATATCCCATTCGTAGCAATATCTCCTGTATGTTAATATTTGCTAATTATTCACAACCCGTATAATGAAAGCTTATAGAATCACGAGATTTATAGATTTATAAATTTTAATGTTTGTCGCAAATAAGCTAAGTCTCAACTTGACAATGGTCGAAATGGACTTACGAAAATCTTCCGTCGGCTATTATTCTCCCGGAGATTTGTAAAAACGTCCGTTTCTTCCCGGTAATTTGAGAATTTGTGGAATACGTTCGTGTCCTCCCGACATTGGGAAGTCTTGTATTTTTAGATAATGCTATCAGTAATTAGGAAAGCGCGGATTAATATCTCTACCTCACCCATCGCCTTCAGATATTCAGACTATTACTGTTACTCTTCTTGTAATTGGCCTTTTGACATTTGATGGTGTTTCTAGTGGGAGTGTCAATTTGCTTTTTCTATCAATTTTACCAGTTCTGACCAGTTTTTACCACCTCTCACCCCTGTGCAGAGATGCCTAGTTTAGGCTCTAGTTATCCCACGGGTATTTCCCCATCTTGGTATGATGTTTTCATCTCGCACGAGAACGCTTATGTTACCACAGGGGGTTACTCTTTAATTTGAGTAAGAAGTTGTCTTTAGAAGAGCTTCTTGGCGAAACCAATGATTACACTGGTCAACATGATTTTGTCTCATGAGTACCAATAGTTATACTTAATGCAGTTTTTTTATCGTGTTTTCAAATATGTATTCGAAATTTCTCCATCACCCACAGTTTTTTATTTAAATTTCAATTAATGTATTTAAATAATTATTTTTAATAAACTTTTTTCGTTTATTTGTCAAATGTAAAATAAAACCAAATGAGCTTACTCAAATGGTTTCAGCTTTGGAAAAGAGATATCAAGGCAAATGGAATCCTAATATGCTTGCCGATGAGTGTTGGACCATAAAGAGGGATGCTCCACAGGCGAAATATAGCAGAAAATCGACATATCTTACTTCCTAGGTGAGTTCGAATGTTCGAATATTGTGTAGTTACGAATGTAGAAAATATTAAAGTGTTTGAAATTACAAATGTCTGTCTCTCGGAAACCTTGCATGACGGAGAAAAACCGATATCACATTTGAATTCAGGAGAACAAATACTATCAGAATCACATATTTTTCTTTCAGAGACAAAATAAAGTTTCTTTTTTGCTGCCCAGTATTAGTTTTGATGGACATGTCCATTCTTTTGCACTTGAGAATTATCCATTACACGAATTCTGCTCTGAATGCAGCAGTTTGTAAGTCGTTTATACAATAAATTCACTACATTTCACTTCTCTTGTGAGTGCGCGTTACCTGTAATTCATTCTGGATTTCTTCATGTTGAGACTTGCAAGTAGAGTTGAGATTCCTTAGGTCGGGTTACTAGCCCGACCTGTTAGTCTCTAGACAGACATTAAGATACTGCACTTACTCAGTACCCGATGGAACGGTTTGTGAAAACGGTTGTACCACGAGAAGTCGCGGATGAGAATTGGGTAGCGATGTATGGATTTTGAAACAGAAGGATATACACAATCTTAGATCTGCCGAAATGAGATATCTTCGGAGGACTGCAAGATGCACACTACTAGATCATAAAAAATACATTTTAGAAGAATTACACATGGAATCTTTAAAAAATCTGATTATAAGTCAAGTTGGATGCAACATGTTAATCGAATATAAGATTTCGTGATACCAGAACAAATGTTAAGCTTTCAAACTGCAGGAAGAAGAAGACCAGGACGTCCACTCAAAAGATTTTTGGATGGTGTTTCTCTTGAGGCAGAAACATGTCAACAAATGACCTAAATTCGTGAATGGCTATGATGATGTTACCTGTAAGCTCGTATAGAGAAAGGGTTAAGGTATTTACCTACTTCTGTCCCCGATGTATTGACTTTGATTGATCTTTAATATTTACTTCCATGTCGTCATCAATATTGCCATAGGCTACAATTATTACCATTGCGTTCCTCGTAGTTTCCTAATTTTAATGAATATAGGCATGGCCTATGTATCTGAACTATAAGAAGTTTGTTAATTTTAATTCTATTAAGTAATTGTATAAAAATGAGAGCTATATAAGTTCTTGTCACATAACTCTATTTACATTTTTAAAAAACGAAACATTTTAAATCGGACATTGTAAAGTAAATTGAATGGCTGAAATCGCTATATAAGAATATTAAATAAGTAAAACAAAAATGGCAAAAAGAGGGGGATTATGGGAAAAAAGGGGCAAAAGGAGTTAAAAGAAACAAAAAAATGGGAAAAACATTATAGCAAATTGCCTCCATTCTGAGTTTTAGGTAACATCTCACTAATTGTTTTCTTCGAAAGAGCTGTAATTTTTCTTACAAAGAAAACCGCGCACGTAAGATTCCTAGTAATCTCTAATACACACAAATCTACTCAAAATACACAGACAGAAACACAGAAAATACACGGATATTGCAACTGAAAGGTTGCGTAAGGGTAACCGAAGGAAGTGATAACAGATAATTGTGTACTTAGTTTTCAGTTACACGGTTTAACTGAGCAAGATAATTCTTTATAGTTTATGAGAACTAAACTTCAGTAGTTTTAAAATTACAGATGGATGCTATGTTTTAACACATAAGATTTTAAGGAATTTTCTAAACAATACAAACGAAGAATATGCTTGACTTCGTCGAATCGGAAGTATTTAGCTATTACTTTATTTTTAATCTACTTTACAGCTTGGAACCGTATGTATTACCCCTTGGATATTATTGGAGATACAAACTGTTGCACTATAGAGGCAGTTTAGATTACTGCGTAATCAATTAAATGTTAATTAATTATAAATAAAACTTAAAGTTTTATATGATTTTCATATTTATTACGATATAAATTTGTAACAGTTAAAATCATCATTACTTATGGAGCAGAAATTTGGCCATTAACAACAAAAACAAATAATATTTTGGCAACGGAAATGGATTTTATACGAAGGACAGCAAGAATTTCAAGAAGAGAAAAAAATAGCAACTCATTTATAAGGGAGAAAATGAAGATTGAAGACACTATTTTAGATTATATTAAAACTCAGCAATTAAGATGGTACGGACATGTCCAACGAATGGAAGAGGATCGGCTACCAAAATCTGTTTTGGAATGGAAACCTGAGGGAAAACGAGGCAGAGGAAGACCTAAAATCTCCTGGAGTCCGGGAATATATTTATACATGAAGGAGAAACTTCTACAACCAGGAGATTGTATGGACCGACAAAATTGGCTATTAGGAATCAAACGTTGTCAAAGACATTAATCAACCGAAGATCTATCTATCTAAATTTGTAACAGCTGTTTCGGTATATATATATATATATATACAATAACAAAAAATATACAAATAACAAAATTCATTCATTGGTAATCATGTCTGAAGAAGGTACAAAGTACCGAAACAGGTGTTACAAATTTATATTGTAATAAATATTAAATTAATAAAACTTTAAGTTTTATTTTTATTTAATTAAATACATATGAATTTTCATCTAGTAAACTCCAAATCAATTAATTAAATTTAAAATTTTACATGTTAAATAAAATTCCATTACATAAGAAACTTCACAAATAACCTTGAAACTTACACGATAAAGACCGCTTGGGGATCTGAGGAAAAAGTAATTATGCGTAAGCTGTTAGTGAAGGTGAATGCACACAAGTCGAGTGTCCAGTTCGTTTGATGCTTACGTAAAATTGTTCCAAAATGGTTGCATTGGTTTCCAAGAATTTGATCAAGTTTTTTCCTCCTTTAACAGGTAAACATTATATTACATTAATTATATTTTACAACTTCAATCACATAAATTGTCCACTGCTGTGGTCTAGTGGTAACATCATTGTTTCGGGCACACCAAGTCCCCGTTTCGATCCCCGGTCGAGACAATTTTCCTGGGTGAAATATTTTCCTTTTTTTTTTCACCTGTAAGACATCTATCAGAAAATTTTAAGGCCAATAAATTTTAATAGGTAGAAACCAACCTGGCTCACGCCGGGCCAATAAATTTTAATAGGTAGAAACCAACCTGGCTCACGCCGGTTTGAACTCAGATTTTGTAAGAATTTAGAGGTCAAAGACCTACTATTTAAGCTTCTACACATAATAATTAACTGGCTCTATTGAACCCGTAGGTTCGTGGCCGTGCGGACATAAGTTCTCTACATATCCCTATTCCGAGCTAACGTATTCCAACCGTCCCCTGTATAATCGATAAACGTTGCTACATCTAATAGTATTCTTAATCCATCATTCAACCGGACATCTAATTCGTCCTATCATTATTGCCTTGTTTAATATGAATATGTGAATGAATGGATTGCCTTATATTAAATGTTCATACTATCTCGGAATTTGCTCGCAATGACCTGAATCTTCTTTTGGGAAGGCCCTCAATGTCCTTGCATGGTAACAAAAGTATATACATGATTCTAATTTATACATCCTTTCTTGAGATCTCGTATCCTTGAAAGGGTTTGTTGGCGTGGGAAACGTAAAAGTACATAAAACATAACGATTAAACTAACAGTAAGAAAGAAGTAATGAAGAGCTTAGGGCAGTAAAATGATAAGCCACATACTGTTAAGAAATGCGATATCTCCATATGAAAGCAAATAAATGTATTGCAATATAGGCCTGCATTAAATAATTTGTGAGTGCACCAGTGATGTGTTAAAAAATAGACACTCAATGTATTAGCAGCAATTCTGCCCAATTAGTATTTGTAATTTTTTGAAACATTAAAATCCTTATGTCTCAGAAAGAAAAATATGTGGCTTATCGTGTTATTGCCCTGAACGCTTCTAATCTAATATATAAAAATCAACGTTTGTTTGTTTGTTTGTTCGTTCGTATTCTATGCGCGGCCATACCGTTGATCCGATTTTGATGGGGTTTTTTGCAAAATGTTCAGGAGATTTCCGTTATGAACATGGGCTACGGAATATAAGAGAGTTGTGATATTCAACCCATTCACCCCTAAAAATTACCCTTTGTAGTGAAAAATATGAAATATAGCCCCTATTTTGACGCTTAAATGGCTTACCCTGCCTAAACCATAACAAATACACCACATTAATGTAGGCCTACACATAATTAAACATCACAAAAAACTCTACAAAAAAGTCCTCGACAGCATATGTTTATCTTCTACGGATACCTCACAATTACCATTTTTGTCTTTCATTGGTGACAAGAAGATCGGGATAAGAAGATTTCCTGGCAAGCGTGCTCTGCCATACCGGTCATCCGATTGGGATGGGGCCTTTTGAAAAAAATGTTCAGGAAATTCCCGGGATGAACATAGGCTATAAGAGAGTTGTAATACTCAACCCGTTCACCCCTAAAAATCACCCTTTGTAGTGAAAATGTGAAATATAGTCCCTATTTTGACGCTTAAATGGCTTACGCTGCCTAAACCATAACAAATACACCAAATTAATGTACACAGAATTGAATATCACAAAAACTCTACAAAAAAGTCCGCGACAGCATATATTTATCATCTACGGATAACTCACAATAACCATTTTTGTCTTTCATTAATGACAAGAAGATCGGGATAAGCAGATTCCCGGGTAAGTATAACAGCGCACGACTGATGGTAAAAACACATCACCATTTATTCAGGAGTAGCAGCGCACGCCGGGTATTAGCTAGTGTATTATATAAAGTCGAGAAATTGTCTATTGTGCGCAATGCAAAATGGTCAGAATGGTATCAGGCCAACTGTGCACGACACATTTCCTTTCTCAGTTTCAGGTCCCTTTATTACTATCTCATGTGGGTCATAATTATTTGTTAAAAAGTAGGATAATAAATTCATACCCGATACAGGTTGTTTGTTAAGAAACTAAAATTACTCGAAATGGGTTTCTGTCAAAATAATAAAATGTAGCCGTTACATGTTATATAATTAATTATTATTACACTGATAAACAAAAAGGAAACTTTTTTTTTGTCTCAGAAAGAAAAATTTGTGATTCTGATAGTATTTTTTCTCCTGAATTCAAATATGATATCGAGTTTTCTCCATCACGCAAGGTTTCCGAGAGATAGGCATTTATAATTTCAAACACTTTAATATTTTCTACATTCGTAACTACACAATATTCGAACATTCGGACTCGCCTACAATGTAAGAAATGACGATTTTCTGCTATATTTCGCCTGTGGAGCATCCCTCTTGATGGTCCAACAATAATCGGCCAGCATATTAGGATTCCATTTGCCTTGATTGATATCTCTTTTCCATAGCTGAAACCATTTTAGTTAGCTCATTTGGTTTTATTTTACAATGGACAATTGGACGAAAAAACGTTTATAAATAAATAATAATTTAAATCTATTAATTGAAACTGAAATAAGAAAAAACTGTGGGGGATGGAGAAATTCCGAATACATATTTGAAAACACGATAAAAATGCATTACGTATGACTATTGGTACTCACGAGACAAAAATCATGTTTACCAGTGTTATTATATGAAATACTTGTAATATTTCCAAGACTGTATTTTAAAATTAATTCCTGTATCTACTCCTATGTACTTATGACCGTTTCCTCAATCAATATTATGATAATATTAAACTACATCCCTAACTCTACTTAAAATTCTGGGGAAAAGCTTCAGAATAGGTTACTCATTACTCAATGAATATTTGTAAATTCTACAGAATACTAACCCAAGGGTCTCCGGGCCTGTTGTGAGATCACTTTACTTTACAGAATAGCATTGTGCATGCGTGAACGCTTAATGTAACATCCATATCTTTGAAATCGGTATGTTCAATCTTCACAAAAAATTCCCGAACATCTTTATACAAATGGATTTACACCAAATTCCCCCTTCCTAACTTAACTAAATAAATTACATGCATATTATTTAATAAACTACAAACTAATCTGATGCACAACAACTTGTGTATTCGGAAATCAACAAAGCTAAGAGAACTTCTTAAAATATATTTTTGAATTAATTGCGAATATTGGTCACGCCGATTTCACAGATGTGTCCTGCCATCTGATTGAAGTTGCATTACGCTCATGCGTATTATGATTCTGCTGTAGAACATGGAACAAAAAAAGTGTAGATATGCCACAATTTGCGTGCATAGGTAAAATTTAATAACTGTAAAATATTTGTTTAAGAATCGTTGCAAAATATTTAAATACTACGAATGTTATTAAAAATGGCAAATATGTGTAGTGCAACAATATCATAAGAATGTTGTATGGAAAAACATAGCGTTCTATTCTCAAGTTGAGCCAGAATTCGTAAAACCCTTCCCTCAATCTTGCGCGCACTTGGTATATTGCAACACAATTTTTCGCGTGTAATTGGAAAAATTTACACCTTTTCGCACGCAGTCGGTTACCCATCCATGACATCTAAGACATACTCCTAAATAATATGTGATACTGCTACCATTAGTAGTTGCAGCTATTGCAGAATGTGCGCCTACTTTTAAGCCACATAGTAAAAATTTAAAACAAAAAATAAGTAAACATGTGGTACATCATTTGAAAGGCAAAACTTTGAATTTCTTTGAAGCATCATTATTGTCATCGGGACTACAAGCAACTGTGAGTCCTGGCCTTCACTAGAATACTTAGAAGTTTCTTCCATTCTCGACTGTCCCTGGCCTTAGCCAGCTATTTCCTTACTATTCTTTTTACACAGTCATTTGTTACATAAATCCAACGTGTCTTTGGTCATCCAATTCTTCTTTTTCCCAGAAATCTTTCATTTAATAACCTCTTTAGAACTTCGTCATCAGTCATGCAGTGTATTGTGTCCTGTCCAGCGTAGCCTGCCTATTCGAGTAATTTTATCCAGTTTAGGTTATTTAGAGTTGATATAATTCCTTATTATATCGGACTCTTGTATTGGTCCAAACATTTGCTTCAGTATTTTTATATCTAATATATTTGTCATATTGCAATTTACTTCAGAGAGCGTCCAACACTCTGATCCATATAATAAAACAGGGCATATAAGAGTGTTATAAATTTCAATTTTTATTTTTCTATTTGTGGTTTCGGGGCAGCGTCGCTGTCTCGTTTGTAGCGGGTCCGGGTTCGATTCCCTACCGGGACAGTTTCCTGGATAATGCGTTTTTTCGGGATTTTTCCTTCACATGTAACACAAATATCAGGATACTTTAAGGCTCAAACGGTCCCCGAACATCATCTGGCCATCATAATCATTATTATTATATTAGTCATGTTTAGTATGGATGTGTGTTTCGTCTAAATGTTGTGTTGCATCGGAAGGCGGTCCTGACATTGAGCTGACAGCTCATATGGGAAGGCCCTACATCTCCTTGTGTGGTCACAAAAATAGGAGATTGTGGAAAGAAGACCACTAATTAATGTCGTAAGGAAAAGGATTTTAGTTGAATTATTAGAAATTAGAGAAGAGAGGGTTCTTCCTCTACTATGGGTTATGAACCCATTAGCTTGATTTAGCTTACTTTTCCTTTTTAAAATACATTTTAGTGTATGATGCACAAGCATTTTTGATATTTTTATAAACAATTTAACTCTATTGAATGTAAGTTAAAATTAATTAAATCATAGTTATGTGTGAGATCCATAGTTCAAAATGCCTCTCCCGATAGGACCCCGAGCGGCAGTTACGTTAATTACCTGTAAGGTGAGATGATAAACTGAATTAAAGAAGAAGATTTTCTACTTTATATTCTCGATTTAAGTACAGTAAAATCTCCTTATTCGCGGGGATATGTTCCGCAAATATGTCACGAATACAAAAAACTGCGAGTATGGAATGATAATTTGCATGGATATACAGGGGATACGTTCCAGGGTTCCAAAATAAAATTAAAATTATCAAAATAAAATCAATTAATGAGAGATATTGAACAATTTCTATTAATAGTAACAAGAAGTTAGAATTTTTTTCTGTTTTGCCGCTTTTAAAAGGTCTTTCAGTTCAGATTGATATTCAGCTGTGATTTCAGCGATAGAATTCCTTATTAGTCTCCGGATTTCAGCGATAGAATTCCTTATTAGTCTCCGGATTTCTCGATGAATCGCGTAGTTGATTCAATAACATTGAAATAGCGTGATTAGACGCAAGCGACTCGCCAACGCGTAAACGGTCAAGCATTTCTGTTTTTACTCTAAGCGGCAACGTTACTTTTTCCGCTTCGGAACTAATTTTCTTTCCTTTTACTCGACATTATAAGTTGGCAACAAATCACAAGAGACACATCTTATTCAACCAAAATTATTGCAGCGAATGACAAGTTAAAACAACCGAACACCGATCGTGGCGACGGCGACGGCGGTATTTGTAATGGACATAGCGGCGCGTCAAATTCGACGGCGATGGCTTTTAACAACGATTTTTAGGCTTCGTGACAATACGGTTTCTGTTACTTTGATATTAATTTGTCGATTTGGTTTGAATCGCCCTTTGTGAAAGTCACCTTGGCACAAACTTGCATTAAAAAAAGTTGCCGATACGTTAATAAAGGATACTAATACTTTTAATATACCAACTGAATCCGCAAATAAATACATTTTTACCTGCGAATAAAGGAACTGTGTCCGAATTTTTAAACCCGCGAATAATGAAAACGCGAATATTGAGCTTTTACTATAACCATAGTAGCATTTATTGGCAGCTTTCTCCACGAGTTAATTTCAACATTGACTTTATTTTTGCTCTATTAAGAAGTGTGATCAGCTTCATGGGTTAGTGGTCAGCGTTTCTGGCTGCAGTTCTTGAGGTCACGGGTTCAATTCCCGGTCAGACCATAGGAAGTTTTCCTTATAATGTATTATTCCTGTGGTTGCCCATGGTTTAGAATTTAAGTTAAGTTTAGGTTAAGGACGCTCCTAGTGCTTCGGTATAATGTATCATGTGGGTAATGTAATTCCGCCTTCCACGTTCCTCAAGCAAAGAAATGTATTATAATTTCTACAATGCCAGGGGAGAAAGCCAGACATATCAAATTACATCCTGGTGGCATTGAACAAAACATATATATGTATTCTACACAAAAGTGTACAAATATATGAATGATAAACTATTTCTAACTCATATAAACCTATATTACGTGAAGTTGGATATGGTGAGCATATTAGTGTTTTATGATTAATTTCCATAAATAAGATTATTTCAGGGATATAATTCATCAAATGGGATATAAGGAAATTCCGATCCATATAATCTGCCTAGAGGATTAAGGCGGCAGTTCCACAACATTTCTACGTTAAAGGTCATTAAAAAGTACAACTATTTCAGATAGTGTATAGGCCTTCCCTTTGATTCCAAGTAAAGTCTAAAAAAATCTCGTACTGAGAAAAAAAAATTGTATAATTAAATTAAATTGGAATAGTGTGGTATTATCAGTCTATTTAAATAAAAAAAACATTATTTACATATAATGTTTGGTTTTTAAAATAAATATTAATAAGTTTTGAAATTAAACGAGAATTGGAGGAAAAAATAACTAAACTACGTTATATCAATAATGAAATATAAATATTATCATTGCGTGAACACAATGGTCAACTTATCAAGAACGTGTTTACAAAAACAATAATCATGGACCCCAATATTACCTCGCTAACTTAATACTAGCATATGATTCAATTAAGTGGGAGAAGTTATATAGTATCCTGCTGGAGTTCGGAATTCCTAAAAAGTTAGTTAGACTTATACGAATGTGTCTAAATGGCACAAAGAGTAGGGTGCGTGTAGGCAAACAGTTTTCGGACACTTTTGAAATCCAGAATGGGTTGAAGCAAGGAGATGCACTATCTCCTCTACTATTTAATTTTGTACTAGAGCATGCCATTAAATCTTTAGAGAATGAGGAAGGCTTACAACTCAATGGTATTAATAAGCTGTTAGTTTATGCTGATGATGTAGTACTATTGTGCGATAGTGAGGAGATACTAAAGGACAACATGCACACACTATTGAGTAACACTAAGAAATTAGGACTGGAAGTAAATATCAATAAAACTAAATATATGGTCACACGTAGAAATACATTATATTATGGAAATGGACAGCTAATGACAAATGAGGGAAATTTTGAGGAAGTGGCTGAATTCAAATACCTAGGAACAATAATCACAAATAGGAATGAGATGCACAAATAAATTAAACATAGGCTCAATTCTGGAAATGCGTGTTATTATGCATTACAGAGACTCTTGACGTCCCAACTCCTTTCAAAAAACGTTAAACTGAAAATATATAAAACTATTATTCTACCAGTTATATTATATGGGTGCGAAACATGGACTCTTACTTTAAGGGAGGAAAGGAGATTACAAGTATTTGAGAATAAAGTACTTAGGAAAATTTTTGAACCAAAGAGAGATGAACAAACAGGTGAATGGTGAAGACTACATAACAATGAACTACATGGTCTTTATAGGAAGCCAGATATAATAAGAACAGTTAAGTCTCATAGACTGCGATGGGCAGGACATGTTGCACGTATGGGGAATGAAAGACTTGCATGGAAGCTTCTTGTAGGAAAGCCAGAGGGAAAACGCCCAGTTGGTAGACCAAGAATGAGGTGGGAAAATAACATCAACTATGATTTGAGGGAAGTAGATTATACAGGGAATGATTGGAAAGTATTAGCTCAGGATAGGGATGTATGGAGAGCGTATGTCCGCGAGGCCATGAACCTACGGGTTCGATAGTGCCAGTGAGTAAGTAAGTAACTTAATACTAACTACCTAATATACCTTAACCTATCCAAATCTAAATAAACATGTTGGCAATTGGATTACTGGAAACACGAATAAGCCATATTGACAACCATGTCGCTAGCAAACATTTTATAGACAAATATCGATAAGCATGGATATAATTAGTAACTAGGCAAGGGTTGCATGATTCATAGATTGATATATCGAATGGAAATACCATTAAATATAATCGTAAATTGAGCTCCTCATAAAGCTGGTTTCTTAGGAATTCTAAACAATACATTAGACCCGCTTTTAACTTTGGATAAAATGAAACATATGACAACTTTTGTAATTTTTTCCCGTCAATAATTCTGATTTTTTTTCTGTTAGTTAGATATAGAGCTTTCACGTCCGGCGTCACAATAATGTTCTATGACGGGGAGGGGGTGAGATGACTTGAATTAGCATGGGAATATTTTATTTTTGGAGAACGGGCATTTTGGATGCTGAAATAGAATGACAATTTAGAAACTTAAAATTTAGTACCAAAATCATTAGAAGATTTTAAATATATTCATTTTCGAAAAAAAGAAGGACAAGTACAGGGATAACTGGGCAATTGGCTGCAAAGTATATAGAAGATAGTAGAGCACAATATAGTGTTGCAAAAAAATGTTAGGAAGATAAGGTCACAAATTGTCGCCAGAAGAAGAAATTAGAAGAGAAGACCATATTATGAAAACTGGTTGGAAAGAGCTGGATGGAGTACAGAACTACAGTATATTTATAGAAAGAGAGAGAACACTGGAAAGGGAAGGTTACATCAAAATAATATAAACTTTTTATGGTTTAGAAAAATTAAAGCATTATATAAAATAATAACAATGATGATGATGATGGTGATAATGATAATAATAATAACAATAATAATAACAATAATAAAATTAACAATAACAATAATAATAACAATAACAACAATAATAATTTATTTATAAACATGTTTACAATGTAATAAAACATCTTTCTGTGCCCAAAGCTTTTCAAATTTAATTCAATGAAAATATAATTAAAATTAATAGATTTGTTTGGAAATAATAGTAATAGTAACAATAACAATAATGATAATGATAATAATAATGAAAATGATAATGATGATTATGATGATGATAATAATAATAATCATCATCATCATCATCCGGTATCATGGCAGCTGTCTTCCGGAAACCAAACGTCATTCCTTTCTGTCCATCCATTGATTTTCCTTCAATCCTCTGATATTCATAGCCGCTTGCACCCTTCAATCCAAGTTTTCTTCGGTCTTCCTTCTTTCCATTGGGATCCATTTCATAACAATTTTAGGCAATCTTTGCTCTGGCATTCTTTTAACATGGCCATACCGCTGCAATCTTTTCTTTTCTATAATGTCTATGATGTCCGGCTCCTCTTGCACACCCATAATATACCTTATTTCTTTATTTCGTATTTCATCCATTCTATATTTGTCAGCTGATCTTCTTAAAGCATACATTTCTGTACTTAAAATTATTTTAATTTCCCTGGTAGGAATTTGCCAGACTTCAGCGCCATTTGTTAAAATGCTCTGATATATTTGTAATTTTCTATATTTTGTAATATTTTTGCTCCACCAAACAGAGTTTAAAGCATTTATTGCTTGTTTTGTTTTTGCGATTATATTTTTAATTTCCACTGTGTTATCGCCTGAATGGTCTAATTGTGTTCCTAAATATATGTGCATTCAATACAAGGTTTTAGTTCTTCTCCATTTTTTAAATTGATATATTCCATTTCTTCTCCTAGTTTTCTCAATATTTATATGAAGTCCCCATAATAATAATATAATAATAATAGGGTTACAAGGACATGCTTTATAATCTCTCTTACAAAAAGCTCGTTCTCATCTTTTCGTGGTGCAACCTATTACATAACTAATGAGGTTCTGAGGACCGAGTCATGATGATATAAGCAATTCATTAGACACGGGAAATACCATTTCTATCCAGGAGTTTCTGAGGTCTGTCCAGAGGCTAAAGTTGGCAGCGCCAACACTTCACGGACTGATTATTCTTTGCCCAAAATCCGATCTGTAGGACACCAGGTTGCCTTTCAGTCTCTAAAAAATAGATTGAGTACGTAATAGGCCACTGGACCTTCTGATGGTCATCATCATATAACAATAAAAATGACTGCAGAAGGGCTGCTATTATTTTTACACGGAGGAGAGACTGCTATTATTTATAATCCATCCATAGTAATTCTGCCCGAAGGCAGGTCCTTCACTGCAATCATAGCATTTCCATGCTAGGAAATTGTAGGTGTGGTAGCTTCCCGTTGCTTTCCACACCGGTGAAGATGATGATGATGATAATGATAAGGATGATTATGATGGCCATATGATTTCGGGGACCGTTTGGGCCTTAAAGTTTTCCTGACGTTTGTCTTACAGGTGAGGAAAAACCCCGATAAAAACCTCACCCAGAAAAACTGCCCCGACCGGGGATCGAACCCGGGCCCGCTGCGTGACAAGGCAGCACGCTACCTCGAGACCACAGTGGTGGACTTACTTATAATAGAGGATTAAAAATGACATAAGGTGCAGAAACATGGAAATTCAAATCTAGAACAATAAGTAAATTAAATTCTCTATAAGTGGATTTTTGGAGGCGTTCAGCTGGAATTTCTAGAAGAAATAAATTGAGAAACAATGTTATTAACCCTTCAGTAGGGAGGTGACAGAATGTTACTCGGGGAGGTGGGTGGTAACAACACCCGGAAATAGTGACGTTTCTTAAAAAAAAACTACACAGAGTTTATAGAAATGGTAGCTCATGACCAAGAACTAGGGTGTCTGTGTTATAAATGTTATAGAAATTAAAATAATTACTCAAATTAGTGTTGTAAACATTTGAAATATTTCTTACTATTTCGTCAATTTTTAATTAAGATTGAATTAGTCTGCTGTACGATGATAAAATATCTACACACTAACAATGTAAGATACATTAAGCTATGGAAAATAGGATATATTTAAAAAATGGAAATCTCATATTAATACATACAATTTGGAAAATTCAGGGCATTTTTTAATTTTCAAAGGAAAATATTTGCACATGCAATTATTGTCAGGTATATTATATAGGTCATCGAGAAACAGAAAAAAATTACAATGCATTCAGACACAGCGTTCAAAATTTTGTAATCCAATTTATAGTTATAATAATGATATCTTGAAATTCTATAAAGAAGAATATCTTTTTGTGTTGTTAGTTCTCTCAATAGACACATTATAAAGATCATTGAAAAAAAGGCACAGTAGGCCTACAACAAGTTTCATTATTTACCATCACCTAGCGGGTATATACCTAATTAATTCTAAGAACTTTGAAATACTACAACAAAAATAGACACTCAAATACCCGTGGAAACATGTTTGTTACAAGTATTGTTCTCTGAAACTTCATTGAGAGGTGGGGTGGCATCATACCCCACCATAATAAACTCTTTTCGTTTTAGAAACGAACAGTATTCGTGTGGACATAATTATAAAATTATAAATTACAGACGTTAATAAAATGGTACTAAAAAACACAAAACATAAAATTATATATTTTTCTCAAAGAGGATGAAAGTTAAAGCTTAGAGTGATGTAGACACCCTACGTACCCACTTAAGGGTTAAACAAGAAATGAATGTTCAATGTTCAATTGTGAATTTCATAGAAGAAAAAACAAATAATTAAAATAGTATGATAATGCAAAAAGAAT
The DNA here is from genome assembly GCA_030220185.1 of Diploptera punctata. Taxonomy (NCBI): domain Eukaryota; kingdom Metazoa; phylum Arthropoda; class Insecta; order Blattodea; family Blaberidae; genus Diploptera; species Diploptera punctata. The sequence goes on from JASPKZ010002327.1 coordinate 234,702, forward strand.
GAAAGAAGACAAATTCCCTAGAAGAATACTAGAATAGGCTCTACTTGGTAGAAGAAGAAGAGGACCGCCAAAAATAACGTGAATTGAAAGTGTTTTGAGCAGCATGAGAGAAAATTGGTTGGACGATGGAGATTGGAATGACAGAGAGATGTGAAGGAGAATGACGATAGATTAACTGGATGCAAGAAGATGTTGTGAAACCTTGTAAATAATAAAGATAGAAAGACTTAATGATAGAAACTAATGTTGAATGCCAACCTTCATGTGATACAAGCTGCTAGCAATCAAATTCATATATAGTATGATAAACGAACGGATAAAATATTCTCCAAATATTCTAGTCAGTTCTTTCATCTTTTCTGTCCAACCTCCCTTAATTGAATTGTTTTTTTTTCCGAACATGAAGAAATCGAGCAACCATGCGGAGTTGGTAAAGGGAGGGGACTATGATGTCATTATTGTTTGAGCACAGTAAGAGCTCCTTATTCGCGGGGGATATGTTCCGTATATGTGCCGCTAATACAGAAATCGTGAATGCAGAATGGTAATTTGTATGGCTATATAGGGGATATGTTCCAAGGTTCCATAATAAAATAAAAATTACAAAAATAAAATTAATCTAATCAGGGATTTCGAACAATTGATATTAATTACTAGCCAATACTTGGCGTGCGCTGCGACACCTAAATAAATTATGTGTTTTTGCATCTAGTTGAATAAGTAAAAGGAAACAATTAATATACATTTATATAGTTATTATTTTTAGATACCCCGAGCTGATTACTCAGCGTTGGCCGGGAATCTACGCATCCCGATGTTCTTGGCATAAATGTTATGAAAGATAAAATTCGTTATTTTTAGTTATCCATAAAACAATACCCGCCGTGCGATGCTATGCTTGCCCGGAAATCTACTTATCCCGATCTTTTTGGCATCAATGAAAGAGAAAAATGGCTATTCTGAGTTATCTTGAAAGGATAAACATATGCTGTCACAGAGTTTTCTGTAGAGTTTTTTTTTTTTGAGATATTGAATTCTATGTACATTAATTTGGTGTATTTGTTATGGTTTAGGCAGCGTAAGCCATTTAAGGGTAAAAAAGGGACTTTTTCACGTTTTTCACTACAAAGGGCTTTTTTAAAGGTTGTACGAGTTGAGTCTCAACTCCCTTATAGCCTATGTTCATCCCGGGAATCTCCTGAACACTTTGAAAAAAATCGGATAATCGGCATGGCCGCGCATAAAGTACGAACAAACAAAAAAAACAAACAAACACACAAACAAAAATTCATTTTTATACAATAGAATGTCAGGCTTAAGCAAGGATTTGAAGAACTTAGTACTTTTTTTTCCTATTTTGCTGATTAAATGACTCGCCAAAGTGTAAATGGTCAAGTATTTCAATTTTTACTTTACGCGGCAACAATACTTTTTTCCGCTTACTTACTTACTGGCACTATCGAACCCGTGGGTTCATGGCCGCGCGGACATAAGCTCTCCATACATCCCTATCCTGAGCTAATGCTTTCCAGACATTCCCTGTATAATCTATTTCCTTCAAATCATAGTTGATGTTATTCTCCCACCTCATTCATGGTCTGCCAACTGGGCGTTTTCCCTCTGGTTTTCCTACAAGAAGCTTCCATGCAAGCCTTTCACTTCCCATATGTGCCACATGTCCTACCCAGCACAGTCTGCGAGACTTAACTGTTCTTATTATATCTGGCTTCCTATAAAGACCATGTAGTTCATTGTTATGTATAATCTTCTCCATTCGCCTGTCTGTTCATCTCTCTTTGGTCCAAAAATGTTCGTAAGAACTGTATTCTGAAATACTCGTAATCTCGATTCCTCCCTTAAAATAATATTTTTTTTTTCTTTTACTAGACATTATAAATTGGGAACAATACAGAAGAGGCACGTGTTATTCAATCAAAATTATTGCAACGAATGACAAGTTGAAACAATAAAGCACCGATCGTTAAAGGACATTGCGGCAAGTGAATTAGGGCGGCAGCAGCTACTTTTAACAACGAACTATAGGTTTAGTGACAATAAGGTTTATTTTATTATGTTTCTTGTTCGTCGATCTGATTCGAATCGCTCTTTGTAAAAAGCCGCTCGGCACTTGCCTGCATTAAAAACAATACAGAATCCGCGAATAATGAGAACGCGAATAAAACAACCGTGAATACGGAATATTTACCGTACTTGCAATTAAGATTGTCCCTGGTTATGCAAGGTACAACAGTTGCAGAATTCTCATACTAAAGGATGTGTAGCCGAATACCAAATCCTTACAGCTTTTCTTCCTTAAATTTAGTTTTTCAAAATATTTCTTCGGTCTGCATATTTTAATACTGACACCCCTTTTTCACAATAATTTACTAATGAACAAGCTTAATTGTAGATACAGAGAGACGCTATATGGAAAGTAAGGTCTCATTATTTAAATTGGACACAATAATATTACTCAATAGTAGTTCATGCATATATACCGATATAATATGTTGAACTAAACATTGCAACTAAACGACCTGTAAAATTTCTCAAGTACTTTAATAATAGTATTTAATAATAATAATAATAGTAATAATAATAATAATAATAACAATAATAATAATAACAAATAAGAGAAACAACAATACATTATAGTAACAATAATAAAAAACAATAATAGTAACAACAATAATAATTACTACAATAATACGTATTGTATTATTATTGTTATTATTATTATTATTGTTATTATTATTATTATTATTATTATTATTATTATTATTATTATTATTATTATTATTATATTGGAAGAAGGAATTCAAGTAAAGCAAGCGAAACAAATTAAACATTTGGGAAAAATTATGGATAATATTGGATGTATAGGCAAAGAGAACATAGAGCATAAAATTGAATTGAGTAGCAAAATAGTATCATTGTTAAATTCAATATGGTGGGATAAACATATTTGGAAATACACAAAAAAAAATATATTGGTAAAACATTGGTGGAATCTGTTACAATGTATGGAAGTGAGGTATGGAAAATCAATAAGTACCACAAGAATAGACTAATAGCTCTAGAAATAGATTATTTACGCAGAAGTGCCAGAAAGTCAAAATTAGAATATGTCACAAATAAAGGAAATTAGAAACATAATGGAAGCAGAAGAAAGCATAATTGAAAGAATTGAGATGGAATTGAAGTGGTTAGGACATATTTTAAGAATGGAAAATGGGCGATGGCCGAAGCAACTATATCAACGGCAACCGATCAGAAAGAAGAAAAGAGGGAGACCAAAGTTAACATGGAAGGAAAGCATGGAGATAGTAATGCAAGCAAGAGGGCTCAACATTGATGATGCCCAAGATCGTAGGCTTTGGTGGTTTGTCACGGGAAGAGGCAGCAGCTGTAGATAGATAATTATACTACAGATTATTTTCAATTCAAACAGATCAGCCTCAAGGGTTACTTGTCAGCGTTTCTGACTACTGTTAATGAGGTCCCAGGTTCGATTCCCGGTCAAACCATAGGAATTTTTCCTTAAAGGAAATTTCCCTGTGCTTGCCAATGGTCTGGAATTTGGGTTAAGTTTGCGTTAATAATTCTCCTGGCGCTTCATTATTATTTATTATCACCCATCAAATCATCCAGGCGTCCGAACTTCAGGAGTGGGTTACAATTACGTCGATGCAATGAGAGAACACCAGATATGTTGAAATGACAACTTGGGGATTGAATAGAAAAATAATTATTCAAACCATGCAGATCAATTTAACATATCAATGCTAAAATATTTATTTCTAATCATGCCTGAAAGTTTATTATTTTCACGTTCATCAACATGTGAAGAACTGAATTATCGCCTCACGTTACAATGTCTCACGTAGCAGAACTGTTTAAAGTAAACATTTAGCCTCTTCCATTTTGAATGCAGCGGTAATCAGTTTCCCATTCCTCATTAAATGTATATTTAGCTGTTACGTTAGACATGATGATACCTCATTGACTGCCCACTTAGTGTCGTCATTCATCAAGTAAATAGATATTCGGTTTAGGAGGCGAGACATGTAGGATGCTTTGTTTGTACTCTAAAGACCGGACGTTCCCCATTCCTGTTATAGAGTATTCGAGCCCTATAAGCTCTTAAACTTGGTGAAAGTAATTGTTCTAGGGGTAGGCCTAAATTGTCGCGATTTCAAATCTCTGGTATATGTTGTTGGAGATTGATACAATGGGCAGGTAACATTTATCAGAAAATAAAGTTAAAATGCTGAAGATACTTTAAAGAACAGCCAGAAGAATAGAAAAGGAGACGATAATAGCTATGAAACGGACTAAATAATTTTGAATATTGAATACACAAGTAATGAGGAACAAAAGAAGTAGAGGTTAAACAAAGTAAAAGAAAAATTATCATATGTATTCACGATTGATTTCCAAATTATCGATAAATTCACGAAGTGACGAGTGAATTTATGTAGGGGATTTGGAAATCAAGAGTGACATTTGTTAGGACTATTTAACGAATACAATTAAATTGTTTACTCAAAAATCATTATTTAAATACAGTTTTAAACTATTTACACATTTAATGTGAACGGCGTTGTTTTAAAACAAATCAAAACTGCGTGGTTATGTTTCATTTGTCAATCCAGTGTAACTTGATAATACAATATTATTTATTGTCATCTGGCGTGGGAAACTTCAAAGAGTATCGCAATGTTGTAAGAATGCACCGTAGTGGAAAAAAAAAGAAACATAATAAATTGTGATGGCTTTGTTGGAGAGTCAGTCACTACAAAATAATGCTCTGACCTGTTCAGAGTATTAAAAAAGATAAACTTTCTTTATCACAAAAGCAGGAAATGGTTAAGATAATTCGGCAAAGAGTGATGGTATAAAATGTTCCTACAATATAGGTATTAATATTATAAAATTTATTAAGGTTCCAGTTGGTTTCAGACTTCTTGTAAAGTTTTATTTTTAAGGGGGGTAGAATTTAAATTGGAATATATCTATCTTGCAATTATCAATAATTGCATAGCTGTAATTATCCATCCTAAATGATTAATCGATGGATAAGTTAAGATTTTACGAATTGAAATTTGGTTATAGCCTCCTACGGCCCCTACAAGGACTGAAGTAAGAATAATTAAAACAATAAACCCATTAAAATTGATTGTATATGAAATTAATATTAACGGAGCAATTTTTTGAATAGTTATGAGAATAAAACAATGATTCCATCTTAATCCTTCCATAACTCTAGGAAATCATCAGTGATCAAACACGATTGTCGTTGGTTGTAAAAAAAGAATCATTGAAACGTGATTGGTCATTAAATCTCATTTGGGGCATGAGTTAAATAGTGAAGTATAAACATTGTTGTTCAAAGTATAAATGTGTTATAGGATAGTTATCGCTTTTCTGTATCACTCAATGTGGTTCCTCAATCACAAACAGTGAGTTATACTATATAATGGTTTCATCACTTCGATGTAATCCTGCTTCAGACAGAGCTATCTTCGGAATGGCAAATATTAAACTTGTTACGGAAGAAGCAATTTATACTCAGAAACTGAAGTGAACTTAGAAGAAAATAAATTTTTATTCTCTTGTATTAATTTTCAATCTGAATGAAACTCAGTGCTGACTTATCAACAATTGGATTGTGTAAATCCACAGCTACTAATTCTAGTTGAATGAAAGGAGCTAAACTATTCGTTGTGGTATAATTAAATTATCTTCACTCCTGAACGCAGATACACTAGTCCCGTGTTCATGGCAATCTGACGAGAAATTATCTTAATGATGATAGATATTAATTTAATATATATTGTAAATTACATTTAATGGCAGAATTCGCTATATAAACATATTAAAAAGTAACACAAAAAGATAAAAGAAGGGGTGGCAAAGAGGATTGTGGACAGATAGGGGTAAAAAGGCATAATGTCTCAAAACAGGAAAAGCAGGTGAAAGGAAATTTCTCCTATTCCCAATTTCAGGCAACATCTCAATCATTGTTTTTTTTTTTTCGGAGAGATCAAATTTGTCTTACAAAGAAAACATCTATACCTAAATACCCCAAGCCTATTTATAACGTTTTTTGTTCACTACATTTTAGTTTTTACTATAATCATACAGCCAGTATTTACATACGAATAATGTTTATTTTGTTTCAGATTTTAGAAGCTTTCTGTATATTAAAAAAAAAATTAACTACATAGTAATTAGTTTAGATCTTTTTATTAGTCATCTTGAGATCTTTTCCATTTAAGTTGTTATTCCATTCTAACTGAAAAAAATAAATATAGTTACACACTACCTGAAAAAAGTCACTACATGATAAATAAATTACTCGTATTTGAAACATAATTATTTTATAAGATATTAATTTATTGGTGATTTTAGATGCTGAAAAATTGTAACATAAATTCCAATTACCTTTCATACACAAACTTTTTTAACACAACATTATTATAGGGACTATTTAACTCATGCCCCCAATGGGATTCAATGACCAATCACATTTCAATGATTTTTTATTTACAACCAATCACAGTCGTGTTTCGCCTCGAATTTATCAACCGAAGTTTATCATATTAGAGAAAGCTCCTCCTTTTTAACATTCTCAATAGGTCATAGCATTATTTTGCAGTGACTGACTCCCTAAAAAAATACGGCTACTAGATAGTATATATAGTACATGAATGTCAGCAGATGGCGCATGCGGGAGGAATAAAATAAAAACATTTGTAGCAGTTGATTATGCCACAAAAAAAAAATAAACCACTCTTTGCACTTTCTTGAACGAATTATTTTCCAGGAAATTACGTTGCAGAAAAATATAATTGACATATTTACATCATAGGACATCAGAAAATAATTAATACATATAATGTTGGTTATAAATTCCTCCATTAGGGTGCATTCTTACAAAATCGCGATCCTTTGGCAACAAATCATATGATCTGGTTGCAGTGATGAACGAAATAACCAAATTAAGCATATCAATCGTTTCTCATTTGTTTTCAAACATCGCCGTTTACATTAAGCATATAAATATTTTAAAATAACTATAGTTAAATAATGATTTCTGAGTAAACAACTCAATTTTATTCCTTAAATAATCCCAACAAATTCCACTTTGCTCCACTAATTCTAACTCTATTAAATAGATGTTTATATTAACATAATGCGATTAAGTGGAATATAAAGTACGGATATATTAAATTATGTTTAATTTTGTATTTCAGTTTGTTTGGGATTTCTATCAGCTGGGATATGGTGTCTTGGCCATCACCAGTTCTTCCAAAACTAGAAAGCGAAAACTCAACACTTCCAGTGCCTCGAAATCTGGGTTCCTGGATCGTATCAGCGCCAAGTTTCAGCGCAGTAACTGCTCCTCTTATAGGCATGATGTCAGACAAGTTCGGACGGAAGCCCATGCTCATGTTCGCAGCAGTGCCTATTATCACAAACTGGATAATGACATTATTTGCGATATGGCCTGAAGTTCTTATCGTTGCACGCACTATCGGAGGAATTGGAAGCACTACTATCTACGTAGTTGGGCCCATGTACGTGGGAGAGGTTGTTCACAAAAGTATTCGTGGGAGGCTTGGTAAGACCTTGAATTTACTTGTACGAATAACTGCAATAATATGGCAACCGTATTTTCAGCTAGAATTAAGATTTTTATTTTCTTTTCAGAAGGAACACATGCATCAAAATATAAATTATGCTAATATCTATATCGTTTAAATAAAATAAACACACAGCTACTTTTCCATAGGTTATACAGGATGTTCGGAAATTCATACTACAAATTCTAGAATAGAATAGATTGATTTAGCCTGGTGGAGTTAAGGTCCTGTGGCCTTCTCTTCCACTCACCAGGACAAACATATGTTACATATAAATACAAAAAAATACATTAATAGTTATACTAAACAATTATCTGTCATATTGGATAATAATGTCTAATAATACAATGAAATTAAATACAATTAAAATTAAATTAATGATAAAATGAATACAGAAAGGAATAACAGCTCGAATCTACTATACATAAAAAGAAAAGAAAGAAAAAATACAAAGAAAGTAATAAACCACAATGAATTAATCTATCGCCTTTTATACAAGGCATTAGGTAAATATATTAACGAATCTTAAATCTATTTTATTAAATAATGAAAAAAACATTTTATTAATTTTTAAAAGTAATATTAGTGAGTTGTTTCTGTTAGTAATTTTATTTCCAATTTGTTTCTGAATGATGGTAAGTTTGGCAGTCTCTGACATAGGGTGGAAGGGAATTCCATGTTCTAGCAAGAGAAATTGAAGGCTAATAGAGGGGACTGAGTAGACAATATTTTGAATAGGAACCTATGTACGGAAACGTACCTTTTCTGTGCTACATCCATTAAAATGTGTCGGATTTGCCGGTGTTGTTTTGCAACGGGATAGACAGTACATGGCGTCAGAAGAACACCATGTTAAATGAGGTGTGACTTAAGGTATATAATGAAATGACGTTTGACTCATTACAGAAGGAAGTCAAATTTATTTGGTAGCAATAGCAAAGTAACAAAAACACTTTCATCAATCATAGTAACACTTGTGTCAACAGTGGAAAAAGAAAAAAAAACAAATTTGTTTCTGTCTTCTGCACTGGATGTGTCCCATACGAAACTTCTCACTACAACAGAATCTCGATGTGACGACCACTAATGTCGTTGCACGTATTGTACCGAAGAATCATGTTCCGGTACACTCGTTCCATCACACCTAGTGTCCCGTTAAACTCTTGTGTAGCGACCGTAACTCTTGCCAGCAGTTTTTTCTCGATCTCTACAAGAGTCTCGTACACCATACTCTTTATACGATCCTACAATGGCGTTAAATCCGGCGATCGTGGAGTCATGCAATAGGACCACCCCACGTCATATGCAAAGTGCGGCGGTGCGCCATCGTGCTGAAACCGCAGTTACTGACGGACATTCAATGGCAGAGTAATCGTCCCGTACAATCAGGCGATCTTCTGACGTCATGTACTGTCTACCTGGTTGCAAAGCAACAACATTAAATTCGACACATTGTAATGGCTGTAGCGCGGAACCGATACATTTCCGAATATGGGTCCCAATTCAAAATAGTGTCTACTCAGCGCCCACCACTAGCCCTAGAAGTTTGTAATATGAATTTCCGAACACCCTTTATGCCATTTAAACCTATTTGACGGCTGTGAAGTGGGGTGAATCTTAGCTCATAATTAAAAAAATATCTCTGATTCTATTTATATGTTACTATTAATGTGTTATGCTAATTAAAAATAAATTTAGATTTAAAATAACATATTAATATTCAGTAGTAGATTATGTAAGATATAAGCAGTTAAATCGGTAAGGACATGTACGATAAATTTCCTTCTTGGGAAGGGCACCCAGAAAAATACTGGAATGGTATCCTCTTGAAAAGAGAAAGAAAGGAAGACCTCGAAATTCTTGGATGCAAGAAGTAAGAAGAACTGTAATGAGAACAAGAGGACTGGAGGATATGGAGTGGATGGATAGAAACGAGTGGACAAGGAAAAAACATAGGCAGAGGAAGCTGTGTTAACATTGAAAATCTATATAGCCTATCAATAAAATAATATAGGCCCATTGTAAATATCTTAAATATTCGTCTTCATCGTAGTTTAATTTCTCAGCATTTTAGAGGGAATTGGCTTTTGTCCCTTACATTGGGTGACATTATGAACAAGGATATCTAGTTCTGTTCGGTTAAGGATACGGATGTGGGATCCTTCTAGCTGGATTTCCTCTGTCTCTTGGGAATTTTCGTTGGTTATCACTACGCACGCTACTCTTTTTATAGGCTGAGAGGTCCAAAATCTTGTCTCACCTTATAGTTACTTTTACATGTCCCACGCTGCCCCAACCTTATAATGGCACAACCTGTTTGGAGAGATATTTTAAACATAATAGGCTATCACACAATTTTGAGAGCATGGAGGGCCTCCCACGTTCCATCCGAGATCTCCTAAGAAACAACACAACATTAAGATGAAACACGCCATTCACACAAAGCATGGCGAATGTGATCATAATAATTACCAAGCCCAGAAGATGTTCTGGGACCGTTTAGACCTTAACATTTCCTGATATTTGTCTTATAGGTAAGGACAACCACCGAAAAAATCACCCAGGAAACATATCCTGACCGGGGATCCACCCCGGCTAGGTGAGTACGAGGCAGCGTTGCTAATCCAAGACCACATAATGGACTATCTTAAACAGTTAACTGAATTTATTTAAAATAATACCTAAATTGAGGCGCAGTTTTCTCTTCTTCCAGAATAAATAAGAACTATTCACTACAGGTACTCATTCATTATATATCTGCCCTGGCTGCTTGAATGCAGGAGAAATTTTAATTAAAAAAAAATATTTTTAATATAATTTAAGTGAAATTATGTTGTTTGAAAAAAGAAACATTTTACTAAACATGGTACAAGATATTCATCATGTTGTGTGGCTTCCAATAATACTGACTAATTTGCTTTTAATGATTTCAGGACTGCTTGCAAGTTTATTGCGTATTTAATTATAGGTTTATAACATTTTTACCCATTTTAATGCCATCTGAATTCCGAGCAGCTCGCCTAAAATACTGTGAGTTAGGGGTGGAGTTTGGCCGATTTTGAGAATATTTATTTTTTCCTTGTGTAGGTACCAGGCTTGCTCTGGCATTTCCTTCTGTTTTTGATCTATCGATGTAGAGTATATAACACCCTTCTCGGCCTGAGCTCTTGAGCTCTACATTGATATCTATGGTTTGTTGCCTCTCTTCATTTCTCGGGATTTCTGCTTTCAGTAACTCGGGTGGAATTGCTGTAGTCTTGTGGTTATGTGTTAGCTCCCAGACGTCGTTTCGTAATCTGAGTTCCATTTCTATCGGGAGAACATTAGCTGTGGCTGTAAGTGCCTCAGTAGAGACCGAACGATATGACTTTGTAACGAATATGATATGTCTCCTCTGTATTCCAGTTAGTGTGACTATTTGTCATTTGTGTCGAATTTGTTGATTTCAGATGGTACAGGCATAAGTTATTGTTGATAGTAATTAGGATGAACCTGAGCAAGGAATTAGTCTCTTGGAAGGTAGTTTGTGTTTTACAGTGACGCTTCTGAATATGTTGGCTCCATGTGAGTTTGCAGTCTAGAATTACGCCAAAGTAATTAATTTATGTGACGACTGGTACGTTGTTCTCTTTTATTGTTTAGCGTTTTCGATATATTTGCAGTTGGCGGCAAAACACTGAAATATACCAGATTTCTGTTTTGCTAATTCCAGTTTATTTTCTTTACACCATCCTTCTATTCTGGAAACAGCACTTGTAATTATATTTAGTAAGTCGTTATGTCTTTGATCAGTATTATTACATCATCTACATATAACGCTATCTCTAAGTGTTCTTGCAGTGTGTCAATCAGATCTTCGGCTACGAGATTCCACACTGTAGGGCCGAATACCGATCCGTGTAGACAACTTTTGCAGATATACGTGGTGTTATTGCAGTCAGTGTTAAGTTTGGGTTATAGTGTTTGAAGAAATCTTGGATTACTTTATAGATTTTGCCGGAGCAATTGCACTTACTTATGATGGTGAGTATTTTTAGTTGCCATGCGTTGTCAAAGCGCCCTTATAATCTAGGCGACTGAACAGCATATTACCACTTTGGCTTTATATTTGTTTATGTTATATGTGTCTTTCGTATGACACAGATTATGAATGTGCCTGCTTTGAAACCGTATTGTTGACATTTAGTTTTACCGGATATAATTACATATGTTGGGGGCCTTAACCTCGTCTATGACCTTCTACCATATTTCCCTATCCATCGCCAGTTCCCTCCAATTCTTTATTCCAAATCCTTTCACATCTGATTGTATACATCCACCAACTTGTTCTTGGTCTTTCTCTTAGTCTGGTTCCATCTGGATTGTTGTTCACTTTCCTTGTGGTTTCCATCCTTGTGATATGTCCTAACTAACTCACTGGACTATCGAACCCGTAGGTTCATGGCCGCGCGGACATTAGCTCTCCATACATCCCTATCCTGAGATAATATATTCCAATCATCCCCTGTATAATGTACTTCCCTCAAATCAAAGTTACTATTATTCTTCCACCTCTTTCATGGTCTACCAACTGGGCGTTTTCCCTCTGATTGATATGTCCCAACCATCTCAATGTTTGACATGTTATACTCGTATATGTCTCCAAATCCAATTCCTTATACAGTTCGTATATCTCAACGTTATATCTGGATCTTCATCATCCTCTATTTCAATTGCTCCGAAATTCCTATAGAAATTAGTAAAACTGGGAATTTTGTCTGTTAGGTATTTCAATCAAGACGTCGTGCTAATATGTCTATAGGATCAACTGTACCTAGATTTAAATGAAGTATTTTCTGCTCTCCAGGTTCTATGCTGGATCTATTTTCTAATTCTGGATTCCTGTTCTCATACTGCGTGGGACCTTATACGTCATACATGTTGTTCAGCAGTTTATGCTGTATCTTCCCGGCACTATTCTTGATTACTGTACTGTTCATGCCTGAAACACCTATACACTTGCTCAAGAAGAACAACCGGGAATCTGCCCTACAATCACTTGCAAGATTACGCAATGAATCAAAAGAAGAAATAAAGGTGAGTTATTATCTTTTTTAAACATTATGAACCTTATAGTTGTTAAGTTTTTTCAAGTTATAGGAAAGCCATATCGCTAACCATGACCTTCAAGACCAGAATAATTTCAATACTATCGCAAAACCGGCTGTGGAAATCTTATCATTTCATTATTAACTACATTTTAAATAAACATGTTGAAATTAAATAATTTAAAAAACACAACAGATATTCAGTTATAATTTAGTTTATAGGCTACATAAAGGAGTTATTTTACGGGAAGATGCATGGGGTAAACGAAATTTCACGTAAACTTTTTTATTTATGGTTCTGTGAAGTAAGAAAATTTTGATTAAAATCATGAAAATATTTTAAAAAAAGTTTTGAGAATGATATATATATATCCTCACTCTATGTCTCATTGCGGCGACATGGCGACCATATCACTCGTTAACATCTATAGGTATATAAGCGTAACTAAATTAACATGATTGAAAAGCTCCCACTTGAGAACGCCCTAATCTCCACACGACGAAGTACGGGGCATATTGATAGATTAAAAGTAAATAAAAGTAATAATAAAAAATAAAACATCGCAAATTAATATTTTCTCCAGATGGGTTAAAGGTACGACCGAGGAAGCTGTTGATCACTAACCATTGTGAAAGATTTGTCACAAGTAATGCCACGAGTGATTTCCAATTTATCTAGAGAATTTGGAAATCAAGAGTGGCATTTGTTAGGATTATTTAAAATAAAATTAAGCTGTTTACTCACAAATCATTATTTAAATGTAGTTATTTTAAAATATTTATATAATAATAACAATAACAATAATAATAATAATAATAATAATAATAATAATAATATATATCTGGCAATAAATAGCAATGAAAGAGAAAATTTAATATTGGAAGAAGGAATCCAAATAAAGCAAGTGAAACAAACTAAATATTTGGGAATGATTATGGATAACATCGAAGGTATAGGAAAAGAGAACATAAAACATAGAATTGAATTGAGTAGCAAAATAATATCATCATTATATTCCATATGGTGGGATAAGCATATTTGGAAAGACACAAAAAAATATATTGGTAAAACATTGGTGGAATCTGTTGCAATGTACGGAAGTGAGGTATGGACAATCAATAAGTACTACAAGAATAGACTAATAGCTCTAGAATGGATTATTTACGAAGAAGTGCCAGAAAGTCTAAATTAGAACGTGTCACAAATAAGGAATTAGAAACCGTAATGGAAGCAGACGAAAGCATAATTGAAAGAATTGAGGAGAAGGAATTAAAGTGGTTAGGACATGTTTTAAGAATGGAAGATGAGCGATGGCCCAAGCAACTATATGAATGGCATCCGAACAGAAAGAAGAAAAGAGGAAGACCAAGGTTAACATGGAAGGAAAACATGAAGACAGTAATGCAAGCTAGAGGGCTAAGCATCGAAGATGCCCAAGACCGTAGGCTTTGGAGGTTTGGCACGGGAAGACGGCAGCAGCTGTAAAAACCCGAAGATAGATAGAGATAGAATAATAATAATAATAATAATAATAATAATAATAATAATGCTTTATTTTAGCAGGCAGAGTTAAGGCCATAAGACCTTCTCTTCCACTCAACCAGCGAATAGTTAATGTAAACAAATAAGAAACGTTTATGTTTCATTTGTTCATCACTGCAACCGGATCATAATATTTATTGCCAAAGGATCGCAATATTGTAATAATGCACCTTAGTGGAGAAGAAAAATGAAACACATCAAACTGTATGTTAATTTATTTATGATGACCTATGATGTAAATATGTCAATGATATTTTTATGGAACGTTATTACCTGGGAAATAATATGTTTAAGAAAGTGCAAACAGTGGTTTCTTTTTTTTTGTGGTATAATTAATTGTTACCATTTTTTATATTATATTTCGCAAGCACTATCTGGTTACTTTCGTGCACTATATATACAATCTGGTAGCCACATGCATTTTAGAATGATTACATCTTAATATATAAATTGTTATATTCAACGTATTTCTTTGAGAGTCAGTCACTGTAAAATAATGGTCTGGCCTATTCAGAATGTTAAAAAAGAGGAGCTTGATTTTAAAGTGATAAAATTAAATTGATAAAATCGAGGTGATAAACGACTGTGATTGGTTGTAAATCGAAATTCATTGATATGTGATTGGTCATTGACTCCCATTTGGGGCCTGAGTTAAATAATCACTTTAAAACAAATTGTACTAAATATCTCAAATGTTTCTGGGAAAACTGCCATAAGATAGGAATGCCGAAATTGCAGATAATATAGGCCCCATACTTGGCTCAGTAATCAAATATTTCAATTGGATAGTTGGATAGTGTTTTCCTTATAATGTTTAAAGAAAGTGTCGTTTAAAAATCCCCTCATGTTTTTCTATAATGAACTTATTTTCTTCTTCCCATTATTAAGAAATTCCACAAATTTTAGTTTTCTTTATGCTGAACTACAGAATATCCCAGCATGATTAAATTCGTGCCAGCCTCCCGCATTCTGTTGTATCCCTCGCCAATATCGGGGTCGACGTCAGTTTTCCCGCCCACGGCAAGCAAGAAAGCAATATTTATTTAGTATTTTCATATGAGTAATGTAAATATGGGTAAGTAATAAAATTAACATAAGTGGTTCTAGAGCGTGGCAGGTACAAATCTCGCCCATAAGCCATACAGTATATATATACACATATTTACTGAAATTTATTATATGCATTCCTTCTAAAAAATAGAGGCTCTAGAAACATAACAGTTTCTCCTAATTTTATTTTTAATTACAATTTTGAGTTAATCCACTGCTGAACACCCAGTAATCGAAGTCATTTTAAAGAAAACGGAATTTCCATGATCTTAAAAGAGATTTCGAAATTAAATACATAATAATCATTTTTGTATTGTGGAGGATCTCCAATTGTAAATACAGGGCTACTTCAGGAAATTAATAAACTGTCCGTCACTCAGGAACTGCGTAAACTGAGATAATTCAACAGCAAATCGAATTTATGATCCCATTTTGCTGGTTTACGGAATATATTTTTTTTATTAAATTGGATAAATTAAATTTCTGATGACATCTTATTTAAAAGTCTAGAAACGCATCGAAAACAAATAATGCATTACGTAAGTTATTACCTATTTGCAAATCGATGTATAGCCTAATTTGACACCAATTTAAATAATATCTAACTATTCATTTTTCTATTGCTTTATTAATACACACACACACACACACACACACACATATATATATATATATATATATATATATATTTAAAAAATAATATATGTCTGTCTGTCCTTTATGCTCGACCATACCGTTTATCAGATTATGGTGGGGCTTTCTCCAAAATGTTTTGGAGTTTCCCTGGAAGATTTTAAGCTATAAGAGAGTTGTAATACTCAACTCCTTCACCCTTAAAAAATCGCCCTTTGCGGTGAAAAACGTGTTTTTCGGAACTTATTGAGAGGTTAAATGACTTACGCTGTCTAACCCGTAACATACTGTACTTAACACCATATTAATGTACACAGAATTGAATATCTAAAAAAATCTCCAAAAAAGTCCGCGACAGCATATGCCTATCTTTTACGGAAAATACATTTTTATCTTTCAGTCACTGATGCCAAGAAGATCGGGATGATTAGATTCCAGAGCAAGCGTAGCAGCGCACGGCGGATATTCTTTTACGGATAACTCTCAACAACCATTTTTGTCTTTCAGCTCATTTATGCCAAGAAGATCGGGAAAAGTAGATTCACGGGCAACGCCGGGTAATCAGCATGGTGCATCTAAAGTTATTTACGACATAAATTTATATATTTTTTCTTTTTAGTTACTCAACTAAACGTAGGAACACATTTAATTTATTTAGGCGTAGTAGCGGACGCCGGGTATTAGCTAGAATTAAATAAATTAACCTAATGAAAAATAAGTTGATCAAGCCTATATCATCATCATCAACCATCACAGATTAAGCCCATGTGGCTTGTAGCGATCTCATAGATTCTCGTTCAAAAAGTTGAATTAATCTCTTTTTTCGGTCTACCAACATCCCTGTCTCCTTTTGGTTTGCAATTAAGTATAATTTTGTATATGCGTTCATCTTTCATTCTTTGAACATGTTCTTTCCAATTTTTTTTTCTGGATTATTTTATTTTATCTACAAATTTAAAAATATGTAGCCCGTTTCTAATATCTTCACTTCTTTTATCGAGAAGTTTGCAGCAAGGTACACTTCTCAGAAATCTCATTTCAGCTGCTTCTATGATTTTCTCTTCTTTTTTAGCTAAAACCCAAAATTCACTACCATCCAACAGTAAGGGGACTGCCAATGCTTTTATAAAAATTTAGTTTTGTTTCCTTTATTGTATTTGTAAACATTATCTTAATTGTGCCACATATATAGTTAAATGTATTAAGTGTGTTAAAAAAAGTCTTGATTTTTAAAATAGGAGATTTCATAACCCAGGTATTTAAAATGTTTCACTTGGTCAACGAGTTTCTCCTCCAGAATTATTTTAACTATTGCGGTACATGATCTTTTAAAAGCTAAAATATTCGTTTTACTTATTGATATTTTGAAATCAAGCCTATACGTTCTTTTAATTTTAAAACCATATCAGTAGAGGTTATATATTCGACTATATCAACACTGAAAAATAAATGATCCAGATTATGGTTCAAATTTTTGGAATTTATTTGAATAAGCAAGTAATTGAATACTATAAAAATATTATTTCCATGTTCTCAGTTTGCTGCAGAATATATAGAAGTAGGGTAACACTGCCTATATTTGACCACTGCTTAAATTGTACCGTTAGCACAAAAGTAAGCTAACTGTAATTTGCTGCACTCTATTGGTGTGAAAATCGAATCTTGTATTCCCATCGTTACGAGGAAGAACTTGAACAGTGATATGATAGTGTGACTTGGTTTTACATATGTGAAAACATCGGCGAAGGATGATGATAATGATGATGATGATGGCCATATTATTTCGGGGACCGTTTGGGCCTTAACGTTTACCTGACATTTGTCTTACAGGTGAGGAAAATCCCGATAAAAACCTCACCCAGAAAAACTGCCCCGACCGGGGATCGAACCCGGGCCCGCTGCGTGACAAGGCAGTACGCTACCTTGAGACCACAGCGGTGGACATATACATGCATACATATATATTAATTTTCGTTTTGTTCATTTTAGGTGTCAACTAGATAGGATCGGTGAAAATCTCTAAATGTTTTAGAAATATTTTCATCAGAACACCATAAATAACTTAATTTCTTCGAAATTCACTAAACGGACTACTTGGTATATGAAATTAATGAGTATATGAATGAACTTACACATTTTGTGATTATTATAAATAGGTATAATGTACTGAACAGATGTCGTCTGTCTGAAGCGAATTTAACATTAAAAAAAATAAAATTATGTAGGCCTAATGTCCACTTACTTAAGGCATCTCATTTTTAACTTGAAAAAGGCCCACACAGGAATCTACTGTTTCAAGGGTACGTCCAACGAACTCCTGCAACACAATCATATATGACTTTATGCTCCATAAAATAATAGAATTTCATATAACGTGTGATTTAAATTAGAGAATGATAAGTTGAAGAAATGGCCTTTGAATGAATACACCACTAAATATAATGCATAATACGTATAATAATAATATATATAAACGGGTTTTGTGCTACATTGAAAATACCATACATTATATTAAAACGAATAAATTACAATAATTAGATTCCTTACCACTCTTATAGTATCTTTAGAATCCTGTATTACGCAGTCAAACGAAACGAAGGTAGGGGGCAATTCTACCGACCATGAAATCAAATCATTTAAGTTGTATGTATATATATGATATTACAAAGTTTTTATTGTATTTTAACAGTAGTGTTAACAAATATTATTGTATGTGCCGCAAATATTATATATATATATATATATATATATATATGGCCATCATCATCCTTATCATTATCATCGTCATCATCATCATCATCATCCTTCACCGGTGTGGAAAGCAACGGGAAGCTACCACACCTACAATTCCCCAGTAAAGCTGCAAGCATCGCATGGAAAATGCTATGATTGGAGTGAAAGGTCTGCCTTCGGGCAGAATTACTGTGTTATATATATATCGTATTCAATTTCCTGTATTGCAGAAAAATATAATATCAATTTTACAAAAAATACACAGCATACATTAGTTGAAAAAATCTTTAAATTCATTCTCTACTATTTTACAGAATGAGTTGAACAAAATGGAAGTTATGGTGATGGAACAGATCAGGAATGCAGGATCGTTACGTGATCTACTGTTTAACAAAGCTTCGAGACGTGGTTTACTGATAACAGTAACGCTATTGATGGTGCTACAGTTCAGCGGAATCATGGCCATTGTATCCTATGCGGAGTCCATTTTCAACATGGCCCCAGGATTCACAATACAACCTAGCGAGTGTGCAATTATTGTAGGAACAATGAAGGTGAAGTATATTTTAACAACATCATTAGTATTTAAAGAAATATATTTATAACAATCCATCCATAGTAATTCTGCCAGAGGGCAGGTCTTTCACTGCAATCGTAGCATTTCCAAGCTATGCTTTGCAGCTTTACTAGGGAATTGTAGGTGTTCTAGCTTCACGTTGCTTTCTACACCGGTGAAGGATGATGATGATAATGATAAGGCCGATGATGATGGCCGGATGATTTTCGGGGACCGTTGGGTTCTAAGCTTCCTGACGTTTGTCTTACAAGTGAGGAAAAACCCCGAAAAATACCTCACCCAGGAGCCTGTCCCGACCGGGAATCGAACCTGGCCCGCTGCGTGACAGGCAGCACGCTACCTCGAGACTACAGTTATAACAATCCATCCATAGTAATTCTGCCCGAAGGCAGGTCCTTCACTGCAATTATAGCATTTTCATGCTATGCTTGCAGCTTTACTAGGGAATTGTAGGTGTGGTAGCTTCCCGTTGCTTTCCACACCGGTGAAAGATGATGATGATGATGATGATGATAATGGTAAGGATGATGATGATGAAGATGATGGCCATATGATTTCGGGGACCGTTTGGGCCTTAAAGTTTTCCTGACATTTGTCTTACAGGTGAGGAAAAACCCCGATAAAAACCTCACCCAGAAAAACTGCCCCGACCGGGGATCGAACCCGGGCCCGCTGCGTGACAAGGCAGCACGCTACCTCGAGACCACAGCGGTGGACTTATAACAATAATGGGCCAAATATATTTGTTGACCAAAGAGAGATTAACAGATCGGTAAATGGAGAAGACATCTAAACATTGAGCTACAGAATTTTTTATAGGAAACCAGATATAATAACAGTTCAGTCACGTAGATTGCAATGGGCAGGACATAGCACGAATGAGGAATGAAAGAAGAACATGGAAGTTTCTTGCAGGAAAACCAGAGGGAAACATCCAGTTGATAGACCAAGAATAAGATGGGTGGATAACATTAACCATGATTATCTATGTATAATGGTGTAGCCATAGCATCTCCTTTATAAGGAGATACTAGACGAAGTTCATTTTAGTTACCTTATTTGATCGCAGATATCATGGATGACATTTGGTCAACACACCGACCCAATGAGACATGTAACAGGCTACTAAAATATTACTAGGACGTTGATGTCTGTAAATTTTGTTTAGAGGCCTTTTTAATCAGGCTTAAAGATCTTTTATGAGCCTGAAAATCTTCATACTCAGGACCCACGGATTAAAGTCCTTCCCGGAGGATTTGCTCCTTACATTTTTCCGCCCTAAAAATACCCATGCCGAAACAGGTCAACAAATGGCCTAAATTCGTGAATGTACTATGATGATGATGATGAAAAATACCCATCGACCGATGGGTCGAGTTTGAATCCGCGACCATCGGAACCAGAGGCAAAGAGGGGATAATTGGAAAACATTAGTTCATAATAGGGATGTGTGGAGAGCTTGAGTCCGTGCGGCTTTGGGCCTATGGAATCGATAGTGCCAGTGAGTTAGTTAGTTATGAGATGAATAGGCAAATCGTATTCCGGCAGAGAATGGGAAGACTTTTAAGGGAACCTGAGGAGTCATTACTACCAAGGCACATAACCAACGATTCTTATTGCAGACTATCGTGCAAGACTTCAGTTCTAAGATTCATCTGGTTAGGTTGTAGTAGTATTTAAATATGTTCTTTATCATCTCCATTACACTTCCAATTAAAATTTGGCCACGAAAGACCCAATAATTTTCATCAATTCTCATTTATTTTAGGCTAGCTATTTTTTTATGTGCCGTGCACTTCGACAAGGAACGAATAGCTTTATTTCCCTTTCAAAGGAAGGATTTTACGCTCTGAAAAAAAAAACACCGATCCTGAGAGGATTTGAACCCTGGAGCCGATATTGAAACTGAAATATTAATAAACAATGACAAAAACAATAATAGTATAAATTGTATTTATTACCATAGTAATAGTCCACCGCTGTGGTCTCGAGGTAGCGTGCTGCCTTATCACGCAGCGGACCCGGGTTCGATCCCCGGTCGGGGCAGTTATTCTTGGTGAGGTTTTTATCAGGGGTTTTCCTCACCTGTAAAACAAATGTCAGGAAAACTTTAAGGCCCAAACGGTTCCCGAAATCATATGGCCATCATTATCATCATCATCCTTCACCGGTGTGGAAAGCAACGGGAAGCTACCACACCTACCATTCCCTAGTAAACCTGCAGACATAGCATGAAAATGCTATGATTGCAGTGAAGGACCTGCCTTCGGGCAGAATTACTATGGATGGAACTAACTCACTGGCACTATCGAACCCGTAGGTTCATGGCCTCGCGGACATAAGCTCTCGATACTTCCTATCCTGAGCTAATTTTTTCCAATCATTCCATGTACAATCTACTTCCCTCAAATCATGGTTAACGTTATCATCCCACCTCTTTCTTGGTCTACCAACTGGGCGTTTTATTTCTGGTTTTCCTACAAGAAGCTTCCATACACCTCTTTCATCCCGCATGTGCCACATGTCGAGCCCATCGGATTCTACGAGACTTAACTCTTCTTATTATATCTGCCTTCTTATAAAGACCATGTAAGTCACAATTATGTAGTCTTCTCCATTCACCAAATAGTTATAATTGCAATAATAATAATAATAATAATAATAATAATAATAATAATAATAGCAACAATAATAATAATTAACTAACTCACTAATTCACTGGCACTATCGAATTCATAGGTTCATACTGCCCTGACATAAGTTCTCCGTACATCCATAAATAAATAAATAAATAAATGAAGAAAAACCTGGGCTAATGTTTTCCAATCATCCTCTATATAATCTACTTCCCTCAGATCATGGTTAATTTTATTCTCCCACCTTATTAACGGTATACCAATTGTACGTTTTCCCTCTAGTTTTCCCTACAGGAATCTTCCATGCACCTCTTTCATTCCTCATTCGTGTACATGTCCTTCCCATCGCAGTCTACAAAGACCATGTAGCTCACTATTATGAAGTCTTCTCTATTCGCGTCTCTGTTCATCTCTCTTTGGTCCAAAACGTTTCCTATTCACATTCAACCAGAATGATACTTTTTGTTTGCTTGCGCCATTTTACGATCAATTCCCAATAAATTAGAGCGAGTATTCGCCCTCGTAATATCCATTGCTATCCTATTCATACTTCCTTGCTTTAATTCCAACTTCCGAGGAATCCAATTTTATCCTATTCTCAAGTACTCGCATCTTCTCTCCTCCCTTAAAGTAAGATTCCATGTTTAGCATCCATATAATGCAAGTGGGAGAATAACACTTTTATATCTTTTCATTTTAACTTTTTGTACTATTTATTTTATAGTAATAATAATAATACTTACTTACACACTGGCACTATCGAACCCGTAGGTTCATGGCCGCATGGACATAAGCTCTCCATACATCCCTATCCTGAGCTAATGCTTTCCAATCATTCCCTGTATAATCTACTTCCCTTAAATCATAGTTAATATTATTCTCCCACCTCATTCTTGGTCTACCAACTGGCCGTTTTCCCTCTGGCTTTCCTACAAGAAGCTTCCATGCAAGTCTCCCATTCCCCATACGTGCAACATGTCCTGCCCATCGCAGTCTACGAACTTAACTGTTCTTATTATATCTGGCTTCCTATAAAGACCATGTAGTTCATTGTTATGTAGTCTTCTCCATTCACCTGTCTGTTCATCTCTCTTTGGTCCAAAAATTTTCTTAAGTTACTTTATTCTCAAATACTTGTAATCTCCTTTCCTCTATTAAAGTAAGAGTCCATGTTTCGCACCCATATAATATAACTGGTAGAATAATATTTTTATATATTTTCAGTTTAACATGTTTTGAAAGGAGTTGGGACATCAAGAGTCTCTGCAATGCATAATAGCATGCATTTCCAGAATTGAGCCTATGTTTAATTTCTTTGTGCATCTCATTCCTACTTGTGGTTATTGTTCCTAGGTATTTGAATTCAGCCACCTCCTCAAAATTTCCCTCATTTGTCATTAGCTGTCCATTTCCATTATTTAATGAATTTCTATGTGTGACCATATATTTAGTTTTATTGAATAATAATAATAATAATAATAATAATAATAATAATAATAATAATAATAATATTTTTATTTTATACACAGGTTATCAATACACATCTTTCTGTGCCTAAATTTTTATTTTCCTTCTTCACTCGTCTCTATCCATCCACTCCATTTCATCCAATCCTATTGTTCTCATTCCAGTTCTTATTTCTTGCATACACGAATTTCGGTGTCTTCCTTCCTTTCTTCTTCCAGGCGACAACTATTCCAATGTTTTTCTGGGCAGCCTTTCTTCTTGCTTTCGTCGAACATGCTCATACCAATTTAATTGATTTTATGTTCCTCGCTTTTAATCCCGAGGATCGCGGGTTCAAAGCCGGCCGTGGTCGATGGATTATTCAGATGGAAAATTACAAGGGATAAATCCTGCCGGACGGACTTTCAGCCATGAGTCCCTAGTCCGAAGATTTTCAGGCTCATAAAATACCCGGAAGCCTGAATAAAAATGCCTCTGTGAAAAAGTTAAGCAATATTCATCCAATTAATATATAAGTTGCTTACTAGATGTCTAATTGAGGAAATGTGCTAACCTCGTGTCACTGATTGACATCTATTAATAAAAAGCGTAAATAAATTAGCTTGAGTTTTTAAGAAAGTATTTAATAAATTTATAAAATTATGTAGGTGAGTATCTGAATAGTAACATACAACTTTCTGCTGAGGGCTAACATGTTTTAATCAGTTTAACAGATGAGGAGACTGAATAAAATGTACACAATTTTATAATGATATATTATTACGTTTAATACTCTAACGACTCACCGGAATTCACCATGAATTTTATAAGTAATAAATTAGCTTGGTTAAGAAACTCCCGCTATGTAGCATCCGTGTACTCACGCTGGACGTATGGGATATGTACGTAAATTGCTGCATCTTATTGTGCAACAGAAGTGTGGTTTCAAACACTGAAAATATTGTTATTATTATTATTATTATTATTATTATTATTATTACTTACTTACTCACTGGCACTATCGAACCCGTAGGTTCATGACCGCGCGAACATAAGCTCTCCATACATCCCTATCCTGAGCTAATGTTTTCCAATCATTCCCTGTGTAATCTACTTCCCTCAAATCATAGTTAATGTTGTTCTCCCACCTCATTCTTGGTCTACCAACTGGGCGTTTTCCTTCTGGCTTTCCTAGAAGAAGTTTCCATGCACGTCTTTCATTCCCCATACGCGCAACATGTCCTGCCCATCACAGTCTACGAGATTTAACTGTTCTTATTATATCTGGCTTCCTATAAAGACCATGGAGTTCATTGTTATATAGTATTCTCCATTCACCTGTCTGTTCATCTCTCTTTGGTCCAAAAACTTTCCTAAGAACTTTATTCTCAAATACTCGTAATCTCTTTTCCTCCCTAAAGTAAGAGTCCATGTTTCGCACCCATATAATATAACTGGTAGAATAATAGTTTTATATATTTTCAGCTTAACGTTTTTTGAAAGGAGTTGGGACATCAAAAGTCTCTGCAATGCATAATAGCACGTATTTCCAGAATTGAGCCTATGTTTAATTTCTTTGTGCATCTCATTCCTATTTGTGAGTATTGTTCCTAGGTATTTGAATTTAGCCATTTCCTCAAAATTTCCCTCATTTGTCATTAGCTGTCCATTTCCATTATATACTGAATTTCTACGTGTGACCATATATTTAGTTTTACTAAGAAATTATTATTATTATTACAACTATTATTATTATTATACGTATTATTATTATTATTACAACTATTAATATTATTATTATCATCATCATGAGAGGCATGTTTACCACACTTATGAATTTAAACCTTGAAAAAAGTTGATATAATTATCATTACTGTTATCATCATTATTATCATTTCTTTGCGTGATAGTGCGTTTTGTCGTACTTACAATGGCGACCACGATTGAAAGTTTAACTTCCTATTTTTCATAGTTGCCAACCTAAATAACTATACTGTAATAAAATATACTGTAATATTACATATTACAAACCACGTGTGGGAAGTAAAACCACTGCCCTCTATGTATACTACGTACAATGGATATACAAAAAAATCCAAAATATAGCGTTAATATACGTTATACGAAACAAATCACTGCATTTTAAATGAACTGAACTTCATTTGAAACAATATAAAACAATAAATACGTGCTTGCCGCCATTTGATCACTGACTGGTGTCACGGTCTTCTACTGTTTCAACTAATAAACATTGCCCACACTGTTAACGTTTGTCAGTTGTATA
The DNA here is from genome assembly GCA_030220185.1 of Diploptera punctata. Classification (NCBI taxonomy): domain Eukaryota; kingdom Metazoa; phylum Arthropoda; class Insecta; order Blattodea; family Blaberidae; genus Diploptera; species Diploptera punctata. Next base: position 260,340 of record JASPKZ010002327.1, read on the forward strand.
TAATGAAGGAAAATATTTCCAACAAAGATATTATTTTACTATTATTTATTATTTTGAAAATACCACCGCGCAAAAAATAATATGCAACGCACGTTTGTGAAGTATTTTACAGAATCTCGGAAATTAACTATCGCTCAGTTTTTAAACATTTTCCTCACTTCTGTAAAAACCATTTCCCAACCTCGTATCGTAATATACTATTTGTTATTCTTTAATACATTTTGTGTGTATTGTTTTGCAGATAATTTCGGGGACGATTACGGTGACACTAGTGGACAAGGTCGGACGAAGACCTCTTCTCATTACTTCTACTTTGGGCTGCAGCCTTTCTCTTGGTATCCTGGGCACGTATCTCTATCTGAACGACAAGGGCTTCAACATTTCAGGGTTTGAGTGGATACCATTAACATGTCTGGTTTCCTACATTTTAATGTTATGTCTAGGCTTGAGTCCATTACCCAACGTAATCCTTGGTGAAGTGTTCCCTTCAAATGTGAAGGACATGGCAGTGTCAATAAGTGTAGTGACGTCAGTAGGTTGCTATGGGATAGTCACTAAACTTTATCAGGTTATGGTGGATTCGCTTGGACCTTATGCACCATTCTGGTTTTTCTCAGCTTTTGTATTTTGTGGTTTCATTTTTGTTTTTTTCATTGTCCCTGAAACGAAAGGGAAACCGCTAGAAGTAATTATAAAAGAGCTTAATGACAACTAATGTCAAATATGCCATGGCCTACTTAAAAGTATCAGTATAAAATCTAAGTCAAAACATATAAACATTTAGCTGATTTTCTCAGTGGTTCTCAACTGAAAGCTACAGAGAAGGAACCAGGTAAATCTCCATTTTTGCTGAGGTATCATTAAATTTCTTTCCAAAATATATTTAATACATATTTATAGTCCTTACAAGAATTTTATAGGAGTGGCTTTTTCGAAATATTATCACACATTTTATGAACTTTAGATTTTATCCTTATAGTGTTTCTTAAATAAAGATGTATAATATACAGGGTGGACCGCTCGAATGGACCTAATTTCAATTGCTTGTTACTGGCAAACGGTTGAAGATAGAAACTTAAAACAACGTTCATATTACAGAAAAACTCACCAAGTTTTGATATCCAGATCACCACATCTCTATATGAGCCCCAGCAGTCACTGTGACGATATCAAAGCGATGAACAATTTCTTGCCAAGTACGTTGGAGTATGTCTTCTGGAATGTTCTCAATAGCCTCTATGATGCGCTCACGAAGATCACGAAGGTCTTTGACTGGGGTGGTTGTAAACTTTATCTTTGACATAGCCCCAGAGAAAGAAATCCAGTGGTGTTAAATCGGGAGATCTCGGGGGCCACGCGATTGGTCCTCCCCTACCAATCCAACGGCCAGGGAAAATGTTGTCCAAAGTCGTACGAACTTCATTGGACCAGTGGGGAGGAGCACCATCTTGCTGGAAAACGATGTTAGGCTGCAGTTGTTCAATTTGTGGAAAGAAGAACTGCTCCAGCATGTCAAGATATGTGGTACCACGAACAGTTTTCTCGGCGAAGAAAAGAAAACGGTCCAATGACCTTATTATGTGACAAACTGCACCAAACATTCATCTTCGGACTATCACGAACATGCTCTTGAATAGCGTGAGGATTCTCCGATCCCCAGATCCGCACATTATGCCGGTTTACCTTGCCTGACAAATGGAAAGTGGCTTCGTCCGAGAAGAAAATCTTGGTCATGAAGTCAGGATCAGCGCCGAGACGGTCCAGCATCGTATTGGCGAATTCCACTCGTTTCGGCATGTCATTCGGCTCCAGACGTTGCACTAACTGCACTTTATATGCGTGCAGTTTGAGGCGTTTGTGGACAATCCGTTGTAATGTCGATTTTGGTATTTGAAGTTCCCGCGAAGCTCTTCTTAATGACTTCCGGGGGGCTTCGCTCAAATGCGGCTTGAACATTTGCTACCATTTCATCGGATGCTCTGCGACCACCACCATGCTTCTTCAACACAGATCCTGTAGCTAATAATGTATCACGCCACTTCTTTATGCTTCTAGCAGTTGGAGCATCACGGTTAAACAACACGCCGGAACTCCCTTTGAACTCTAATGATTGATTTAAACTCCGCATACCACAAAAACAGCTTGCGCTTTCATCTGCGGAGTCGCCATTTTCACAAACAATTAAATCTAAGAACGAGAAACGTATCTTTGTGCCATCTACCGACAGGATTCGAAACTTGGTGAGTTTTTCTGTACTATGAACGTTGTTTTAAGTTTCTATCTTCAACCGTTTGCCAGTAACAAGCAATTGAAATTAGGTCCATTCGAGCGGTCCACCCTGTATATATATATATATATATATATATATATATATATATATATATATAAAGCTAAGGAGTAGCTGTAAAATAGTTTACTACGGTCGAGCCGTTCTTAATTCTGGCGTTGCAACGCCTTTTCGTTTTTTTTTTTTGGCGCGATCGCTGCACGTGATTTACAAAACAAAGCGGTGTTGTCAAGTCAGTAGTATGTGGTGGACGAATCAGCTGGAGTAACATTACGATGTAGAATTATCTGGAATTGTAAGCGTCATAAAGTAGCGGAGGAGTCGGAAGACTGTCAGATCGCAAACCAGAGAAATATTTTTTTAACGTTAGAGATTATTTCAAAAAAGAGCGTGAGAACAATGGTAGTTTATTGCCTTTTACGAACCCGAAGTAGAAGAGTAGACTTGACAATACAATAATATTCTCAGTAATCAATACTAGTAAAATTCATATAAATTCCGTTGAGGTGAAGTCATATGATGAAAGTTAAAATTTAAATTGTACCTGTTGGTAGGTGCCGTCGTCCTCAACTTTGTTAAAATATTGTATATAAAATTAACTGGAGCGCTTTCGGAAGTTATCTTCCACTCAACTGCAGAAACTCAGCCTGCAGAAGATGAAAGATAACTTCCGAAAGCGGTCCAGTTAATTTTATATACAATATGTTAACAAAGTTGAGGACGACGGCACCTACCAACAGGTACAATTTAAATTTTAACTTTCATCATATCCTCAGTAAGTGAGGCAAAACTTTGACGACGACCACTGTCTGTGAAGCAGCTAGTCAGCTGACCCAAAATCTATCATGTAATTTTCTGCCGGATGTAAGAGTGACACTACTGCAACTTAACTAAACTACACGGCGCGACAGACCTAGAAGGGTCATGGCCTGCTAGCTGGCACCTGGAATCATATGTACACGTATTAATCACAGAGGTAGATGATTATCCTGCCAGTATAAGGGTGACATGTGGTCAACATGTCGGGTTATCCAGCCCTTATAGTTGGGTTTCTCGATCTGAAACCGCTACTTATTGTAGCTACCCAAATTCCTCACGATGCTGTGTGGGTCCCACACTCTCCGAAATTCCACGAGAAAATATCTTCTTCCATGGAGACACGAACCAGCAAGTCCCTTTACTCTACACCAAGGCATCTTGTCTTAACCACTCGGCTACGAAAAATAAAAAAGTAATAAATTTAGAATTAACTAGGTCTATTAATTACCAATACTATAAACTGTGGTGTCCTTTAAAACGTACAGTCTCTCGCCTTTTACTGTAGATCTAAAAAAATATTTATTTCTAAAATTCACCGAAGTACCAGCAACATACCTTGGTAAATAGTAACAAATAAATCAGTCATAATAGGATGGAACTTACTACAAGAGACTTTTCAAAATGAGCTTCTCATACAGGACTTGGACTTATAGAGAAGTCTCTTCTACACAGAAAGCTGCACACACATTAAAAGGCGTTATTCTGTAGTGAAACCTCAATTTTGGAAATTCTTGAATGTAGTCCTTTCTATAATTACTGATTTAACTGAAAGGAAAATGTGCTATAAGAACAAAAATAGTGATAAACAATGTAATTATAGACCATGTTCAGAATTTTAATTATTTGGGATGTCATTTAGGTAATGACAGAAATTTAGATAAACACACTAAAATACAACGATTCGATTATCTGCGTGGCACAATTAAACGCACTTTATTGAATAAAACTAGAAAATAAACTATTTTAAAATTTTACAAAGTATTGGCAGTTCCATCTCTGATCTATGGATGTGAAACCTGGACATTAACAAAGGCAGATAGTAAACAAATAGAGGCTGCAGAAATGAAGATGTTGAGAGAAATAGCACGATACCAAAGGACCGATACAAAGAAAAACGAAGATATAAGAACGGAACTTAGTATATTTACTCTCTGTGAAATAATAAAATACTATCAAAACGCTTACCTTCAGCACGTATTACGAATGAATGAACAGTGCATACCAAGAAGAATGTATAATTATAAACCAAAAGGGAGAAGATTGTTGGGAAGACCATTGAAGAGATAGAAGGGCCAATTCGACCTATAATGAGATCGCAGCAGGCCATTGGACTTAATCCTTGTTGTTTATGATGAACTACACACACGCGCGCGCGCACGCATATAAAAAAATAGCATCGTTATAACCAACTACATCCATACGTAATAAGTGTGGCCGGATTGAAGAAAAATAATATATTTAATACACAGATTTAACAATTAATGTTAATGCTGTTTCTAAATGCTGTTTGATTTATACCATTGTTTTTATTGCTGTTAGTTATTGTTCACAATATTCAACATATTGCAAAGTTTCCCATATTATAAAAATAAAAAAAAATAGAATAATCAGCGCTCACAAAATAAAATGACGAAAACATGCAGCGATTTTGTATTGTGAAAAGCTCTCATGGTGGATACTCAATGACTGTGTGAAGTGCCTGGTTGTGTCACAGTACCACCGGAATGACATTTTACCTGTTCACATCACTAGGCATATTCCCCATTCTCACCTCTGTACATTACCCTGCACAATTTCATGCAACATTGTACAGGACGTTTCCAAGGTAAAACTATCAAAGCGATACAAAAAAAAAAAAGATAGTAAGAGCTGACTCAGTCGTTTTTTCGCACACTTACGACATCTGACATTCACGCGGGTTCTCCCATTACGCATTACTGCTGGATGATATGTACTTGAACCTTTCATAATTATCTGCAAGACTGAATTGGATAAACGTGAATTATAAATAATTTTGAATTGCTGGTAAAGAGCTTTTAGCTATAGTCCAGATCTGATAACTGTAGCCGTCTTGGTGAATCCTAAGGCACGTGGCAGGAGGAAACATTGCAGAGTGGGGGAGGGAAGTAGTAACCATGCAAAAAATATTTTCCTATTAATAATAAAAATAAAATAAAATAGTTATAAAAACAACACTATTCTGTAAGGAACACTCCAAACGTATGAAAAAACATAAGTGTTCACTATCGCAGAAATAGTAGATAAAAAAATCAAACGTGTAGTAACTATTATGTTTTCAAAACTGAGTGTAGTTGCTGGTAGTACCTGCAGCTTACCCTTCCCTCTTACCGCACCATACAACATAGACCCCTCAAAAGCGGCTACAGAAGCTAGAACTGAACTATACATCCATCCATAGTAATTCTGCCCGAGGGCAGGTCTTTCACTGCAAACATAGAATTTTAATACTATGTTTTGCAGCTTTACAAGGGATTATAAGTGTGGTAGCTTCCCGTTGCTTTCCATACCAGTGAAGGATGATGATAACGATAAGGATGATGTTGATGATGATGGCAGGATGATTTTCAGGGACCGTTGGGCCCTAAGTTTCCTGACATTTCTCTTACAGGTGAGGAACAATCCCGAAAAAAAAACTTCACCCAGTAGCCTGTCCGGACTGGGAATCGAACCCGGGCCCGCTGCGTGACAAGGCAACACGCTACCTCGAGACCACCAGCGGTGGACAAATGAACTATAAGACGTCCATTCACTATACGTAGCAATGCTGCCTGAGCATGCTATGCGGGTTGCCCGTCTGCCGCAAATGGCGGCCGTAATTTTCGAGAAAATAAAACCCATTGCACTGATATAAAATCTTACCTTTCTACAGTAAATGCTAGAACTTGCGTCTACTTAGCGATCTTGGACTCATTGCTGGTACCAGTAATTATGTGTATGTGAGTGTGTCTATTAATATAGCAGTCACCAATTTTAGTTCTTCGGCATTATCTAAACTCGGCGTATAATATTCAATTAAGAATCGTAAGGTTGACTGTTTTAACTAACAGCATCGGACCATTATGAATAGGTATTAAAATACACTTTTAATGAAACGGATTATTAAATTAAATGTTGGTATTAAGGTGGATTTAATAGTTAAACTGAAACAAAATATAAAGTGAGTATTCAAGAAAAGAGTCCCGTGCCGTAGTCGAGTAGTTAATCCGAGATGCATTTGTGCAGAGGTATGGGAATTGCGGTGCTTCGGGTCCTCATGGGAAGAACTTTTCTTAATGAATTTCAACCGGTATGGAACCGGCGCCCACCCAGCACCATGAAGAATTTGGCCATGAAGAATTTGGATAACTACGATAAGTAACGGCTCCAGATTGACAAAACCAACTAAAGCAACTGGGGGATCCGACATGCTACCACTCGTCACCCCTACATTGGCTTGATGATCGTCTATCTCTATGGTTAACACATGTGGATCATGAGGTCAGCAGCGGGCTGATAGGTGAAGGACCTTCTAGGCCTACCGCGCCACGGGGTATTCAAGACAATGAGTCATAATTCATAGAATCAATTTCACATGTAGGTCTGTGCAAGTAAAAAGAGAGATTTAGGAGATAAAGGGAGAGGGGTTTGGCACGATATTTCCTTGTGGACTAATATACCTCCAACATCTTCAGAATGTTCGAATCTGATTGATGGGCATGAGCTTCTTCATGGTTAGGCTGTAAGCCTGTGCCGATTCAAAGCATATGTTTAGTGAAACGAGTAATGCTCGTAATTATCTCCCCTGGTCGACACAGTGAAAGCTTTGTAATGAGGCTGACATTTCAAAGTCTCCAAGCCTACTCCTATTGTACTAACCCCTAATAGGGGAGTTACCCCGCCCGCCCAAAATCGTTCGAGTTTTTTCCCTTGTATCCCGGAGATGAGCCTCCACATTTGATCCCCTGGAGGAAAGGTACTTCTTCCGCCGTTAAAACTTAGTTTGTAGTTAGATTCTTCCACAGTGGTCTGCCCTAGGGCAGATCCTTCATTGCTATCACAGCATTTTCATCCTATGCGTTGCAACTTTACTAGAGAATAATTCTCTATAATTATAGTTGTGGTAGCTTCTCTTTGCTTTCCACACCGGAGATAATGATGAAGCTGATAATGATGATGGCCAGATGATGTTCTAGGACCGTTTGGGCCTCAAAGCTTCCTGACATTTGCCATACAGATGAGGATAAGCCCCTAAAAACCTCACCCAGGAAATTTTCCTGACCGGGAATCGAACCCGGGCCCGCCGCGTGACATGGTAGCACGCCACCTCGAAACCACAGCGGTGGACTGGTAGTTTGATTGAATATTACTATTTTTACAATAAAAATGCAATGTTTCATTATAGACTACATAAATATGTAGCTTCCATATTCCTTGAAGACCATTGAAGTCTTCGCACGTATCCCTGTGCACGGGAGATTCATTATATCCTGAATCACTGGGTCCTCAGCAGAACTTAATCATCATACATGATGTCTACCCCCGCGACTTGGACGCGCCTGACGAGAATTATCCATGTATACATATTTATGACATATATGCCTGTCCTGCGTATCATGGGCCGGTTAATAGCCTTGTATGAAGCCAAGGGTAGAGGCCTTGACATTTATTATTCGGAACAACTAACAGAGAAGTGTAATTTACCAGGCAATTAAGAGGAGTCTGTTCTGAAAAGTAAAAAGTAGGTACTTACTTGTAAGCCTATGTTTCCCTTAACAGAGATTTAGGCGCTCTCCCCTATAGGGAGGAATTTAAACCATACTAATTTAGTTACAATTGTTTTCGTATAGATGTCATTTGAGTGGTCCGTGGTCAGCGTTCCGCCTCATACTGACATCTAGGAAACCAAGGTAGTACTAGGACGGGAAAAGTCGGTAAATTTTGCTTAGAGGCCTTTTCATTCAGGCTTAAGGATCTTATACGTGCCTGTAAATCTTCAAACTCGGGACCCACGGCTTAACGCCCCTCCCGGAGGACTTGCTCCTAGGATTTTTCCATCCTAAAAAATCCATCGACCCCGACCGGGTTTCAACCCGCGACCCTCGGGACCAGAGGCAAAGGAGCATAACCACTAGTCCACTGCGGCCGTAACTAACTCATTATAAACATTATAACGTATCTAATTCTAAGTACCTGATATCGTTCAAATTATTAAGATAATATCGGTTATATTTCATTTTAAAAACATGTATATCAAACCATTTACTCTTAATTAATTTACAAATAATTCCTTTTTAACCGCGCAATTGGTATACGTTTCCCAAGAACTAATCGGAGGTTAAGGCTCTGAAATATTCAGGACACTTACCACTTAATTCACCACATAATGAAGCTTCTGTTCTACATTCAGTAATCCAAATAAAAATCACTCCTTCTTCTACACTTCCTGGTTTAGGCAAGAGTTGCCTATTCCGTCTTCAGTTATAGATCTAAGACCATCTCTTCCGAGGACGTCCGACATCTCTTCTTCCTCTTGGGAAATAATGGAAGATTTTATTTGGTAATCTACTTTCTTCCATTCTTTCTACATGTTCTTTCCACTGTTTCTTGTTGTTAAAATCTTTTCTTTTATGGAGTAGATTGCAGTTCTTCATGGATATCCTCGTTCCTTATCTGGTCCATTCTAGTGCAGCCTTTTACTCTTCTTACTAGTACCAATTATTACTTTATTGTAACGGACTGTCAACAGCACGTACGGCTTACTGCCCGTGCGACCCATATTTGTAAATAATATTGTAAATATCTTACTTTTTGTCTAATAAAGTCCTACTACTACTACTACTACTACTACTACTACTACTACTACTACTACTACTACTACTACTCTTCTTAAAAATTTCATTTCGGCTGCTGGGATTTTACTTTCTTGTTTGGTAGTGGTAATCCAAGATTCACTCCCATACAAAAGGGCAGGGACAGCCATTGTTTTATAAAATTTTAATTTTGTTTGTTTATGGGCTTTATTATTCAATGTTCTATTTATTTTACCACAAATAGCTTGAAACTGATGTGTTTTGAGTTCAATATCTTTATCATACCCATAGCTGATGTCACATCCTAAATATTTAAAGTGGGATACTTGTTCAATAATTTCGTCTCTAATTACTATTCTTGCATGCAGAGTATTTCTTCCACAAAATGCCAATACATTTGTTTTACTTCTTGAAATTTTAAAATTATAATCGCTACATATTCCATTTAGTTTGTAAGTAGCCAATTGTGACAGATCTTCATCATGGTGTAGCAAGACTAAATCATCGGCGAAAATTAAGTTATTAATACTTAAGTTATTGTTCAATCTAAGGCCTTTGTCCATTATAATTTTCCATTGTTTCATAATGTCGTCGATATATATATATATATATATATATATTAAAAAGAGTGGGCGATAGACTACACCCTTGTCTAACTCCTTGATTTATTAAAATTTCTTCTGACCTTTTTCCATCAGTTTTTATCACTACTTTAGTTTCTTCATATAAGCCTTGGACTGATTTTATTAGATGGTGTGGATATCCTCGTTCCTTCATTATTTCCCATAGTATAGATCTATTTACTCTGTCAAAGGCCTTTTCAAAATCAAAGAACAACAAATATGTTGGCAGGTTAAATTCTCTTCTCTTTTCAATTAGTCTCTTTATAGGTATAATTGCAGCCAATGGCCATGTAGTTTAGTTCTCTTTATAATAAACACATTATCACTATAGGATCTTCCTTTTATAAACCCTGCGTTCTTCTTCTAAGAGTGTGTCAGGTATCTTCTTCAATCTATTATTTATTATTTTTGCATATAATTTATAAGTGGAGTTCAATAAGCTGATACCTCTATAATTTTTACTATCTAATCTATTTCCGCGCCGTAGCCGAGCGGTTAAGGTAGGAAGCCTTGGCGCAGAGCTACGGGACTTGCGCTGGTTCGACTCTCCATGGGGGAAGAAATTTTCTCATGGTATTTCGGCCAGTATGGGACCGGTGCCCACCCAGCATCGTGAGGCAATTGGGTAGCTACAATAAGTAGCGGATCCAGGTTGAGGAACCAGCTATAACGGCTGGGGGACTCGACATGCTAACCACATGTAACCCCTACACTGGCTGTTGATCATCTACCTCTGTGCTTGACACATGTGGATGTGAAGGGCCAGCAGCCGGCTGGTAAAAGGGCAACCGCTGAAAAGTGGAAAGACCCTCAATCGGAATCTATTTCCTTTTTTGAAGAGGGATATGGCTTCACCTATCTTCCAATTTTCAGGTATTTTACATGTCTTCCAACATTCGTTTATTAAGTTTAATAATCTTATTTCTGCAAATAAACTTGCATACTCTATCAGTTCATTGTTTATACCATATATACCTTGTGCTTTTCTATTTTTCATTTCTTTCAATGCCTCTCTCATTTCGCTTAGAGTAATTCTGTCTATTTCTGATTTAATTTCACTTTCAGAAGGGCGTTTTATAACTAATTCTTCTTCATTACACCATAATTCTCTGTAGTGATTCTCCCATGTCTTCAGATCAATGGTATTTAGTTTTGTAGTATGTTTTTCTATTGTATTTAATTGTTTCATTACTTTAAAAGCTAACGATTGTCTGCCATGTACATCGTGCTCTATTTTGGAAATAAATCTTTCCCAGGAATCTTTATGAGCTGTTCGAGTTATTTGTTTTGCTCGATTTCTTTTTTTGTTTATATATAGTTCTAGATTCTTCAGTTTTCTTTTGTAAGTACTCTAAATATGCTAATTGTTTGTCTCGCACAGCCTCCTCTATTTCGTCATTCCATATCTTTAATCCTCTTTTGTTGCGAATCTTTTTCTTCTTTCCTATAGCTTCATTTGCAGCATTTATAATACGTGTTTTCATATTTGCCCACTCTTCATTTAGATTATCATTAATTGTTTTTCTTTCTAAGTGTTCTTGTAGCCTTTTTTTTTGTATAATTGTCTTATACTTTCTTCTTCTAGAAGATATACTTTAAAAACCTCTTCTTCTATTCTTTCTTGAGTTTTGGTTTTTTTCCATTTAGCTATTATAAGTATCGTGGCTACCAATAGATAGTGGTCTGTATATATGTCACATCCTCTGTATACTCTTACATCTTGTATTTGATTCCTGAGTCTCTCATTAATCATTATGTAATCTATTAAAGATCTTTGGTTTCTACCGCACCATGTATACTTGTGTATGTCCTTTTTCCTATAGAAAGTATTCGTGATTTTTAGTTTATTATAGGTAGCAAATTGTCGAAGATACTATATTGCGCATGCATACCCTTGGACCTATAAAAATCACATTATCATTAATAGTTTAGATATACAATTTAGTTACAAAACTATCTTCTAAATAATTAATTTATTAAATCGCGTAAGAAACCGTCATACCATTTTGCTCTAAGAAAAATCTCAATACAAACATTTGAAATGTCCTATTTTTTAATACTATCATAAAAATTTTACAGATCTAAATACTATTTTCACTCAAAGACTTCAATGTGTTCACGATTCTTGCACACGTTTTATTTGTTGTATTCGCGGATTTGATCCCTTTACACAGTCCCTGGAACAGTTGTCTTGGCTTCATCTACGAGATCGTAGAACCGTGCATTCCTTATCTCTTCTCCATAAAATTTTACACATATCATCGCCTAATTATTTATCAAATTCCTGTATTAGACTCTCGTACAAAAAAAAACTGAAGAATTCTTTAATAAGGAACTAACTTAGGCACCTCCTGATAGAATTCTTATAGTATTTAATACTAATTTAATTGATTTTATTTTATAAAAATAGTATTAAGATTGACAACTATTTTAAGTTGGTGTTTTATATATAGTATAACCGACAAATTAGTTTATTATATTCATTATTTTTCATTGTAAATTTTTTCATATACATTAAATATGAACTGTCACCGAACAATTTAATTTATCTTGCTTGTGTACCTTTTATTACTTGTTTTAATTTTAATTATCATTAATATTATTATATTAAGGATCTTATTCTTACAGATATTAATTAATAGGTCAAATTGTATTTAGTATTCAATATTAGAGTTGATTGTGATTGCTGTATTTTGATGTAACACAATGTTTCTCCTGGTTAGTGGAAGAGAAACCAACAACGGTCTTCACTCCACTAGGCTAAATAAATAAATAAATAAATATATATATATATAGTTATATACATAATTTTTCGAAGTTAAAATTTAATGATTGATTAAAAATATTACGGACATAACAATAAAACAGTTATGTAAGATTTTTATTTGTAATAAATAATAACATTTCACTTAAAAATTCACCATATTTATTACAGAAGGTGTGAAAAATGTACCTTAATCCAGTTATCGCATGGCCAAGGTTTCAGTTATTAAAAATTGATTTATATCGAATTAACTAAACTTATAACTGAAATTATACATTAAACATTATATAGTTTACCTGGATAGTAAGTAGAAAACAAGCCAACAAGCTGTTAACGTAGAAATGGATCTTTGGAGACAATCGATAAGAATTTAAGAAGGGATAAGGTCAGAAACAGCACAATAAGGGAAATTATGCAAGTTGAAACAAAAAGTGTTAGAAAAAATAGAAGAGAAACGTTTGAAATGGTATTGACACCTCATAAGAATGGAAGAAGAGAGAATACCAAATAAGCTCCTTAATTGGGAAGCTAATGGAAGAAATGGAAGAGGCAGACATACAGAACGATGGATCGATGGATGGATGGAGTGAAGAGAAGTATGGAAGCTAGAGATTGGAGGGAAGAAGTTGCTTTTGACAGGAATCTCTGGCTACAAATCACTTTGGTTTGAAGGAGAAACACTGGATTATGAAATATTGCTAAAAATATATATATATTTAAAGCTATATGTAGGCCTAACTATTTTTTAAAGCTAAGTAGTACCATTAAGGTAGGGACTGACTTTCCCCTCCTAATAAGAGATCAGAGCATGGGGAAGAGAATAGAGCAACAGACTATGTCATCGTTATATCAGGAGCCCAGTTTTATAACTTTGTGATTGGCAAATAGGAATAGTTCTGCAGAAATGAAGTGAGATTGGAAATGCGGTTGTTGAAGATTACACCCAACCAATTCCAAAAAAAAAAAAATATTAAGTAATAATTAACTACGGTATGGTTTATGGAATCTGTATGTTCACTAAGAAACTTCTTTGATCTAGATCCTCGGCTAACTGAATCCTGTTCATATTTCCAATATACAATTTCCTAACATCCCAGATTGAAATAACCACCTATAACAGCTTGAAGGCTCGATATGCTGACCACATGAAACCTCCATACTGGCTGAATGATCTTAATTTTACTTCTTCAAACTACATTTATCTCAATATTAACAGGGTTAAACTATCAATCATTCTGATTTTCATATATTTTATTCTTAATTTTTTTAGGAGGTATACTTGTCCTATTTATTTATGTAACAAGATTAGCCTCAAATGAAATATTTAAACTATCTACAAAGTCCACTTGTGGTGATAGACAAATGTGGTTGAAGGTCAGTGACTGGATGGTAAGCCAAGGGAGTTGTAGGCCTGTTGTCTGATGGAGATAATTTGTTTCAGTTCTCTAAGATTCGTCCGAATATCTCCTCACTTTTTCTTAGGATTTCCTAATTATCGTTTCCTCAGGGATTTTTCAATAAAAGTTCAAGAAACGTAAATTAGTATTTGGCCTTTGATACCGAACATTAGCGATAATTTCCAATTCGTAGTAGTGCAAAATAGATAACGAATTACCTTGAAAATTATTTGGATAACTCTATCAACAAATTTACTGTTATACGTTAGAAGACTCGCTGCAAGTCTCATGTCAACACCAAAACACTTGTACTTGCCACTTAGTAAGATGTTTGTGTTCGCGAACCTGGTTCAATTTTTACCTACATTAACAGGTATGATACATCATGTTAAGAATAGTGGGATAAAATGTAAGTCTATTACAGGTAAATAAATAAGTATAATGAACGAGTTCCAATTTGTAAAATAATTACTTGTACAACTTGAAGTATACAAATAATTATATTTGTGATTGGTTACATGAGCGATCCAAAGTAGTTAATTTAGTCTCAATCATATTTTCCTTCTCACATTGAAATCACTTCCTCCCTATGTTATTATAGACTGTCAAATTATAACATGGTACAAAAACAAACTGAAAGGGTTATTTAATAACAGACTTACATACACCTCAATGATTGTATTCTTTAACAGTTAATACTTATTTGTTTTATGAAAATAGCATTAGGATTAACAAATATTTTCAATCAATTGTTTTAAATATCATGTAATCGACAAATTAGTGTATTGCATTTCATTATTTTTCTTTACTTTTATGTACATTATATAGGGGAAGTTAAACAAACTATTATTTTTATTTTTATTAAAATTTTATTAAATGTATCTTGTTTGTTGACTTTTTATTATTAATGTTAGTCTTAATTTTTCTATCATTAACTTTCTTACGTTATGGATCTTAATTTCATATCATATTACATTACTGATCAAATTCTCATTTAATATTTAATATTAGAGTTAACTGTGATTGCTATATTTTAATGTAAAAGTATGTTTTTGCGAGATAGTACGTTTTGTCGTACTTACAGCAATGGCAACCATGATTGAATGTTCAACTTATTACATTTCCGGGTTGCCAATCTAAATAACTATACTATAATAAAATAGATGAACATATATAAAACTATTAAATAATCAATTGAGTTGGTGTTTACTTGATGAAAATTCATATTTATTAATAGAATGTTACTAACTAATAAAGTGAATGGTTTTGTAGTTGAATAAATATTACACACTCTTAAAACATGCTTACATCAAAATTATTTTGAATTTAATAACAAATTGTACATAGCTAAAGATGGTTTGATTATGGGTGATCCGTTGAGCCCTCTTTTGGCAGAGATTTTTATGGATGACTTAGAACAAACCATACATAAGAATGTATTAGCTAGAAATGTTCTATTTTGGTATCGGTATGTAGATGATGTCATAGCAGGCTTCACAGGAACCAAAAGACAATTGAATTCCTTTTTAAATTTTATTAATAACATTCACAGAAGTATTAATTTCACAATGGAATTAGAAACAAATAATAGTATACATTTCTTGGATTTATCAATAAAACACATTGATAATAAGTTTGAGTTTGGTATCTTTCACAAACCATCTCATACTGATACCACTATCCATAGTTCTTCTCTTCACCCATATACTCATAAGATGGCAGCCTTTAATAGTTACATTCATAGACTTTTAAATATCCCTCTTTCACCCTTGTAATATAATAATGAATTGAATATTATTAAACAATTGGCTGTTAATAATGGATACGACCCTGAAATTATAGAATGTTTAATTCAGAAGATTAATTACAAAAAAGCAATTAACAAAGTTTTTCCTGTAACCAAAGAAAACAATAAGAAATATGTCGTAATGTCATACATAGGCCCACTTTCAAATAAAATATCTAAATACTTCAAAAAGTTGAACATTAATGTGGCATTTAAAACTAATAAAACTCTACAAAATATAATAAAAAACAATAAAACCAAAACAAAAAAAGAAAAATTATTATCAGGTGTATATAAATTGAAGTGTGGCACATGTGACAATGTCTATATAGGACAAACTGGTAGACCTTTTATATCTCGGATAAAGGAACACATGAGAGCATATAACAGAAATTTAGAAAATTCAAACTATGCTAACCACCTATTCCAATTTAATCATTGTTTCGATCCAAATTTTGAAATTTTACATATTTGTGATAAGGGTAAGAAGTTAGATATTTTGGAGGCTGTAGAAATTAATAAGTTTAAAAGTAGTAAAAAACTGTTAAATTCTCAACTTGATTTGAATGAATCCCCTTTGTTAAATTAAAAAATTTAAATAAATATTGTTGTATTGTTGCTTAGATCAGTTGGAACACAATTCATAATTTATTAACATGTCTGAAGAAGGTACAGTGTACCGAAACAGCTGTCACTGAATTATATAATAAATATGAAAATCAAATAAAACTACGTTTAATTTATAAAACTATTATTCTACCAGTTATATTATATGGGTGCGAAACACGGATTCTTACTTTAAGCGAGGCAAGGAGATTACAAGTATTTGAAAATAAAGTACTTAGGGACATTTTTGGACCAAAGAGAGATGAACAGACAGGTGAATGGAGAAGACTACATAACAATGAACTACATGGTCTTTATAGGAAGCCAGATATAATAAGAACAGTTAAGTCTCATAGACTGCGATGGGGAATGAAAGACTTGCATAGAAGCTCCTTGTAGGAAAGCCAGAGGGAAAACGCCCAGTTGGTAGACCAATAATGAGGTGGGAGAGTAACATTAACTATGATTTGAGGAAATAAGATAATACAGGGAATGATTGGAAAGCATTAGCTCAGGATAGGATTGTATGGAGAGCTTATGTCCGCGCGGCCATGAACCTACGGGTTCGATAGTGCCAGTGAGTAAGTATAATAAAATAACTATACTGTACACTTACATATTACAAACACGCGTGTGGGAAGTAAAACCACTGTCCTCTATGTATACTACATACAATATATATACAAAACATATCCAGAAGGTAGTGATAATAGGGCCTATATATTATACGAAACAAATCACCGCATTATAAATTAATTGAACTTTATTTTAAACAATATAAAACAATAAACACGTAGTTGCCGAAATTTTATCACTAATTGATCTCATGGCCTCCTGTTGTTTGAACTAATAAACATTGCCCACACTGTTAACGTTGGTTAATTTTTTATAATGAACGCAAATATTTCCAACAAAGAAATTATTTTACTATTATTTATTTTACTATTATTTATTATTCTGAAAGCACCATTGCGCAAAAAATAATGTACAACACAGGTTTGTGAAGTGTTTTACAGAATCTCGGAAATTAAAAACCTCGCTATCGCTTGGATTTTTAAACATTTTCCTCCATTTTATAAAAACCACTTCCCAACCTCGCATCGTAATATACTATTGCCTAATGAGCAGAAGAAAAGGCCATATGGCCTTAACTCCACCAAGCTACAGAAATAAATAAAATAAAAAGTAATTCTTGGTAAATAAAAAAAAAATATATGTATGTTAAATTATCATTAATTTCAGTAATTAAATTGTGATTGAAATATGACTAGGTGACTTATTTGTTTCTTTTCTATCGAGCGTAAAACAAAAATGACATGCTCATTGAAAATATAAAATTAATAAACACTCTATTTGTTACAAAAATGAAGAAAATTTATATTTATACCGAACGTAAATGACACAATGATTTCACTTCAATGAAAATCATTATGTTCAGCAGTATTGACTTATCTTTAATAATTTGTGAGAATGTCTAAGAACTTACCTTTGAAAAACTCTATAAAGACAATAACCGATTGGCAGTTATCTATATATGCAGTGTAGAACGGGCCACAGGTTATAGATTATTTCAATAACACTGGTCAACATGATTTTTGTCTCATAAGTACCAATAGTGATGCGAAACATGGACTCATACTTTAAGGGAAGAAAGGAGATTACGAGTATTTGAGAATAAAGTTCTTAATACATTTTTGGACCAAAGAGAGATGAACAGACAGGTGAATGGAGAAGACTTCATAACAGTGAACTACATGGTCTTTATAGGAAGCCAGATATAATGAGAACAGTTAAGTCTCGTAGACTGCGATGGGCAGGAAATGTGGCACGAATAGGGGATGAAAGAAGTGCATGGAAGCTTCTTGTAGGAAAACCAGAAAGAAAACGCCCAGTTGGTAGACCAAGAATGAGGTGGGAGAATAATATTAACTATGATTTGAGGAAAGTAGATTATACAGGAATCTTTTCTTAAAGGAAACTATTCCAGTCGTCGCCCATGTTCTGCATTCCAACTAAGTTTAGATTTGAGGACTCTGCTGCTGCTTCATTATGGTTTATCATCTATCATATAATTGGGGTAATGTAATCCCGCCTTCCAGGTGCCCCAACTTAAGAACTGAGTTACAATTCTACCATGTCAGGACGGAATACCAAGAATGTCGTTAATACAACATGGTGGCAATGGTAAAATAAATTAGCAAATAAATAAATACATAAATGTACGTTCTAATGACAGAAAAATGAATTTCATCATTTTCCCAAACGACTGCAGGTGGCGTCTGTCCATTTCTTCTTCTTCATGACAGAACACAAGCGTAGATACCGTACCAAAACTGTATAAGCATTTTCTCAAAATATCGCGCCCAGTTTTGAATCGAAATTGCGTGATTGCTGCCTTTCTCAGCCAATCTGATATTTCCAATATAATGCCCTTCCTTTCATTTAGTTTTGTTGTCACTTCGATCTCACATATGGTAGGTTTCCTTATTTATTATTAAAAAATAGCTCGGCAGTTTTATAAGATTATTATGAAGTTTTTTTTAGTAAAATCAAATACGCATACCCTAAAATTGTTTTCTTTTCGAACTTAATAACCCGAATAACAAATAATATTGCGATTGAATCATGACAAATCGTACCGACTTCATGCCAAACATAAGGCATGAAAATTTGTAATGGATTAGTACAGAAGATTGTAGAAATAAAAGTTTATTTAGTTAATGAAACATCAATATGCACAAAACGTACAACAATTTACTGCATTACAATAAAGAAAAAAAAACATTGTTCAAATTTCGTTCGCCTTAGTTAGCGAAGCAAGTCAGCACGGGTTGCTGTGGGCGTACGTACACCAAATTGTACTTACAATTGTTTTAACATTGTACAAATAAATTAAGAGGGTACGCGTTAAAAATAAAGTACTTAGATTTTTTGGGACATCCAAATGTATATATATATATATATATATATATATATATATATATGTGTGTGTGTGTGTGTGTGTGTGTGTGTGTGCGCGCGCGTGCGTGCGTGCCTGTGTGTGTGTGTGATGAAAAGAAAAATATACGCCTGAACATCGGTATTTGAACTCGAGGTCTCTAACTCTACACGTTAGTGAGTTACAAAGTACTCCGCTAAGGCTCCCAGTACAAACGTTGATTTTTCTTTCTTCATATACAATTCTATATCATAAGAGGCAGCGGACAACGCTCTCAGTGCCACCTTATGACTTCTTTAACATTATATATTGTAAAAGCTCCTTATTCACGGTATCGTTATTCGAGTTTTCATTATTCGCGGATTAAAAAATTGCGACACAGTTCATGTATTCGCGGCTAAAAATTTATTTATTTCCGGATCCAGTCGGTATATTACAAGAATTAGTATCCTTGATTAACGCATCGACAACTTTTTTTTACAGCAGGCACATACCAAGGCGGTTTTACGAAGAACGATTCAAACCAAATGGACAAATAAATATCAAAGTGAAACAAAAGCTTATTGTCACTAAGCCTAAAGTTCGTTGTTAAAAGCCGCCGCCGAATTTCACGTACCGCTATTTTCATTGAGAAATGCCGCTCTCGCCACGATCGTTGTTTTATTGTTTCTACTGATCATTCTTGTAATATTTTTGATTGAATAACACGTGTATCTTCCGTTTTGTTCCGAAGTTATCACGTGAAGTAAAATGGAATAAAAATTACTTCCGTAGCGGAAAAAAATAGCGTTGCCGCTTAAAGTGAAAATAAAAATGCTTGACCGTTTACGCGTTGTCGAGACATTTGTATGTATATCACGCTGCTTCAATGTTAATTAATCAAATGTACGATTCATCAAGAAATCCAAACACAAAATAAGGAATTCCCAGCGGAATCTGAATTGAAAGAGCTTTTAAAATCGGCAAAACAGGAAAAAAAATACTACGTTCTTTAAGCACTTGCCTAAGCCTGACAATAATAATAAATATAAATTGTTCAAAATCTCTCATTACATTGATATTATTCTGACGATTTTTATTCTGAATCTTGGAACATATCCCCTATATACCTACACAAATTACCATTCCATATTCACGGTTTATGTATTGGCGGTATTTTTACGGAACATATCCCCATGAATAAGGAGCATTTACTGCATATATATATATATATATATATATATATATATATATATTAGAAATCCCGGCCACGCGTTGCTGTGACTAAGGTATACGTTAAAAATTTAAATTAAGATCCTGTGTTTCAGCCAGATTACTTAAACCTTATACTTACACACTAAATTAATAATATTGAAGATAAAATAAACACTGAACACACTCAAATTATGAAATAATCAATATTTGTAATACAATTGACATTCGCGGTGCAACAAAATGCACAGCAATCTGGATCTCTCAATAAATTACCTTACACCGCCATCTGTTAGAATCGTATGGAACTCACAGATAATTACACTGCCATCTGTTAGAATCGTATGGAACTCAAGGTAATTATAACTCTTTGTTAAATAATAAACAAATAATTTGCAATAAAAATAATGCGACTATAAATTTAGTTATAAACTACCCTAAGTCTGAAGTTGGATCAAACAGCACACAGTGTGCAAAATTTTATTAAAATCGGTTCAGTAGTTTAGGATTTCATCACGGAAAAACATCATGACACGTAATTTTTATATATACTAGCTGGCCCGGCGAACGACGTATTGCCTTTAAATGTTTTTACGTTAATTTTCCCCATGTTTTAATAGTTATCTGCTATTCGGGTCGGAAACAAATCCCACAAATCAAAGATCATAAAAATCGGTCCAGCCATTCTTGAGTTATAAATAGTGTAACTAATCCCACTTTTGTTTTATTTATATATATATATATATATATATATATATATATATATATATATATATATAAGTCCCGGTCACGCGTTGCCGTGCATAAGGTATACGTTAAATTATGGTGTAGTAAACTAAATGAGAAATCTAAATCAGAAAGTTTTTGTTTTACACAATTTTTCAGTTCTGGTACGTTTACTACACCCGGTATAAATATGGGTGGTGGTTTATGTGGAAGTGGTTTTGTTGATTGAGATGCATTTACGTTGTCTGCACTCT
The DNA here is from genome assembly GCA_030220185.1 of Diploptera punctata. Taxonomy (NCBI): domain Eukaryota; kingdom Metazoa; phylum Arthropoda; class Insecta; order Blattodea; family Blaberidae; genus Diploptera; species Diploptera punctata. The sequence goes on from JASPKZ010002327.1 coordinate 281,541, forward strand.
CAGTTCATCCATAAGTGTATCATAAGGATTATATACATTTATTGATGGAATATTTTCAGGAGGCTTGCTGATTTCATTATACTTTCGTTTTTTTCTACGAACTTGTTGGCAGTTTGGATTCTCATCATCATCAAGAAGTCTCTGTATAGTAATATCATCTTGTGATATATTGTAGTCATCTTGTTTTTCATTTAATTGAGGCATGGAGATTGTTTCTGTAATATTAGGCATATTATTATAACTAACAGACTTACTTACAGTTCTATTATTCCGTTCCTTAGGACCTTCATATGTTTTTAAATTGACATTCTTCTTAAATGTAAGATTTATGTCACATAGACCTACACCAATTTGCGGAAATTCACTTGATATCTTATCATTCATGGTCTCTAGAACTGATTCGCCATATTGTTCAATGTCCCTTCTCGGTCCAGTTAAATTTAAATTAAGTTGCTGTTTTTCAGCCAGATTACTTAAAACTAATACTTACACACGGAATTAATATTATTATCAATATATTGAAAATAAAATAAACACTGAACACACTTAAATTATGAAATAATCAATATTTGTAATTCAATTGAAATTCGCGGTTGCAACAAAAAGCACAGCCACCTGGTTAAATAATAAACCAATTACCTTACACGACTATCTGTAAGAATCGTATGGAGCTCACAGATAATTATAACTCTTTGTTAAATAATAAACAAATAATTTGCAATAAAAAATAATGCGACTATAAATTTATTTAGTTATAAACTTCCCTAAGTCTCAAGTTGAATCAAACTGTACACAGTATGCAACATTTTATTAAAATCGGTTCAGTAGTTTAGGATTCCATCGCGGACAAACAACGTGACACGTAATTTTTATATATTAAGATATATATCCGATTGAGGGTCTTTCCACTTTTCAGCGGTTGCCCTTTTACCAGCCGGCTGCTGGCCCTTCACATCCACATGTGTCAATCACAGAGCTAGATGATCAACAGCCAGTGTAGGGGTGACATGTGGTTAGCATGTCGAGTCCCCCAGCCGTTATAGCTGGTTCCTCAACCTGGAGCCGCTACTTATTGTAGCTACCCAATTGCCTCACGATGCTGGGTGGGCACCGGTCCCATGCTGGCTGAAATACCATGAGAAAATTTCTTCCCCCATGGAGACTCAAACCAGCGCAAGTCCCGTAGCTCTGCGCCAAGGCTTCCTACCTTAAACGCTCGGCTACGGCGCGGGACTATTAATATATATATATATATATACACACACATATGCATACTATGTCACAAATAATATTATGCAATAGGAGACACTAATTCCTTCGTTCTTTTTTTGCTGATTGTTTAATTACAGTAATCAGATATCTGCACTAAATTCCCCAAAAGCGGATTATTTACTTCATCATTGACTAAAATTTTTGTATTATGTTGGACTCATTTTCTCATAAACTAATAATAATTGAACAAATAATAAGTAAGTATTGGAAACACACATGGAAAAGGATCAATTTGTACTGAATATAGTTCAATTCGAGAGGTATTTTGAAATACAAGTTGATATTGAAGTTAAACATTTTCTCTTGACACCAAACTTGTACACCTAAGACAAACCGTCAATATTGCACAACAAACGCTAAAATGATAAGTAAAAGCTAGCTGTGATAACCAACACGACAGTCTTTAAGGAATTTGTTGTCTTGCACAAAATAACCCAACTCAATTACTTCAAAATATTGTTTAAAATGTCCCTTTCATTACATTCTGCCAACTTACAAAACATTTAATATTTGTTTTGTTTACTTTGAAACGTTTATGGCATTAACGCATTATTAAATATGATAATTATATGGTATAAACAGAAATTAAAACCTGCCTTTGTTTTCAATTTTTCACAGTTGCGAATATAAATTCGTAATGATTTCGCAAGCAAGACAATGTAAAATATTTGATAAATTGTTAACATGTCTGAAGAAGGTACAGTGTACGGAAACAGCTGTCACTGAATTATATCTTAATGAATATGAAAATCAAATAAAACAAAGTTTTATTTTTATTTAATTAATAAATACAAGATATGTCGGTTTGGACTCCATATAACAGTTGGAAATTAATTAATAGATGTCCGGAAAGAAATTCATAATTCTTTTAGCTACAAAAGCAGCCCACCCAGATAACTATAACCCTTGGATCTAGTGACATAAATTCCGTCATGGTACGCCTATATAATTTATTATATCCTATATTCCACAATTCATGTCATATGAAGTTAAAGCAAAGAAAAAAAATAAGTCTCTAGCAAGTGGCATAAATAAAAGAAAATGACTGATGTTCAGTATACTGTATGCTTTCACTGGGATTTGACAAAAAATACAAATTATAAGCAGATAATTTCTATTTAAAAATGTATTCTTCTTCTTCTTCTTCCTCCTTCCAAGTATTAGGCCAAGGCTTGTTACGATCACAGAGAAAAATTTCCCTCCAGCGTTTCATAGGACGGTCCAGAGATCTTCGTCCTCTTGGTATATAATTATAAACAGCTTTGGGGATCCGATTTGAACTCATTCTTTCAAGATGGTGTTTCCAATTTAGTTGGTACCGTTTAATATATTCCAAAATTCGTGTAGTCTTCAATTCTTTTAAGATATCGGTGTTCCTTTTCCGATCCCATCTGGCGTAACCCGCTATTTTGCGCATGAATCTCATTTCACAAGTCGTTATTCTGCTTTCATGTTGTCTTTTTAGTGTCCATGCTTCACTGCCATAGGTCAACACTGGTGTAGCCAAAGTGTTATATAAACGTAATCTGGCGTTTTTTTTGTACAAGGGATGGTTTCATAACTTGATTAATAATACCCAAACTTTTATTATAACTAGTATTTTTCAGGGATATCCTTTTCATCCCAGATAGAGCGATAATAGCCAAGATATTTAAATTGATTAGAACTCTCTAAAATTTTATTCTGGAGACAGATTTTACTTTGTATGGGGGTCCTTCCCATGAAATGCCGTAATTTTAGTTTTGTTAATTGATATTTCCATATTAAATTTGGCAGCTGTTTTTTGTAAATTATAAATTGATCGTTGCAAATCATTTTCGGAAAGTACCAGAAGCGCTAAATCGTCTGTAAAAAGAATAGCATCGAGTTTGAGGTTCGTATTGATGGATATATATCCCCGTTGTGTTTTCCTCCATTCGTTTATTATTCTATTCGTTATATATATATATATATATATATATATATATATATATATATATATATATAATGGGAAGCACCGGCGAAAGTCCACATCCCTGTCTTACTTCAGTGTTGTAAAAATGTATTCATAGAATTAAATTCACTATTCTAAGTTAAAAGGCATCGACAAAAAAAAAATGAGTCCCAAAAGTTTTATTAATAATCCATGCTTTCATAGTACCAAACAATACATTAATTCATTTTTACAAGTTAAGCCCCCTCCATGATATCTTTACCTTGCCATGGTGGGGTGGCTTGCGTGCTTAAATAATCCCGAGAGCTATGCCGGCGGTAGCATTGCTGCCGATAGGGTTACACATGCCGGACTAGTCGAAGGTGACAAACCAGACGGAAAAAGTACCTTGGTCGAAAGAGTGACGATTTTCACCGTAAAAATAAAACCGCCAAGAAATGCGGACATGGGTTCCACTGGGGTAAAATTTTCCGGAGGTCAAATACTCCCCCAATCGGTTCTCCGGGCGGGAACTTCTTCAGGTAACACATACCAAAGACGTGCATGGAAGCCTCTTGTAGGAAAACCAGAGGGAAAACGTCCAATTGGTAGAAGAAGAATCAGGCGGGAGAATAATATTATCTGTGATTTGAGAGAAGTCGATTATACAGGGGATCATTGGAGAATATTAGCTCAGGATTGGGATGTATAGAGAGCTTATGTCCGCGCGGCCATGAACCTACTGGTTCGATAGTGCCAGTGAGTGAGTTAGTTAGTTAGTACCAGTTAAGCCTCATAGCATAGGATAAGCTGAACGAACGGTATTAGGTAAAGAATCATGATTGAAGGTAATAAATATTTGTCATTTAAACGAGAAAAACTCTATTTGACAGAATGTGGATATAAAGCGTTTTGCCTATCTCTCCATCCATCCATAGTAATTCTGTCCGAAGGCAGGTCCTTCACTGCAATCATAGCATTTTTCATGCTATGCTTGCAGCTTTACTAGGGAATTGTGTAGGTGTGGTAGCTTCCCGTTGCTTTCCACACCGGTGAAGGATGATAATGATAATGGTAAGGATGATAATGATAAGGATGATGGCCATATGATTTCGGGGACCGTTTGGGCCTTAAAGTTTTCCTGACATTTGTCTTACAGGTGACGAAAAACCCCGATAAAAACCTCACCCAGAAAAACTGCCCGACCGAGGATCGAAGCCGGGCCCGCTACGTGACAAGGCAGCACGCTACCTCGAGACCACAGCGGTGGACTGCCTATCTCTAATCAGATTAAAAGCATTGGAACGTCTATTTATGTGTACAATTTGAACATATTCCAGTCTTCTACATTCATAAATACTCACATGGGGATAAAAAAGTTTCTTAACTAAGCTAACTTAGTTATGATTATGACATTTCGTGCTAGCCGTCGAGAAGAGCGGACATGTTTTTGTTAGAGTGGTTGAGGTGTGCAGGGGACAAAGCATTATGGAAGAAGTTAGAAAGCTGATTGAAACATAGTCAACTGAAGTGAAAGAGGGGTTTGAAAAGTGCAACGTGGGTGAAAAAATTCGTGATATTGAGACGAACATGCATCGGATGGAGGACAGATTGAAATGGCTGGAATCTAAATTAGACTATCTCGAAAACCAGAGTCGCCGTAATAATATTGTGATATATGGTGTGCATGAAGAAGACAGAGAGAGCTGGGAGGAAACTGAACATATAGTTAAAAGAGTAGTGGCGCAAATCGGGATTGATTTGGTGGACAGTGATATTGAAAGAGCGCACAGAGTAGGTCGTTGGAATAGTGGAAAGAGACCGATTGTATGCAAATTATCACACTACAAAATAAAATGTTGGATCCTTAGAGACAGTAAATATCTTAAAGGGACCGGTATCAATATTGCCGAAGACTTTAGTGAGAAGGTGCGCCGCGAAAGGGACTTTCTTAAGCGACACATGCTCGAGGCGAGGAGGCAGGGCTGCCATGCAATCATGCAATTTAATAAATTGATTATAAATGGACGAATCTGGAGCAGGGAACAACTACAAAATATGGACAACTCTGAAAATGAATTTGAAGAGGTCATTGACAGCGAGTCCCCAAAACCTACAGGGGGCGCTTCAACAGCAGGTGGTCTCCTTACAGCAGAGGAGGGAGAAAATTCTACACGAGAGAAAGAGAGAGGGAGCTCTACGATACTAACTCCCAGGAATCCAATAAACATACAGCAAAAAACGGCCGAACGCAAAAAGCATACCCCACCTCTAAGAGGTGAACGACCGGCGGACACAAGAACTCCAACAAGAAAATCACTAAGACTTCTGAATTTACCCGCAGAAAAGGAACTATTGAGAGGGGGAAGTTCGAAAAATACAGGTAAGACTAATGACAAGGGAACACAATAGGGTTTGTTGACAGTCGGTTCATGGAATATCGAAGGGTTAAAACAAAAACTTTCAATGGACAGATGTGTAGAGTTTATTGAGACTTTTGATATATTAGCTCTAGGAGAAACATGGTTAAAAGCTAATGAATGCGTAAATCTATGTAATATGAAAGGTTATTTTAAGGGTAATCAAAAGAGAGGAAAGAGAGGTAGATATCCAGGCGGTGTTGCCATTTTATATAAAGCTAACTTAGACCCATATATTAAAAAGGTAAATATTACTTTAAAAGAGGCAATTTGTATATATTACCATACAGAAAGAGCAGAAATGTGTCTGTTGTCTATTTATCGTCAACCACTAAATTCCAGTTATGCCAATCCAAAATTTTTCGTTGAATTGTCTGACTCGTTGGCAGAAATAAAAGATAGGTTTCCGGAAGCGGGAATAATAATTTTAGGGGACTTTAACTGTAGGATTTTGGGGAGGAAAATATCACTATAAAATCGGATGATAATGAAACACGAGGTGAGGGTAGGAGAAGCAAAGATCAGATTTTAAATTCAGAAGGAAACCAATTGTTAGCTTTTTGCGATGCATTTGAACTTGAAATTCTGAATGGGAAATATGGGGAAGATAAAAATGGAGAACTGACATTTATTAATAAAAATGGAAGTAGCGTAATCGATTATTCAATATGCACACAATACATGATTCCAGTCCTAAGTAATTTCTGTATAGTTTCCAGAATCGAATCACACCACTTCCCAAACAAACTTATATTAAATATGAAAGGTATTAGTGAGACAGTTAATGATGAGGTGGCAACAATATTGCGGCCAATTACACGTTTCAGGTGGATCGAGGATCTGAGAGAAGAATTTATCAGGAGTTTGGAAACGCTAATACAGGATCTGCAATTAAATGATCTTAGCGGGGAGGAAATTATTAAAACTTTGACAGAATGTTTTCAAAAAGCAGGGGAAAGATTCAAGGTTAAATGCGCAATTAACCAGAAGGACAAAGGGTGGTACAATAATGCATGTAGAAAGAAGAAGAAATTGTCGAAAGTAGTCTTTTAAAGTTTAGAAAAGGAAGCACAGATGAAAGCAGAAAAAATTATGCGCAAGAGAGAAAGGAATATAAAGAATTATTGGCAGAAACAAAACTAGCATGGCAAAATAAGAAATCCGAAGAAATGAGAGTCGCGACTGAAAGTGGGATCATTGCGGACATATGGAAAGCGTCAAGGGAACTCAAAGTAAAGTCCATACATCGGACAAGAATAACGCCCGGGGAACGGAGAAGTTACTTTGATAGGGTTCTGGGAAATGAGAGGTTAAGATATAATCAAGGAAATATAGTTGAGATCCCTGACCCAATTCATATTGAATTACTGGATCAGGATATTTCGAAAAATGAAGTGGTTTCTTCCATTAAATGTTTAAAGAATGGTAAAGCACCTGGAATTGATGGAATACCAGGGGAATTCTTGAAAAATATGATATCATCCAATAAATTATCAGACGTTTTGAAAAACTGCGTTCAACAAACTTTTCAATGGAGGAGATTATCCGGAAGCCTGGGCGACAGGTGTCATCCAACCGCTATACAAAGGGAAAGGTGGGGCACAGATACCAGAAAGTTACAGGGGAATTTGTCTCTTGTCAGTGTTCGGAAAAATATATTGTAAAGTACTTTACGAACGAATAAGACAATGGGCTAAAGAGAACAATAAACTCTCAAAATATCAGGCAGGTTTTAGAGAAGGGTACTCCACGGTGGACAACGTATTTGTTCCGAGAACATTAATTGATGACAATCTGAAAATGAAGGGGGTAAATTATTTTGTGCATTCATTGATTTTAAGATGGCATTTGATACTGTGGACCGAAGCGCACTTTGGGAAAAATTAAATCGGAAAGGGGATTGTCTCATAAAATGATACATGCTTTAATGTCAATTTATAAATATGTTAAATTTTGTATAAAAGTAGACCAAGGGCACATTACAGAGAGCAGTGAAGTCAATCGGGGAGTGAGGCAAGGTTGAATTTTATCACCAATGCTATTTAATCTATTCGTTGATGATATTGTAGACGTAATGCTAGAAGGAGAAATTGAGGCTCCGGAGATAGGAAATGTTAGAATCCCAGTCCTGTTGTATGCAGATGATTTAATTATCTGTTCCAAGACAATGAAGACATTGCAAAGAGGTCTTGACCTACTGGAAATATACTGTTGGAATTGGGGATTGACTGTAAATGTTAGTAAGACAAAAACAATGACCTTTAAAATGGGACGGTTTATGGTAGAGCAGAGGAATGGAAATACAGAGATCAAGTACTTCAAAACGTGAAACATTTTGAATATCTTGGTACGACGTTGAAAATGAACGGAAAGTGGAAAAAACATATTGATATAGCATTATTTAAAGGGAGGGGACAACTTAACAGTGTACTCGGAATTCTGGGTCGAGTGCCTGATATTCCAGTCAGACAGTAGAAAAAATGTATGGAGCGATGGTCAGGCCAGTATATGCACTATGGTAGTGAGATTTGGGGTTTCCAAAGAACGGAAATACTAAATAAGGTATATTACGCATTTTCTAAAGTATATTACAGGACTTAGTAAGGCCGTTTCTAACTGTGGAAATTTATATGAATTCGGGTCATTCCAGGACGACATTAACTGTAAAATTCGTGTACTCAAATACTGGTTGCGAGTAATCCAAGGTGAACAAACAATGCTTAGAGCAATTTGTTACGACCACCAAATTAAAAACATAGATGTTAAATTTTGGGCAGACGAGGTTAGGAGAGAACTCCAAAAGATTGGGATGGGCTGGATATGGGAAAAAGGGACTGAAAATCGCAAGAACGTGTGGAGAAAAATAAGGAGGAGGTACTTAGATATAAACCAACAAGATACTTTCGCCGAATGTACAGGAAAACGCTCACTGTGTTTACAAAGAGACCTAAAACACGTCTGGGGAAAAGAATCGTATATACTCAACCTAGGATTTAAGGAGAGATCAGGGCTTGCTTGGTTTAGGCTAGGGGCATGGAAATTTCTAAAAATTAGCGACGATCACGATATGCGAATATGTCCAATGTGCGGGAACTTTGAAGATGAGATACATATATTAGGAAAATGTAATGATTTAGAATATTGGAGACGTCAGTTATTACCGGAAAGATTTCTAAATTCAAATCGGGAAAGATTGGCATGCTACGAGTTATTGGTAAATCCAGAAAATTGGATAAACCTCGGTAAATTTCTGGACAAAACGCGAAAAATAAGGACAACACTCATTCATGAATAAATATATGTTATCAAAATGCAATACCATTAATTATTAACAATTATATATAAATTAATTAGTGTATAATGCTATTGTGTTATTATTTAATTGTAATATTATTGTGTTTTCTTTATGTAATTGTAATGTTAATGTTTTTAGTGTATAATGCTATTGTGTTATTATTTAATTGTAATATTATTATTGTGTTTTCTTTATGTAATTGTAATGTTATTGCTGTTTTTTTGTTTATTTTTCTTTACACTAGTACCAATTATTACTTTATTGTAACGGACTGTCAACAGCACGTACGGCTTACTGCCCGTGCGACCCATATTTGTAAATAATATTGTAAATATCTTACTTTTTGTCTAATAAAGTCCTACTACTACTAGTTATGATTATTTCCTTAAAGATGTCAGCCAATGACATGTGGTTAGCACATCATCTAAACAGACATCTAGAAGACAACTAAGGTATTACTTGAATGGGAAAGGCCGATTAAATATTGCTCAAAGCCTCTAATTTAGGAGATAATTTCTTTAACGAGTCTGAAAATCTTCAAATTCAGAATCCATGACTTAAGGTACCTGTGCAGGTTTGTCCATTAGAATTTCTATTCTAAAATATCCGTCAACTCCGGTCTGGTTTCAACCCACGACCGTCGAGACCAGAGGTAATAATCTTACCCCCCCAAACTACACATATATATATATATATATATATATAAATCATGTAAATATTTTAAAATTCTACAAAATCATTTGAAGATTTTACACAATAGGGTCCATTATGTTTAGGTATTATCACTTCAATCTTATGAATATGGAAAAAAAACGTCATTTATATATGCCATTAGCGTTGTCTTCTAAATAAATTACACTGCTCAACATGATTTTTGTCTCATGAGTACCAATAATTTGTACTTAATGCAGTTTTTTTATCGTGTTTGTATTCGGAATTTTTTCATTGCCCACAGTTTTTTCAATTTCAATTAATGGATTTAAATAATTATTTTTTTAATAAACGTTCTTTCGTCCATTTGTCCATTGTAAAATAAAACCAAATGAGCTAACTCAAATGATTTCAGCTATGGAAAAGAGATATCAAGGCAAATGGAATCCTAATATGCTGGCCGATTATTGTTGGGCCTTCAAGAGGGATGCTCCACAGGCGAAATATAGCAGAAAATCGTCATTTCTTACTTTCTAGGTGAGTCCGAATGTTCGAATATTGTGTAGTTACGAATGTAGAAAATATTAAAGTATTTGAAATTATAAATGTCTGTCTCTCGCAAACCTTTCATGATGAAGAAAAGCCGATATCATAATTGAATTCAGGAGAAAAAATGCTATCATAATCACATTTTTCTTTCTGAGACAAAAATAAATTCTTTCTTGTTACTCATTGTTGTTGTACTTTTTATTGTAGATTCAGTTTAATTAAATATATTATTACTTATAACATAAAAATATATTAATGTTTCTGTCAATTATTCAATATGTAAATTTTACGAGTAGACAGAATTTATAAATATAGACATTACAGCAAATATTGATATCGACTTAAGAAATATAGTCAACCCGCTATCCGTGTTTTGAGTAATTCCAGATCGACTTCATTTGTTCAAGATTTTGATATACATGGATGCCAACTGAATAGGCCTGTCGCACGATCATAGAGACAGGTGAAATAAAATGAAACAGAATGGACAACATGAGCATGGTAAAGTGGCGGATTGAAGGTTTTTCGGAACGAGAAAGCAGACGAAACCCTGATAATAACATGCTCTGGTTCCAATTGGACCACAATGAAACCCACGTGGAGTTACTGACAGGAAAAAACTCGGGACCCACAGGTAGAAAACGAGTGTCTAACCACATTCACTATGGACCGCCCATCAACCTATGAAGTACTAACTAACTCACTGGCTCTATCGAACACGTAGGTTCATGGCCGTGTGGACATAAACTCTCCATTCAACTCTATGCTGAGGTAATATTTTCCAATCATCCCCTGTATAATTTACTTGTCTCAAATCATGGTTAATGTTATTCTCCCACTTCATTCTTAGTTTACTAACTGGGCATTTTCCTTCTGGTTTTCGTACAAGAAGCTTCTATGAACTTGTTTCATTCCCCATTCTTGCCACATGTCCTGCCTATCGCATTCTACGATCTTAACTGTTTTATTATATCTGGCTTCCTATAAATACCATGTAGCTCACTATTAAGTAGTTTTCTCCATTCACTTGTCTGTTCATCTCTCTTTTGTCCAAAAAATTTCCTATCAACTTTATTTTCAAATACTAGTACTTTTCTTTCTTTCCTTAAAATAAGAGTAAACGTTTCCTATCCACATACAATAATAAACTCGGTCAATAACAGAATAAAAGTTCTATATGTAATTAAAATAAAAATAAAACTTATATTTTCAGTTTAATGTTTTTTGAAAGGAATAGGGCCGACAAGAGTCCCTGTAATGCATAATAGCACGCATTTCCAGAATTGAGTCATTATTTAATTTTTTTGTGCATCTTTTTCTAATTACTGTTTCTAGGTATTTGAATTTAGCCACTTCTTCAAAATTTCTCTCATTTATCAAAGTATTTTTATGTGTGAACATATATTTAGTTTTTTTATGTTTACTTCCAGCCCCAATTTTTTAGCGTTGCTCAATAGTGTAACGCGTGTTAGTGCTTAGTATCTGCTCGCTATCGCCTAATAATACTACATATCAGCATAGTGTAACAGCTTATTAATACCACTGATTTGTAGGCCTTCATTCTCTGAAGATTTGATGGCACGATCTCGTACAAAATTGAATAGTAGAGGAGATAATGCATCTTCTTGCTTTAACCCATTGCGAATTTCAAAAGTATCCGAAAACTGTTTGCCTAAACGCATCCTACTCTTTGTGCCATTTAGATACATTCGTATAAGTCTAACTAACTTTTTAGGAATTCCAAACTCCAGGAGGATACTATATAACATTTCCCTATTAATTGAATCGTAAACCTTATTGAAGTTCACAAATAGTTTTTGAAGTGCTTCGATGTAATATTTTATATCTAACATTATTGTAAAGTTTGTTTAGGATTCATATCAGCTGGGATACTGAAGTCTTGGACATCGCCAGTGCTTCCAAAGTTGGAGAGTGCAAACTCCACGTTCCCAGTAACATCTGATCAAGGATCGTGGATGGTGTCAGCAGCAAGTATCGGCGCAGTGACGGCTCCAGTCATAGGGCTGCTGTCAGATAGATTTGGGAGAAAACCTTTACTGATATTCGCCGCTGTGCCAATTATTATAAATTGGATTATAACTATAATGGCGACTTCTCCAGGTCTCATTATTCTAGCACGTGCTATTGGTGGTATTGGGACCGCTAGTATCTATGTGCTAGGACCTTTGTACGTAGGGGAAGTGGCACATGAAAACAATCGTGGCATGCTTGGTAAGTAGTTATTGGGCCATTCCAGATAAAATTTGAGATAACATAGAGTGATATGTTTTTTTATTTTGTTATTCTAGTTCATGGATGTAGTAATAAGTTAAGTAAGATCGTACGAAGGAAGTGAAAATTGGATAATGAAATCAAGGGATAAAAGCAGGATACAGACTGCGGAAATGCTGTTTTTACGTAATGTGAAAGGATGCACACGAGCGGATAGAATAAGGAATGAAACTATACGAGGAGAATTAAATATATATAAAATTGAAGATAAAATCAGCGAAAATAATAAGAAATGGACAGAACACTTAATGAGAATGAACAACGAAAGAATACCAAAAAGAACCTTCCTGTATAATCCCAGAGGAACAAGAGACGTTGGCCGACCACATAGAAGATGGACTCCTCTTTTAACTTCGCCGGAACAGGCTGCATAGCCTAAACCTTGTAGTAGTAGAAGAAGAAGAAGATCATACGAATTTTTCCTGTGGTTACATGAGGCTTTAGGCCTATAACTAACTAATTCACTGGCACTATCGAACCCGTAGCTTCATTGTCGGGCGGACGTAAGCTCTCCATATATCCCTATCATGAGCTATTATTTTCCAATAGTTCCCTATATATTCTTCTTCCCTCAAATCATATTAATGTTATTCTCCCACCTCATTCTTTGTCTAGCAACTGGGTGTTTTCCCTCTGGTTTTCCTACAAGAAGCTTCCCTGCACCCTCTTTCATTCCCTTTCGTGCTAAATGTCCTGCCCTTCGCAGTCTAAGATACTTAACTGTTCTTATTATATCTGGTTTCTTTAAATATCACGTAGCTCACTCCGATGTTCTCTTCTCCATTCACCCGTCTGTTCATTTCTCTTAGCTCCAAAAAATTCCCTAAGAATTTAATCTCAAATACTCGCAATCTCCTTTCCTCCCTTAAAGTAAGAGTCCATGTTTCGCATCTATATAATATAACTGGTAGAATAAATTTTTTGATTTTGGGACGACAAGAGTCCCTTTAAAGCATAATAACATGCATTTCCAGAATTGGGCTTATGTTTAATTTCTTTGTGCATCTCAATGGAGCTGCCATCTCTAGCCTTGCGGCCAATGATTGCTTTAGTATTTTACGTTAAATTATACCTGCTTTGACAATACATACTAAATTGGGATTAATGAACTGTCTTCGTCCTCTTGTCAACCTCTACCTGAAGCTGGCAGTCAACATAGTATTCGCAAAACAGCCGCATTATAAGTTTAGGTTAAGAACTCTCCTGGTACTACATTCTCATTTATCACCCATCATATGATCAAGGTAACGTAACATAGTGTGTTTTTTATAGAACAAAATTCATCAACAGTATTGCTATTTTTTAAATATCATATTATAAAAGATAATACATAAATATTCTCATTCTTCAATGATGGTAGTCATAGAATTTATACTTCATGAGTAAAATAAACATTATTTTTAAAACATGCTCTCTCTTCCTTCGACTAGCCTCTACATTTTAGCTACTTTTACATGCCTCTCTCTAATTTTACAGGGACGCGACTATCGAGAGAGAAATTAACTCTGGATGACATACATACTTTTTTGATCAATACTAGTAAAATTCACATCAAATTCCGTTGAGGTGAAGTCATATGATGAAAGTTAAAAATTAAATTGTACCTGTTGGTAGGTGTCGTCGTCCTCAACTTTGTTAATATATTGTATATAAAATTAACTGGAGCGCTTTCGGAAGTTACCTTCCATCTTCTGCAGGTTTCCGTTACTTTTTGTTGTTGTGTACGGTGATGTATAATCCAACTGTTTGTAGCAGCAACTGACTTGTTTTTGACGATCTCGTATAATGGCTTTGACTGGGGTGCCTTCTCATTGAGAAGTGAGGTGTTGTTTGTTTCCTTTATAATTATAACACAACAACAAGTAACGGAAACTCAATCTGCAGAAGATGGAAGGTAACTTCCGAAAGCGCTCCAGTTAATTTTATATACAATATATTAACAAAGTTGCGGACGACGGCACCTACCAACAAGTACAATTTAATTTTTAACTTTCATCACATACTTTTTTGAACGCACAAGGACATAGTGGGTCTCTCATCTCGAGGCCGCTCTGAGACAAAACGAATATTTAAGAGTGGACACACCATTAACTCTTTCATTCATACTAACAAACCTGATTATTAAGGGCAGATGGTGTTCGGGGAATATTTGCAGCATAACGTTTCAAGGCATTGTATTATAGGCGGAAAAATAAAACCTCATTCAGGAAATTTGTCTGGACCGGGGATTTAACGTTGACTCGCTTAGTTCTGAGGACGTTACTGATAGACCATAGCGTGATATTTATAAAATGCAGACATTAATTAAATCAAAATGCATATTTTAAACGTTCTTACAGCAAGAAAAACTAAATTTAATCTTCTGATTTACCAGGTTCCATGTTGGACTTGTTCGGTAACTCTGGATTCTTGTTCTCTTACTGTGTTGGACCTTACACATCGATCGTGTTGTTCAATTGTTTATGCTGCAGTTTCCCAGTAATGTTCCTGCTCTTCGTGATTTTCATACCAGAAACACCGTTGCACTTGCTAAGAAAAAAGAAGCCTGCATGCGCTATAGTATCACTTGCGAGATTGCGTCATAAATCACAAAGAGATATACAGGTGAGTTCACATGTCATCTTAGCCTGTAACTTTAAAAAGTCAATATGTTTTAATTAGTTTGAATTCCGTTAACAATATATTAACACAAATCTACGTTTTGAAGTACATTCACAAATTACGAGTGTAAAAAACAAATTTAGCGCCAGCAGAATTTTCTCTATGATGTCATTTGAAGTACACCGTATTATACGTAGTTGGTATAGCTTTACAAATAAAATTGGATGCATGATTATTTACTATAATGAAGGAAAAACTGTGAAAGTTTCATATCCTGAATCCAATAATTGGTTTCTTGCCATTATTACGCCACAGCGTTGAATTCGTGAAAATGGCTACTCCTGTACAGAAGTCATTCTGTCTGTAGCAATTTGCGAGGTATGGTTCCATTGTTGCAGTGCAGCGAGCTTTCCGACGGCAATTTGGAATTGATCCTCCGACAGATAAGAGTATTCGTCGATGATATAGACAGTTAGAAACAACTGGATATATCTGTAAAATGAATAGTCCTGGACGTCCACGAACACCAAATGAAAGAATCGAGAATGTCACAAGCAGCTTTCATACGCACTAGTCCAGATGACATGGTTTATTTCCGATGGCATCCACGGTCTCGCGAATCTCACTCCTTGTGATTTATTCCTCTGGGAGTATGTGAAGGACCATGTGTACGAACCACCATTTCTCATTGACCTTTCAGACTTGAGAATAAGTATTGTTGCTGCTGTTGAATCCATTACTCCAAATATACTGACAAAGATTTGGGAGGAATTCAACTTTTCGGCTAGATGTGTGCCGTGTAACGATAGGTGCTCACATCGAACACGTATAAAGCATGTTATGAAAACTCGAAGAGTTTCTCTTTAACCCCATGTAAGTTTTGTTCTAATATATATCATGTAAGGGAAATTAAACAACTTTGAAACCCCGTCCATCATTTTGGAACACGGTGCACTTTTCGTACTTGACCTACTTCGGTTAAAGCAAGCAAATAAAGAAAATAGGAATAGGTTAACATATCACACACATATTCCACCAAGTGTACAAACCCTTGATTCCATTAACAAAAAAGTCCAGAGCTACATAAAATTATTAACTGCCACCTTTCTATTACTATTTTCCGTAAGTTTGGAAATCTTTTTTCGAACGAGCATATCCATCCATACTAATTCTGCCCGAAGACAGGTCCTTCACTGCAATCATAGCATTGTCATACTATGCTTGCAGCTTTAATAGGGAATTGTAGGTGTGGTAGCTTCCCGTTGCTTCCCACACCGGTGAAGGATGATTGATGATGATGATATGATAAGGATGATGATGATGATGATGATGATGATGATGATGGGCCATATGATTTCGGGAACCGTTTGTACCTTAAAGTTTTCTTGACATTTGTCTTGCAGGTGAGGAAAAACCCCGATTAAAACCTCACCCAGAAAAAAAACTGCCCCGACCAGGGATCGAACCCGGGCCCGCTGCGTGACAAGGCAACACGCTACCTCGAGACCACAGCGGTGGACCAACGAGAGTATAAGATGGTTAATAATTTAACAATATAAATTTTTTAACAATTCCTTTGGAGTTAAAACATATTTCGAACTTGGGTAGATGGTGTTTTATCTAACGCCAACAACGGTTAATCATTCTCCTGCGTGCTTCCCAGTCAAGCTTTACACTTATGTGGATTTTGTTTCACTTCTTTTGACGGTCAGACCATCTTCCAATTTCACTTTAATTTAAGTGGGTGTCGTCCACTTTTTTTTTTCACAAAGTGGACAGATTGGGATTCTGGAAATGCATACTTAGTATGGTTTTCCTGAGGGTAAAAGTCTTGATAAAACATTCTGAAGTTGTCAGTTAGGATTTTCCGCGGAAGAGATGTTTTCAGTGAGTGCTACTCTGGGTTTCCCAAATTTTTCACAGATTTTGTCTCTCAGGTAGATGTGATGTGACACTTAATTTTTATCTGGACTTTTGCACATATTTTTTTAATAGAGTAGTACTTATTTCTCCGCTGTAAGCGAGGGGTTGAAGGATAATTCCTTGGAGCAGAGATGCACGATTTTTGATGGTTTGAGTTCCCAGCGCAGCGGGAATATATTTTCTCATGGAATTTCGGTAAGTATGGAGCTTCTACTCATCGCGAGAAATTAGAGTGGCGAGAATACGTAGCTGCTACAGGTTAAGAAAACCAGTTACAATGGCTGGGGGATCCGTCCCCCGATACTGGCTGGATGATCTATCTCTGTGATTAACCTATTTAGCCGGATGGTAGGCCAAGGGTGTTACAGAGCTGTCGTACCATGGAATAAAGTAGCAGGACCTATTAATGGTATTAGTATGGTACCACTTAGGTAAATAGTAAATTACAGGTTCTCTTATAATTTTCTCATAATAGAAACACTGAGAATGGAAGAATATAGAGGCTTGTTTTGGAATATACTGCAAAGTCCAACTTGGAAGGTGAAGATAACAAAATTATGCCAAGTTTTTAAATGGCTATTGCATTTGCGCTACAACGTGATTGCAGCAGCTGCTTTTTTTTAAATAAAATTGCTCTTAGAACCATATGGGTGTAAAGAAAAAAAAATGTTATAAGTATGCTTTTCCTGATTAATTTTAACACCGAATAACATTTTAGACATTCGCGAATATAATTATGTTGTAATTATTATATATTTAATAGAACCTATTTGGTACTGTTAATGTTATACAGAGTGCTCTAAAATTTCCCGTACAAACTTCTAGGACTTGTAGAGGGGACTGAGTTGATATTTAGAAATGCAAAGCTTATCCGGAAACTTACCGTTTCCGTGCTACGACCGTTTGAAAACATGTTTTTAACGCGACTACTTTTACAAGTAATTTATTATGAGGCGTGACACAGTACATCACTTGTTTACAATTCAACTCATTAATAACCAAAGAAACAAAATGGAAACTGAATCATGACTTGCATTAATAATCCTGGATACACCCTCCACAATAAAATTTTGCAGTCTTCAAAATTTCGAAAAAATTTGACATAAAAAAAACACCAAGTCTTGGAATATTCGATAGGGAAATTTTCAATTTAGACGAATCGCGAAGCTATTACTTGTTGAGACACGTGATGTACGTTCATGCAATGCTTGTTTTCAAACGGCTGTAGCACGGAAACTATAAGTTAGCAGACATGGTTTCCAATTTTAGATATTATCAACTCAGTTCCCTCTGCAAATCCTAGAAGTTTGTAAGGGAAATTTTAGAGCACCTTTTATAATTATATGTTATTTGATTGTAACAGGAGGAGCTGGACAAGTTGGAAATTATGGTGATTGAACAGTCAAGAAATGTAGGTTCTTTAAAAGATCTATTTACAAATAGGGCTTCAAGATATGGCTTAATGCTTACAATAGTGATCATGGTAGTTTTGCAGTTCAGCGGCATCATGGCCATTGTATCTTATGCACAGTCTATCTTTGACATGGCTCCAGGAATCTCTCTCACTTCAAGCCAGTGTGCTATTATTGTGGGGATAACTCAGGTAACATATTTACTTTTAAATTTCTGAGCTACGGAGAAAAATATTGAGCAAAAGGATTAGTTTCATTTTTGGCAATTTGCATTTTGTTTATTGTGGTCTTCAAGGAATTTATTTGAATTTAAGCTAAATTTCCAGAATGTTTGGTATACTTTGGATTTAGTATGTAGTTATTAATTAGGCCATAAATACTACGATGGAAGTGAAAATAAATAAAAATAAATTATTACTTTGGCTATGTAAGTTAACTTTCTAACTATAATTAAAATAAAGTGGGCGTAAATCTTAAAATATATGCAACAAAATAAAAAGTGATATATTATCTATGTTTATTGAAATATCTGTGCTTTAGTACAACTAATATACATACAACTCAGTTAAGGATAAAAAAACTGAATAGTCCACGTATTTCCATTAGTCAGATCAAGGTCACTGCTTAACTACCACAATGAATCCACTGATATAAGGAGCTGCGTGGGCTTTGCATCATGCAACCCTGCACCGAGTTTAATGATATGGGTGAAGGGGATTGACACTCCAGTATGACCGTGATCTGAAAATGAAAATACGTTGGCTGTAATTGGAACTATAATATGAATATTATTTGTTAACTGTTATTATATATTAATTAAGAGACATATATTGACAAATAGATTAATAAGTTTTATCCAGTGGTGAACAGTAAAATTATATAAGGGAAACATTTAAAAAAAGAAAAAAAAAACAAAATATGTGATCTGTAATGAAAATACGAAATATAAAAGAAAGGAACAACATGAATCAAATGGAGAATTTTAAATTCGAAAAGTTTAAAGTTTTGTATATCTGGGAACCCAAATTAACAACACTAATGATATTAAAGAAGAAATAAGTAAGCGAATTTAAAATTCCATTAAATGTTACTATGGGATCGTTGAATATTTCAAATGAAAATATGTATCTTTTAACACAAAAATAAAATTATATGAGACATTAAAAAACCCTGTACTAACATATGGAGGCGAGACTTCTAATTTGATTGAAAATACTATTGCTCGGTTCGGGGTTTTTGGAAGAAAAATTCTAAGAAAATGTATGGCCCCATTCAGGAAAGAGGAGAATGGCGAATAAGTTATAATGAAGAATTATATGATTCGTACAAGTTAGTAGACATTGTTACAGACATTAAAATAGCTAGATTGAGATGGGCAGGACATATCCAGAGAATGGATAACAGCGAAACTGTTAAAAACATAGTGATAGACCATCCGGATGGAAGAATAAACGTTGGAAGATCTAAAGCTAGCTGGATGGAAGGAGTTTTGGAAGATGTCCAAAGACTTAAAATTCCAAATTGGTGTACAGTCGCCAGGAACAGAGAGGTCTGGAGGAGAATGCGTAGGGAGGCTGTGAATCTATCCGGTTGTTATGCCAAATATGATGATGATTAGTGATCAATATGACTAGAGTCAATTTAAATAACTTATAGACCTACTACTACGGTGAGATCAGTATAGTATTGAACAGCAGACGAGGGGTTTGTGCTGTGACGAAGGCTTACACAAGCAGACGCGGGACTTGAAACGTGCGCTGACTCAGCAGTATACGAATACATTCTACGCATTCACGGTTACAGTCAGATAGTGTACCTCGAGTAGATAAGGCGCTCGTTCACTTTTCCATATAAACTGAATGGCGTGTGTATAATGTAAACTGGATGACGTGTGCATAAGTGTAAACTGTATAATGACTAATACTTTTTCTACTGAATAATACGTATTTATTTATGATCAATAAGACAGGAACTTGAAATATTTGCAATAACTGATAAAATAGATAAATAAATAAATAAATAAAGCCTGATATGTCCCTTTAGGGCAAAGGCCTCCCTGTACAGGGGTTAAGCTCTATTTGAGTGTGTCACCCGGTGAGCTACTCCGTGGTGAGAAGTTGACTTGGATGTAGCACTTGGTTTGTATACACTGTCTGTTCTATGATTAGTTAATACACAGTTGGCTCTCCATCGTTCTCCAGCTTTTCTTGCATCTGGCGATTCTGGACCATTGCGCCCCTGCTCGTTCTTTGAAGATGTCAGCCCATCGTCGTCTTGGTCTTCCGCGCTGTCTCTTGCCTGTGTACGGGTCCCACATGGTTGTTTTTATTGTCCACCTGTCGTCCTGTATTCTTGCGACGTGGCCTCCCCACTTCCATTTTTTCCTGATGGCTTGTTGTGCGGGATCAGTTGTTGAGGATATCGCTTGTAGTGTTGTATTCGAGATTCTGTCCTTCAGAGTTGTGCCTAAGATTTTCCTCTCCATTTTCCTTTGGCATACTTGGAGTGTGTACTTCAGTTTGGCAGTAAGAATCCAAGTTTAGCAGCCATATAACAGTGTTGGAAGAACACAGGTTTGTAGTGTTTCCATCTTGAGTTTCCGGTTGAGTGATTTGTCCAGCAGTATAAATTTTAGTGACCAGAACGCCTTCCAGGCGAGAGCTATTCTTCTGCTTATTTCCTTCTCTACTTTCTGATGGAAGGAGAGTAGTTGTCCTAAGTATATGTACTTGCTTACATATTGAAGATCCATTCCATCGATTATGATAGATACATATAGACACAAATGGAAGCAACACATAGACAGAATGAATGAAGATAGATATCCAAAACAAATAACAAAATACAAACCTAAAGGCACCCGAGATGTGTGCAGACCTAGAAAGAGATGGGCTGAAGTCGGAACGGGTCAACAGACCTAATCCATGAATGCAGATGATGATGGTGATGATGATGATGATTTGTTAACTCAGTCTGTCAGCCAAGTACGAATACTTTTTGAAACACGATTCCCGTGTGTAAAAATTCCGTCACCTTCAACAATCCATAATCTGTACAACAAATTTTATAAAGAGGTGTCATAAATGTATGGACAACGAAGGTGAACAATTCCAGCACCAGCTTCATTAAAGATGCTAAGTGCGACAATTTGTAAAGTAGTTACGAAAATGTGTGGCTGTATCACCGCGATCCTACGCTGTCCGTTCCCCGCCGAGAGTGTGTCAGCAGTGTATAGTGAAATCCCCGCGTCTGCTGTCCAGTGCTATACTCATCTCACTGTATATACCTCATTACCTATTGCGGGATGAGGAAAAGTGCTACCATATAGTCTGTAAATAAACAGAACAGACAATTATTTTTATGCCTATGCTAATTTAAGAACAAGCTTATAAAAAAGTGTGATATCTCTTCTCAGATATCTTTATATACATAAAAATTCAGTCTGCAAAACTCGAAAAGAAGTCTTCGGCTGAATTGAAATTTTGTCATGATGTTGCATTCGAATATGCGCGTGTTTGTCGCTATTTATTATGCTCTAAAACCATTAGGTGTAGGAATTCACCTGACACGAACATTAAAATAATTCTCTAGCGGTCACAATGTTCTGTCTTCCAGAACCAAACTCAGTATATTCTATTAAAATAAACTGGAGTATATATTGTCCAAAAAGCAACGAAATCCGAACATTAGAATTTGGGGTTTAGGCCTGTCTGAAATCCGAAAAAAAATAACTGACTCTTAACAACCGTTATATTTGGTTCGTCGCAAGGTATGCCTTTTAAAATTAACGTTTCAAGGTAAGGTGAGTGTTTAGCATCTATCTATTATGCTCTAAAACCATAAGGTGTAGGAATTCATATGAAACGAAAACTTAAAAACTTATTTCATTTATTTGGTCATAGCACGCCCGGTGTTAGCTAGCTCTTAATAAGCTGTAAAATCCTCTCGAGGTAAGTAAGAAACCATACTTTGATGACTTCCCTGGAATAAGAATGGAACCAACAATTTAGCGTAGCATTCGTTTTAGGTGGAATTCTTTGTAGTTCCTTTAAGATTCCATATTTATTTATTTGATCTGTCTGATTATGATGAATTAGTAAAGATCGTTAAAACGTGTGAAGAAAACCCTAAAGTGAAAGAAATATTTCATGGCAGATAGGAAGATAATTGAAATAAATAATTGCATTCTCTTCATAATCAACCCTCTCACAACACACACTATACAAACACTTAAACATACTGTCATTTCCTATACACAATACAAGTTCATACCACCTTCATAACATGGTCTGCTTAAGTGGTAAGTCAATTTAAAATACAGACTATAATAATTATTTCGTCGAGGTAAACAGGGAAACGTGCATTTTTAGCAATTAAATTCATTGATCGAATAATATAGTCGATATAAATTATTATTATTATTCTACAGGTAATTGCGGGGACAGTTACAGTTACACTAGTGGACAAAGTTGGCCGAAGACCTCTCCTCATGATGTCAACTTTGGGCTGCAGTTTTTCTCTCGGAATATTGGGTACATACATCTTTCTGCATGGGAAGAGAATCGACGTATCAGGATTTGAATGGGTACCTTTAACCAGTTTGATTTTGTATATAGTGATATTCTGTCTTGGTTTGTGTCCATTACACAATGTAATTCTTACAGAAGTGTTTCCTCCAAATGTGAAAGACATAGCAGTTTCTTTAAATATAATGACTTCTGTTGGATGTTTTGGGATAGTCACTAAGATTTTCCAGATAATGGTAGATACGATTGGAGCTTATGCGCCATTTTGGTTGTTCTCAACTGTAGTATTTTGCGGTTTTATATTTGTTTGTTTCTTTGTGCCTGAAACAAAAGGGAAACGTTTAGAAACTATCTTAGAAGAATTAAATGGCATGTAAAATGGCTGAATTCATCATTCAAATAAAATACAAGTAATTCTGGGAAGTTTATTGCCGAAAGTTAACCTTCCTATTAACATATCGATACAGCGGTGAAAGCAGACCGACAATTTTTTTTAAATATAGGAGTTACGTTAACCTTTCTACGATTTTATCAAGGTAAAGATGCATTTTTTAACAGAGGAGTTTTCGATTCAATATTAGTGTCGAACATTAAACCTTAACGAGCAATACCACTTTTGTTGTATTTAATTAGTAAATGACCAATCAAATCACATTTCATTGAATTTTGATTTACCATCAATCACAGTCGTTTTTTACCTCGATTTTATCACTTTCATTTTATCAACTGACTCTCAGATTGTATATATAGTGCACGAATGTAACCAGATTCTGCTTGCGAGATATAATAGAAAAACATTCGAAGCAATTGATTATACCATAAAAAACAAACCACCGTTTACACTTTCTTGAACGTATTATTTCTCAGGAATCAGCGTTGCAGAAAAATATAATAGACATATTTACATCATAGGACATCGGAAATTAATTAATAACCTGTAATGATGTGTTTCATTTTTTCTCCACTAGGGTGCATTCTTACAATATTGCAATTCTATTTGGCAATAAAAATGATCTGGTTGCAGTGATGAACAAATGAAACACAACATTTCTCATTTGTTTGCAAACATCGCTGTTTACATTAAATATATAAATATTTTAAAATAACAATATTTAAATAATGATTTGTGAGTTAAACAGCTTAATTTTATTCGTTAAATAGACCTAACAAATGCCACTCTTCATTTCCAAATTCTGTACATAAATTCACTCCTCATTTCGTGAATCGTGAATTTATCGATAATTTAGAAATCACTCGTGGCATTACTTACGATAATTCACCTCCAGAACATAGCACTAGGATTGAATGTCCAAAGATATGAAAACTAGCTCGTTAATTTAAAAACTATCTAGCGAATGCATTTTTTAATAAATAATATTAATAAAACTGAAATTAATAATGTATTTTAAATTATATTACTTAATTGAATTTGTTGTGTACCAATGTTTTAGTAGAAAGACAAGGCAGTTTGTGTGTTGTGGCTTACACATTAATTGAATCAATAAATCGGCGTATGAACAAAATGTATTTATTTATTTAGCAGGTTTCATAATGTTTCACTGCATCTTCCTGTTCACAATTAATGTCCTTTCATTCTCCTGCATATCTCTATCATTCGAATCTTCACAGCCCAAATATTTTCCCCTCATGCTTCTCAAAGCACCATCAATCCACGTCCTCTTCTTCTTGTTCTACCAAGTTTAGTTTTATTCTTGGGCATCTATCTTCTGTCATTCTTTTTTATATGGGAATTCCATTTTAATTGTTTGTTTCCCCCCCAGTTTCTCAGGCGTTATTTTTTATATTCTAATTACATATTATTATTAGTATTATTATATTATTATTATAGCAGCCAAGTGGCCATTAAGATTAATATAAGATTTTACTGTTTGTGCTTTGCATCTTGGTTTAATGATTTTGTCCTTTTTGTGCATAATTCGATATGGTAGCGTTCACATTTTTTGTTTGTTACACAATGTACATTCGCACGATTGGTTTGGTTCGTGGTATGTTGTAGTCTTACAGATAAGATGGTGAAACCCATGGACTTGCTGTCTTGTTATTACGTGTCGCAATTCGAAGTTTTCTCTTGTCCATTCTCGGTCTATCATTGCTCCAGTGCCGTAGAATTCTGTTGGAGTTTCTTCTCTTTTCTTCCTAAGTGTTGTTAGGAGTTGGTCCGAAGTTTTGTACTAGGCAAGATCAATTTTGTCCTTAAATCTTCAATGAGAAAGATTTCCCTTGCGAGCATATATACAAGTCTGGAGACTCCAAACGCCTTTTTTAAGTAAGTGGCTTTTATTTTTTCTTGTATTTCTAGGTTAGATGCTCTCCGATTATTTCTATCCCGTAAGTTAGTATTGGAATTATTTTGGTTTCGAACAGTACCATTGCTGTTTTCAGGCTCACAGATGTGTTTTTTATATCGTGCATCGCTCTCACAGCTTGTGTTGCTCTTTCAGTGATGTGCTTTGTGTAGCATTTTGAACTTGGTTGCAATGTCATGCCCTGTTCTGTATGATGATTTGTGTTGATTCCGGCATTCTTCCACCGTTTCTGAAAATCGTCATTTCGGTCTTTTCTACATTTATTTCAAATGTATGTTCACTGCACCATTCCTCCATGATGTTTATTGTTTCCTGTAATTTTGTAAGATCGTTTGGCCCTATTAATATGTCGTCTGCATATGCATATGAGTTTATTATATATATATATATATATATATATATATATTTCTTCAATGAAATGACAAAATAAACAACACTCTATTAATATGCCATCCGCAATTATATTTAAAATTACATCGCTTGACTCGTGATTTCACAGCATTAGTGTTGTTTTACACATATTTTAAATTATAATAGTAATAAATAACGTTAATTACATAATAATACTTATTATTTACCATTATTAGGTATATATTTACATGGGAAATATATGTTTTAAATGCGTATAAATGAAGACTTGAATTTATAACTAACTAACTAACCAACCAACTCACTGGCACTATCGAACCCGTAGGTACATGGCCGCGCGGACATAAGCTCTCCATATATCCCTATCCTGATCCAATGTTGTCCAATCATCCCCTGTATAATCTACTTCCATCAAATCATACTTAATGTTATTCTCCCATCTCATTCTTGGTCTACCAACTGGGCATTTTTCCTCTTGTTTTCCTACAAGAAGCTTCCATGCACGTCTTTCATTCCCCATTCGTGCCACATGTCCTGCCCATCGCAGTCTACGAGACTTAACTGTTCCCAATATTGCTTCCTTTCCTATAAAGACCATGTAATTCACTGTTATGCAGTCTTCTCCATTCACCTGTCTGTTCATCTCTCTTTGGTCCAAAAATTTTCCTAAGTACTTTATTCTCAAATACTTGTAATCTCCTTTCCTCCCTTAAAGTAAGAGTCCATGTTTCGCATCCGTATAATATAACTGGTAGAATAATAGTTTTATATATTTTCAGTTTAACGTGTTTTGAAAGGAGTTGGGACATCAAGAGTCTCTGCAATGCATTTCCAGAATTGAGCTTATGTTTAATTTCCTTGTGCATCTCATTCCCGTTTGTGATTATTTTCAAAATGATAATCCAGAAATATGACATAGACTGAAAAATTATATATGACATTTGTTTTAAAACCTTATCGCTATATTTACAAGATTAAATATTTTTGTGGAGGTAAAATGGCAGTTTATTTAACTTGGTATAAAGTTCAAATTAACATGATGTCGACAGCATATTTGCCAACATGATTACTCCTATTGTGCATCATTTAATTCCTCTATTTATGCAAAATCTGCTGTTTAATCTGTGAAAATTACATTGATGACGAACCAACTTCCAGGAGAGTATTTTCAAAATAATGTGTAGTTTGTTTACAGCTAGGTCTATTATATGATCCATCCATAGTAATTCTGCCCGAAGGCAGGTCCTTCACTGCAATCATAGCATTTTCATGCTATGCTTGCAGCTTTACTAGGAAATTGTGTAGGTGTGGTAGCTTCCCGTTGCTTTCCACACCGGTGAAGGATGATGATGATAATGAGAATGGTAAGGATGATAATGATGAGGATGATGGCCATATGATTCGGGGACCGTTTGGGCCTTAAAGTTTTCCTGACATTTGTCTTACAGGTGAGGAAAAACCCCGATAAAAACCTCACCCAGAAAAACAGCCCCGACCGGGGATCGAACCCGGGCCCGCTGCGTGACAAGGCAGCACGCTACCTCGAGACCACAGCGGTGGACTATTATATGATAATGTTGTACAAAACTGGGCGTACTTTCTGATAAGGCAATATATTATTTTCCGTGACATGAAAACTTCAGTCTTAAAGAAAATCCACTTTGTTATAGTAATTTAATGTCTTATTTTAAGGAATTCAGTTAGGAAACACACACAATACAGTACAATTCATACTTACATTGAAGAAATCAAAATTAATTTAAAGTAATTATGGATTTGAAAATTTACCAAAAATATTATAGAGCAGGGGTCGGCAAGTAATTTTAGGTGGGGTCCAGATGCGTTTGAAAAATTTTGTCGAGGTCCTAAATTTTTGTTTTCATTTTCACTCACAAAATTATATGAAATACAATAGATAGGCATATTTGTGTTAGAAAATCAATAGGAGAAATTACATCAGCGGTCTTGAGCAAGTTTTTTTAGGTTAGGTTCACGCGGGGTGCAACTTATCCGAATAATGTCAAGGTGGGCGGCCGTTAATCTTGAGCGATAATTGTGCCGACGCACCGCAAATGAGTCACGTACGTATCAAAGTGTATGTTGACACATGCGAAAGGAGCCACACCACAAAGGAGGAGGTTCCATATCAGAGGTCGCAGGCGTCGAATACATCCGCCCGAAAGATAAGTTTGATAAAGTGGTGTTAATCTTTCGTTCGAGTTACGAACACAAATATGTGTTTAAATGAGTATGACTGCTCCGATTAAAAGAGGCTTCAAATTTTTTAATCAAAGTCAGAGATAGATTTATAAAATTTCTTATTTCATTAAATGAAATTCTTGTGCTGTATTCGGGTGTACAGAGCTTTCAGGCCTATGGTTCGACGCAGCATAATATGCTGTGTCGGCTGGTTAGCTTCTCCCTTCCACCCCGCTCTCCAACGCACCCTCCTGTGCTGCACAGCTTAGAAACTACAATGAATAACAAAATTGTTCTCATGTTTTGAAATGTTGAAAGAATATAACTACTTGAATAACTATTGTTTGTATTAACCTAATTGGAAAATTCCTTTTTATGTTTTAGTTCATTCATTTTATATATTTTTGTGAATTGAGTATGAGGTCTTTTTTGTTGACCAGTTTTTTGACCTTCCGCGGTCCGCACCTTTACGTTCCGCGGTCCGGACTTCGACCGTTGTCTGGCAGTTGCTGACCATTGTTATAAAGTTTTACTGAATTTTATTCGGATAATAACATATTTTAAAATACATGTTCACAATTATAAGACTTGCGGTATTGATATAACTCCATCTAGAAAGATCCCCAAAGCAGTTTATAATTATATACACAGAGGACGAAGATCACTGGGCCGTCCTATGAAACGCTGGAGTGAATACTTTCTATAGGATCGTAACAGGCGGCCTAATACTTGGAAGGAAGAAGAAGAAGAAGAAGAAGAATGTACTTTTAATATGAGATGAGTCTTACTATTTGCTGATGATGAGGAGGTGATTACTCAGGATCCAGATAATGCATTATTCATGTTATGGAAATTAGAGATAGAATACAAAAAAATTGGGATTACAGATAAATTATAATAAAACAGAATATATTTAATTGGATACAAAGATGAGCTAAAATGTAATTGAGGAAGAATACGCAATGTTAAAAATTTTAAATATTTAGGACCTATTTTACAGAAAACCAAGAATTCAACTACAGAAATTGAAAGACGAGTAACTGATGGATTAAAAATCATTGGTATGTTGAACTCAGTGGTTTGGAATAGAAATATAATATACAGAACGAAGAAAACTATATTTAAGTTCTGTTATAAAGCATTTTATTATATGGGTCCGAAACCTGGACAGTAAGTAGAAAACAAGTCAACAAGTTTTTAGGAGTAGAAATGGATTTTTGGAGGCGATCGACAAGAATTTCAAGAAGGGATAAGGTCAGAAACAGCACAATAAGGGAAATTATGCAAGCTGAAAAAAAAAGAAGGAAAAATAGAAGAAAAATGTTTGAAATGGTATGGACACCTGATAAGAATGGACGAAGAGAGAATACCAAAGAAGACACTTAATTGGAAAGCTGATGGAAGAAGTGGAATTGGCAGGCCTAGAGAATTATGGATGGATGGAGTGAAGGGAAGTATGGAAACTAAATATTTAAGGGAAGAATATGTTGTAAACAGGAACCTCTGGCGACAAATCACTTTGGGTTGAAGGAGAAATACTGTATTACGGAATATTGCTAATAATAAATAATCAAATAATACCAGTTACGAATGCAGAACACTTTTGTTTACATGAACATATTGAATAATATCTCTAATTAGAAGCTGTACAGCATAATGAGTATATCAGGGAACTCAACAACAGTATTTAACATTTTACAGTTCTATGAATTGTATAGTGCGTGTAATTTGAATTTGAAATGCTGTAATTTGTGTTTTTTGATAGAATCGTTAATCGAGTAAAACAACGCAGACCTAGGCACACATCTACTAAATGTATTTTCTACATAATATTTGTAATTAATTTATATGTTTGTAATGAACTTGATGACATAATCATTCATTAACTGGAAAAAAACGCTCTCCAAGTCCAGTTTATTTATTCATTTATTTTGTATTATAATATTTAACAATTCAATTCAGGCGGTTCTACGTATTCGCCATGAATTTAATGCTCATCTATATCTACTTGGTATCTACGTCACTGTTATTCTAATATCAGTCAAATATAGTTAAATATCACTAAAATATTACTCAAACGAGCATGTGCCTAGATTCCTGTATCCGACACGTTAGTAGGCCTATAGCCATGAACCCTCATATTCATTCGCTCGTCTGTCTTGTGTTCCCAAATTTTTGATGGTATAAAGAAGGAGGTGGGGGAATTACACTTAACGTTTGTATGGTGAATGAGGAGCCAATATCTTGTGTGGGGTGCACATTTGCGGATACTCGTCAATGCCGAAATGTTCCCCAGAGTTCCTTCCATGAAGGAACTATATTAGACTAAAATTAAGATACATGTAATGTTATTTACAGATATGTGTTGCACGGCGCACGCCGAACATGCTGTCGACACTCCGAATTAATAAAATAATGTTTAATAACAATATAAAGTACGGAAACATCCAAGGAGCAAGTCCTCCGGGAGGGACCTTAAGCCGTGGCTCCCGAGACGAAAGATTTTCAGGCTCGTAAAAGATCCTTAAGTCTGAAGCCTCTAAGCAAAATTTACCGAATTTTCTCGTCCTAATACTACCTTGGTTTCCTAGATGTCACTATGAGGCGGATCGCTGACCACGGACCCCTCCAATGAAAACAAGTGTAGCTAAATCTCATTGAGGGAAACAAGGGCTTACAAGAATAATATAAAGTAAAAAAATAAAAGCACGTGAGAAAACAATACAATTACCTTATACATTCATTAGGTTACGTAAAATTATTAAGTATGATATTACACCGTGTTTACATGTATATTTATTCAAGAATGAGTTGTTTTTCTTATTTTCCGGGTTTTGTCCATAAATTTACCCACGTTCATAAATTTTTTATTTACCATTAACTCGTAGCATGCCAATCTTTCACGATTTGAATTTAGATCTTTCTGGTAAAAATAACGCCTCCAATATTTTAAATTTTAATTTTCATGTGTAAGTAAATTTTAGTTTGAAAATAAAAAAAATCAATTATTTTCCAGCTAAAATCAAGACCTTTAAAAGTGATATATAAATATATATACAGTGTATATGTCTACACTACATAGATAATAATACACATCTACACTCATCGATGAAAAGACTATATAGAGGTTGATATAGTTACAGTGGATAGTAGAGTATATAGAAATTAATGCGAATAAGCCTAATGCTTAACAATTCAAAAGAACCAGGAAGATGCAATATAGAAGTGGAAAGAAAAATTATACAAGTATCAGAATTTAATTATTTAAGTATATTTATTATAACGAAAACTAAAAATATAATACCAGAAGTAAAAAAAGCTGATAAGGATACATTAAAGATATAATTAGGCGCAACAAACATATGTCAATTGAAAGTAAAATCCGCATATACAAAACGATAGTTCGACCAGTTATCATACTAGGGCTGATACAACAAAAACTGAACAAATAATAAGCACATGTGAAATAAAGATTTTAAGAACTATTCAGGGAAAAACATGATTTAATAGGATACACAATACACATATTAGAGACAAACATCAAATTCAAGACATGAACAAAGTTATTACAGACAGACTAAAATATTGGAAAATCATATAGAAAGAATGGAAGACAACAGACTCGAAAAAAGAGTTAAAGAAGATAGACCAATCGACGGGAAAAGAGCTAGAGGAAGACCAGCTAAGAGGTGGATGAATAGACAGTGACTGCACATCCAATATGTCTTCCTCCGAGGAGTGATTTTCGAAATAAACAAACAAATAAAGAATAAGAAGAAGGAGGATAGTACAGTTCCCCTCTACTTACCGCATGACGTACGACGAATGCAAAATTATCGTGCATACTATCACCTACTCTCGTTGCACAGGATTTCCACAGAAAATCCCAACAGCATTTGAATTTTATGCTTGGAGTTCAGTAAATAAGCTAGTATTAAATCAGTGTATTGCGTTCATGACTGATCCCACGTTCTATTCCATTCCACCGCGACGAAATATAATATTTTTCTCACACTTTTCGTCTATTGTACTCTGTAAAAGCCGTATTCGAAGATATGTTGAATTAAAAATATCTGTGCAACCATGCCATCTACATACATTCAAATAACAAAACTGAAAGCACACAATTTATTGTAATAGTATGTGAATAATTACCTGATAAAAATGTATATATATATATATATATATATATATATCCATTCATAGTAATTCTGCCCGAGGGCAGGTCTTTCACTGCAATCATAGCATTTTCATGCTATGCTTTACAGCTTTACGGGAATTATAGGTGTGGTAGCTTCCCGTTGCTTTCCACACCATGAAGATTGGTGATGATAATGATAAGGATGATGATGATTATGACCGGATGAGTTTTGGTGACCGTTGGGCCCTAAGCATCCTGACATTTGTCTTACAGGTGAGGAAAGACCCCGGAGGAAACCTCACCCAGGAGCCTGTCCCGACAGGGAATCGAACCCGGGCCGGCTGCGAGACCACAGCGGTGGACTTTATATATATATTGTTTTCCCGCCAAAAACGTGAAAATATTTTAAAATAAAGTGAAACATTGAGTTCAAATTATCCTAAAACCAGCATAATCGCAACGTAAAATGTATATTAGTTATTGCTCAGAGAGTGAATTCAAATTATGACTAAAACCCGCCAACGAACAAGTGAACACTAAACTAATCTGGTGTAACAACTCGGCCATTTTGTAACCCTAACTTGCCCAAACTAATACTAACTTACCCAGACTAACATAAATTGTCCATACTAACATAACGTGCTCTAACTAACATAACGTGTCAAAACTAACACTAAATTGTATAAATTAACACTAACTTGCCCATCTAACACAAACCTGCCCATTTCCTCACCCTATCTTGCCCACTAATGTAGGTGGACTCTTGGGATAGAATCCCCCTACATGTGGTCAAATATGTTGGCAACTGGTTTCTAGCGGGAACATACGTTATTACATTGGCCAATACGACGCTGAAGTCATTTGTTCTCTGATCGAATATTCACTGGAGGAACGGTGGCACAGAATAGTCAAAGCTCGGAACAGAAACTTCTAACGTTGAATATTGCTGTGTCATATATATATATATATATATATATATATATATATCTGTGTGTGTGTGTTTATTTAACTTAACATTACTAGATGAAAATTGTCTATATAATCTCCCGTAAAATTAAATAATTTCAATCAAGTAGAATACCACAATAAACAGTATTGTGTACAGGCCTGCTGTAAACTACGAAATCAACATTGAGATGTTTCAGCGAATTGACAATTTACGGACACTCGAGGATTGAGACAATAATTTGAGCACAGTCCCAGAGACGAGAATTAGCAATTCAGCAGTCGGGTTCGAGCACGTAAATCATGATATATGAGGATTTAAATCTCAACTCACATGTATTTTTTCTGCTTCTAAATCTACATTTATTCATTTCGTAAGTACAAATAATTAGCAGGTACAATACTAACTTATGCACTAACTTCGTACTGCTTCTTCAATCTATATTCCAATAAATAATTTCCAACAAAATATGACTTTTGGTTGCTTATTATTACAATCATATACGTAATTGTGGGAGATGTAAATATGAATAGTTGTTAAATAAAGAATGATCTATATTACTTAGAGTCACACACAAAAAAATGTTTTTACAATATTTGTTAGCTTAATGCGTTATGTGGTAAAATGTTCAAGTGGTAAAATATTCAAAATGATCCCTAATGATTCCTCTGTTTGAGTAGTGCGGAAGTCAAGACTCATAATCAATACCATCTACGGCTGCAATGGAGGTGACATACAATGAACACTGCTGCTTTGAAATTCTTCTCACGTCTCAAAAAATCTTCCTAAGAATAAAGACAATAGCTGTGTATGGAAATCTCTATCACCAACCCCGAAAAAAGAAAAATGGTTTCTTCTGCTGGAAAAGTTATAGTGATTTTGTGTTATTATATTAATGAAGATTTGTAAGCAAAGCTAATAGTTTATTTATTTTACCTGGTGGAGCTAAGAACGCAAGCTCTTCTCTCCCAGTGTTAAATTATACATATAATAACAATTTAAATTATTTACAACTTTACTAATAATACATAATAAGCAGAGATACACAGTTACAGATGTCAAAGAAGTAACAATATTAAAAACAACAACAGCAATAATAATAATAATAATAATAATAATAATAATAATAATAATAATAATAATAATAATAATAATAATAATAATAATAATAATTTGATTAAATAATTGGCTTGGCAAAGAAAGTGCAAAATTTAAAATAATAACGAAGTATACCTAGAACATGGTTATATATTATATCGTCTAAGGAATTAACACTAACCTGCGAATTTAAACTTTTTGTTTGTTGGCTAAAGCAAATAATATGATTGTATATAATATGGATGTGCTATATCCAATTTTTCAATCCGTTTGCTTCTATCACGTAAGGTTTTCTTGCGCATTCATTTTACATGTACGTATTGTATAATTTACACGAATTCGTCACAAATGTTTTCATTATACTTTATTTTAAAGAAAAAAATATACACAAGTTGCTGAAATTATGGGTGTTGCTGTTAATGAATGTCACTAGAGAGTTTTTACTTTATTTTGTCTTGTTTACGTCACTATTGGAAAGTTTCACACAAATTTTACACCCGTTGATTATCACTTCAGGAAGTCCTGCTCCTCTTTCTTTTATGTTTTCTTCAGGTATTTCACGCCTTAACATTAAAAAGTATTCTGCAAGAATACTGATTCTCCAGCATCGTTTGTACCTCTTTTCGAACTCCAGCACATCCTTGTGAAATCGTTCGCCTTGGTCTTCGCTCAAAAATCCTAGATTTTCAGGGAAATAATCTAGGTGAGAAAAGAGGAAATAGATTTTCATACTGGTGTTACAACAAAGTTGCTTGTATGCTTCAAGCATGTTAGCCACAATGTTTCGGTAATTGGGATCCTTGTTACCAAGACATGTTAAAACAACTTCACAGAAAGATATCCATGCTGCTTTCTCTTTTCATCCACCCTGTTTTTAAACACTACATCTGACATACAGTTTCTTATATCAGGACCATTTAATATAAATGAGGATGTTAGAGCAATAACAGGATACCAAAGGACCGATAAAATGAAAAACGAAGATATAAGAACAGAACTTTATATATTTAATCTCTGTGAAAGAATAAAATATTATCAAAATGCTTATCTTCAGCACGTATTATGAATGAATGAATAGCGCGTACCAAGAAGAATGTATAATTATAAACCAAAAGGGACAAGAATGTTGGGAACACCATTGAAGGGATGGAAGGACCAATTCGACCTATAATGAGATCGGAACAGGCCATTAATCCTTGTTGTTGATGATGATGATTATATTAATTTTGATTCAGATAGTATTGGGAATTTCTCACATATATACTTGAAACAGTCCCCTTCCTAATTTAAAACCTTTATGAACTGTTTCATTAAGCCAAGCTTAATATGGAAAGGTGGCAGCAAATCTTTACAAGGCCTCACAAGGTATTGACGTGCAACATTCTTAGAATCGACTTCCAAACCTTCTCGAAGTGGCCAGTCTTTCTTAATCCAGTGATTAACTCGTGCCCTGCTATCCCACAGGCAAAGAAAGCATGGAAATTTGTAAAATCAGATTGTTGACCCAGCAGCATGGTAAGAACATTAAATAGCCACAAACTTTCCAGTTGTGTTCACTGTAGTTCAGTCGCAATACCATCAGTTGCAAATTGCGTACGATTCTTTGAGGATGACCGAATAGGAAATAGGCACAGAACCAAAAATGTTTCCATTATCGAGGCGAACAACCTTTAAACTTCGCTTGGAAGCACCAATAAACAGTCTCCATTCACTTGGATCATAGTTTGGAAGTCAAAGATTTAGCATAAGTTCTTTCACATTATTACAATATAAAAGGTAGCCATCTTCGGAGAAAATTTATTTAAAATTTATTTCGCGTTGCCTGTATCAACAGAATCATGTTTTTTTGGAGAAATCAGATTTTTTCAGGAGTCTAGAACCCAACAACTCAGCTAACTCTTCAGAGAGGGCAAGAGCCCTCACCAAGTCATTTAATTCACTCTGCTTAAAACATCCACATTCTGTATCTCCTACAAATAAACATAGGATAATGGCAAAGGTGCGTGTTCTCTCACTCTAACTTCCTGATGCGTTCGCACCTCACATCAGGAAAGAAACATCTGGTCCTTTCGATATTTCGTATAAAAACATACACTTCGATGTCAAATCCCGACATCACAAAAATGCACATGGTAAAATATTACAGTTTATACAATTACTCTTTTGGCATACGAACATTACGCTATAAGGAAAATAAAATTAAGAAAAATTAAATGATATGCCATAGGAAATTTCTGGCTTTGAATTTAAATTCAGCACGATAAAATACACCAAAAACATTCAAACTTCGGAGGCAGCAATTTCATCGCAGACTTGTGGTTAGGGAGTTTTGTTTTAATCCATGTCACACCTACACACATAACCTTAACTCGCCTAACAATAGGGATGTCCTGATAATTCCGCAAAGCCATATCAGGTACCAAAAATCATTTGTTTGTGCAAATAATCTGGATGCTGCACCTCGGTAATTCGAGGCCATATATCGCAAATGTTATTGCTGAATACCTTGCAAAACTTAAAGTAAATTGCATCTCTCAACTTCCCTTGAGCCAGCGTTTAGCCACATGTGACTTTTTTATAGCTATACTGAAGAAACACCATCATGGGAGGCGTTTCCATCTTCAGAAGCAGAATTGAATGCTGGGGAGGCGGTTTTGAAAGATCTATAGATAACCTACCTGTATGTCTTTGGAAACTGGGGCAGAAACGTTGCGTAAAGTGCATTGTATCCAAAAGATACTGCAGGGTTTCTCTAAGTCACTATACATTTTAATAAGGAAGGCAATATTTGAAAATCAATGTATTTTTGGAACTTTTACACACATACTACTACTACTGCCTTTCTCTATGACTGCCAGCTAGATGAGAACACATACTCCACCTTTCAGCTGTGAAACGAAATGTAGACTTTACTATTTGAATAGTAAAAAAGCATGTTGCTTCAGTTATACGATTCCGCAAATCAATCAGACGTGATAAGGATGTTTTCATAGAGTGTAACATTAAACTTGCCACACTGTGGTGCGAGGGGTATTCAATTCCCTACTTAGGAGTCGAGTTGATGCGTTCAGACTATCAGTGGCAATTTGAACTGCTGCACTGTTTCTGCTGATACTCGTGGTCATCCATGACGTGCCTCAACACACACACACACACACACACACACACACACACACACACACACACACACACACACACATCCACTACGTTTAAATTGGTCTATGTTGGTGGGGTTCGGCTGGTTTACGAAAATATATGGTTAAATTCAGCTCTGGCGTCTTCATATGACAACCCGCGTATCCGTGCACAAACGATAGGAAGGACTTGTTTCGTGCTAAACATTAAATTCGAAGAGAAAAATATATGCCTAAATCGGGATTTGAAGCTAATATTTCTGGTTCTGTACACTAGTGCTTTAACGATTTAAGCTGTTAGACATCACGATTTAAACATACATTTTTCTCTTATACTACATGGCGTTAGTGGAACAAAAGTTCACTGCTACCTGGAAGACACAAATCGTTTAGTATAAGAGTAAAATCTATGTTTAAATCATGATGTCTAATAGCTTAAATCGTTAAAGCACTGGGGTACAGAACCAGAAATATTGGGTTCAAATCCCGATTTAGGCATGTATTTTTCTCTTCAAATTAAATTTTTCATAGAATAAGAAGTGATAAATTTGATATTAAATATCGTGCTAAACATGTTGCACTAAACTAGCAGTGTATGCATGGAAAAACAGTAGTAGTGTTTTCATGGAAATGGAGAGTGATTTAGAGACATCCTGTATTTTGTAAAGGACCAACAAAATTCTGAGTATCAGTTAAAGTATGCTGCTAAAAGAAGATACTCCTTTATTGAACAACCCTTGTAGTAAAATGTTACACCTCTATTCATTAATATTGTGAAGTATTATGAACACAAAAACATATTGTAGGTTTAATTTAATCGCATTAAAACAAGAAGTTGCAATTTATAAGGTTCTTAAACAACATTAATTTTACGTAATACGATTATGGGTGCCACCAATATCTGTAGTGGGAAGTTGTAATTTAAATAATAAATTCACGACTGTATCCATGCTATAAATAAGACCTATCTCACAATTTCATCTGAAGACGCCATTCTTCTATTGAACTCGATGGTGGATTTATTTCGCTGCTTGCAAACTCATTAAAGTAGACCAAGCAATTCTACATTCTCTGAATTTTAATAGATTTACAGCGCGAACCAAAATGGGTTAAATTTTAAAATGAGCAAGCGGAGGAAACTATAATGACATAGAAACCGATCGCTGCATACGTGTTTCGAGAAGCGTTTTGTAAGAAAACCGTTTACAGATGCTACTCCTCTTATTGCTATTTTCTAAGAATGATTAACAGTACTATAAATTCTAATCGCATCTCCGATCCTTAGGCCCATATCAGAAACCTGTTTTAAATTTTATTTTGTAAGCGAGATGATTGAAGAAAACTACATAACAGTGAGTTACATGGTATTCAAGTTGGAACTAGATGTAATAAGAACAGTTAAGCCTAAAAGATTCCGATGTGCAGATGTGACAAGGATGTGGAAAGAAAAATGGGTATGGAAACGTCTATTCTATCTTCGGGTTTTTACAGCAGCTGCCGTCTTCCAGTACCAAACCTCCAAATCCTACGATCTTGGGCATCTTCAATTCTTAGCCCTCTTGCTTGCATTACTAACCTCATGCTTCAGACCGGCTTTGGTATTTCAGCATTGTGTGTTTTTTCTAATGTGTGGGGAGCAGCCCCACTGCATAAATCCCAATCTGGAGGACCGGGAAAATTTCTGCCTGGGGTATTTTCCCAGCCTTTGAAGATCCCTATTCACCGCAAGACAGCGTTTCTCTATTTTCCTTAGAGATAGGGTTGCCTCTTCCGCCAGATCCGCCGTGTTCAAGGACTCCTTCTGCGCCGACTCTGTCGTTGAGGTCTTCACCGTAACCCTGGCTAGGGGCACTTACAGAGTAATATCAGTTGGAGGCAACTGAATCCTGAGTTTTTAACGAGGTTGTTACTCTCCCTCCGGGTATGGAAACTTCTTGTAGGAAAACCAGAGGTAAAGCTCTCAATAGATAGGACAGGAATGAGGTGGGAGGATAAGATTAACCACGATTTGAGGAGGTGAATTATACAAGGGGTGATGGGAAAAAGAGTAGCTCAGGATAAGGATGCACGGAGAGCTTATATCCAGGGCGACCATGAATAACCGGTTTCGACAGTACCGGTGAATTAATTCGATACCATAACTTGCACAAATAAACAGAATTTAATGTTTAATACATTATTAATTGATGATTTACTTTGAATGTCTGCACTATTTTGTTACTTTCGTAGTTATTTCGATTTAATCGAATTATGTATATATTAAATACAGGGTGTCACAGACGTTTACATGTAAGTCTAATGTATGTTGTAGATTCACAATAGTTTCTCTTCGGTCCTGGTGGACTAGTGGTTACCATGCTTTCCTCTAGTTCTGAGTTTCGCGGACTCAAGCCCGGCCGGAATCGATGGGTTTTTCAAGGATAAATACTCTGAGCTTCTTTCGAAAGGGAACTCAAATCGTGGGACCAGTAATATAGTTTTACGGGAGATAATATAATCTCACGTCCGAAAAAAAAGCTTTTGAGCAAAATATATCATTTAATAAAATGACTACATTTATTTCCACAAAATTAATGACGATGTACTAGTTCAAAATATTCACAAGATATAGATTAATAAGAAGATGGTTGTTGGTTGTGATGTCACATGTTGTGGAGACATTTGAAGATATATGATTGTAACGATTTATATCACTGTTATTTGCCACGACACTGATGACTCCCTTCAGGGGAATGAGGGAAAGTTTCTTACATAAACAAATAACGATACTTTGTTAACAGTTAAACTAAATGTTATTTAATTAAAGTTTTCACATCTGTTTAGATGAATCTTGTAAATGACCAATAATTTAAAAGATTCCGCCGTAAATTAATACATTTCACTTATAGAAGATTATTACTTCATATATGTAATGGATGACTATTTCGAACGGTCAATTTTTCACTAACATTTTATTTTCACTTTATGGATTATTTATACTCCATATGAATTAAATTTATACTACAACATTATTTTCCATAACTTTGACACCATTTTGTCAACTAATATCAAGAAATAAACACTACTTATCTTAGTTTTCAATGACTCATTATTTTACACGTCCAACTTGTTATTCTGGGAAAAATCCCATTTCATTTCAGTTATAATCTGGAAGTTCTGATTGGTCCAACTGAAAAGGAAGGAGTACTACTGGCTG
The DNA here is from genome assembly GCA_030220185.1 of Diploptera punctata. Lineage (NCBI taxonomy): Eukaryota > Metazoa > Arthropoda > Insecta > Blattodea > Blaberidae > Diploptera > Diploptera punctata. The sequence goes on from JASPKZ010002327.1 coordinate 321,804, forward strand.
ACTCCCATCAAATTCGTCCAATCCCATTTATTTGTTTATAAAAAAATATCAATTCAAATATTTAGGGTATTTTTTACATACCAAATCAGTTTGAAAAACATCCAACTGTATTAACAGTTTTTATTGACCAGTTTGAATTTTTCATATACTTATAAAAATTTGAATTCTATAGATCAAGCTTCTTTCCATTCTTAATAGAAATAAATATAATTATATTTAAATATTAAATAAAAGCCCTTAATACACAGAAATAAACGTACTTGGTTTGAACATATACAAAGAATGCCAAATAATCGTGTATCAAAACAGCTGCTTCATTATAGGCCTCTAGGCCGACGAAATGTAGGAAGACCAAAACGTCGTTAGGAAAGACGACCTGCACCTGCAGCATATAGTGCACCGGGGAGCGGAACGGGCCAACAGACCCATACCTTGAAGAAGAAGATGATGATGATGATAAAAACCCTTATTATTTTTATATGGGGATAAATATCCGGTTTTAAATATCGGCTTTAAAAAAAGTTTCCTTACATGATTAATAATAATAACAATAATAACAATAATAATAACAATAATAACAATAATAATAATAACAATAATAATAATAACAATAATAATAATGTTATTGTTATTATTATTATTATTTCATCTATGTATATTTTTATAGATCTGAGTATAACGTCGAAGGATGATACAAGAACTTCACTACAGTCATATCACTATATAAAACATTTCACTAGTTTTCATTGTTCATTCATTCGGCTGCCATTCTTTCTGCGCTCTTGTGTCAAGGACTGTAGGACTCACAAAGAATTCTAACAGAAACTTCCTATTTAGACAAGATATAAAAACTCTATGAGGGGACATGGCTAAAAATTCCTCTCTATCAGCTTGTTTCTGATCACACATCCTAATGTGCCAATTACACAGGCGGGTGGTCATCTAATGAGTATAGGAATAACACGTAGTCTTCATATCGGTTCCTCCAATACCTGGTTTTTAAAATTTGGCGCCGATACATTTGTATCTACCCATTCCTCCATTCCTCATGATGCTGGACGGAGACCGATAATTTATAGGCCGAAATTCCATTAACAAATTTCTTCTCAGAAGGGGACGCGAACCAACGTGCGTTCCATAGTTGTGAGTCAAGACCGCTTGGTTGTTACGCGGAAATGTAGACAATACACAATGTCATTCGCTGTCGAGTCGTCCGTTCCGCGGCGGCCGGCGGTGGCTGGCGACAATAACCCAACTCCCGGCAAATCGAAAGTAAAACCCCTGCTGCTCGACTGCCGGCGATAGCAACCGATGATACTCTCACAACTAATTCAGTACAAATATACAATATACATTAAAAATTATCATTTACAATGAGTAAAATTACAAAAAAAATAATCTTGTGCCTTACGTATGAGATGTACTACTTCAAAAATAATAGTGCAAATCCCCCTCTACTATAGACCTATTATTAAACTCAGTGACCAGTTCTGATTCTCCACTGCAAGTACATCTTAATACATACGAATTACACACAAAAATGCTTTGTTGAAATGTGTAAGTATGTCGAGGCATTATGCAAACTATAGCACATCACTAATAGGCCCTACAGAAGTTACATGTATTACCAAGCAAAAACACATAGCACTAGTACAGAAATTACATTTAATAGGAAGCACTTGAAAGCATGACCACGCTGAAACAGAATTACTGTGAGACTCCCGCGTTACTACGAAGGAGATCTAAGTCGACTGCAGTGCTGAGCTCGGGTATCATCGGCCGCCACCGCTGACTGACGAGCAACGGGCGATTCGACAGCGAAACATAGGCTATTGTATTTATGTAATTAAATTCTAAGATTATTTAAATACATTTTTATATTGTGTATTTATTCATCTTTTATTATTAATTTTATACTACATACTAATTGTGCCAATTTGATCGTGGCTTCTTTGTAATTTTAAGTAGTTCTGTAATGTATTTTAGTTGTAGCTAGTCGAACATAGAACGGTCTATTTGCGAATTCCGAAGGAATCAAGCTATTGATGACGATCTCATGAAAATAATTTTTGGAAAAATTGCAAATCTTTACCGATCCCATACAGTAGATATCGAAAATGAGGATGACCTAAATTTATATGTCTGTTAACGCTCTAGTGGCTGCAATTTTTGTTCCGTCGAAATCAAATTTGGCATATAGCATTTAATTTAAAAACAAGCGTGGTCGGGTTCAGTAAAATTGGACCATTAGGGGTAGGAGTTAATCTGAAAATAAAATTTTAAAATCTCTCTAGCAGTTGCAATTTTCGATGTTTCTCAACAGAACTCAGTATATGCTGTTAAAATACATCAAGGGAGATATTCTCCAAAAATCAGCAAATCCGTCAATCCGAAATGAGGTTTAATCTGAAATCTTAAATTAAGAATTCACTCTAGCAACCGTCGCGATGTGGTACCATACAATATAATTAACTCTTAAATTGGTAATACATCGTATAGCTGAATGTATATATTTAAAAATAAAATAATAGAAAAAAGTAATCGACAGATATTTAATTTGGTGTCAAATTGTACAACAATAGGCTAGTAAGTAATGCATAAATCGTTTTCACTACGGTCCGACAATTATATTTAAGCTGGCATCAGAACAGATTATGTATCACATCAGAGTATATTTCATCTTATTCATTCCATAAAGCAAAGAGGAGTAATACAATTAAACAAAAACAATGAGCAACAAAAAATAAACTTTTGTTTTGTCTCGAAAGAAAAATATGTGATTCTGATAGTATTTGTTCTCCTGAATTCAAATATGATTTCGGTTTTTCTGCATCCCGCAAATGGTTTCGAGATGACAGAGACAGGAATTTATTAATTTCAAACAATTTAAAAAAAAATATTTTTCTGTACATTCGTAACTACACAATATTCGCATCATATCGGACTCTCACTAGAAAGTAAGGAATTACGTATTTTCATGCTATGTTTCGCCTGTGTGGAGCATCCCTCTTGATGGTCCAACCATAATGGGCCAGCATTATTAGGATTCCATTTTGCTTGCTCTCTCTTTTACCCCAGACCTGAAAATATCCTGATGTGAAAGTTTTCCCCGTTTTATTATACAACGGACAAATGGACCAAAAAACGTTTATTAAAAGATAATTATTTAAATCCATTAATTGAAATTGAAACTGTGGGCGATGGAGAAATTCCGAAAACATATTTGAAAACACGATAAAAAACTGCATTAAGTACAACTATTAGTACTCATGAGACAAAAATCATATTGACCAGTGTATAAGCTTGCCGTGTTAGGGTCTTGAAACTCGAACCTACCTTTACCAATCGAATCTGTCGCTGTGTTACTGAATAAAATAATTTGAGACGAGGTCCGAACACAAAGTAACTCTTTTCTTCATGTATCGGCGCGATTTTAAAAAACAAGAATACATTGTGCCCATTTTCTTTCGTATTTTGAGACGACATTGTGTTTTCTGTTAAATAGGGTTATATTATATCAACAAACATAGAATTGCATAAGTTTGTATTTACTGTAATTCGAAATCGAAATTATGAAATTTGCGTCATTTTCTTATTTTCATTATTTTCATCCATGTTTGCACTGAAATAAATAAATACCATAAAGCTCGACTACGATTATCTTAGCCGTAAAACATATTGCATTTCTCACTTACGCACTTTCATATTAAAAATCAATTTTAGGAAAATGAATATACAGATTTTGAAAAAATGATGGCGCAACTCTTGATGATGGAAAGTTAGATTTTGAAGAGCGATTCACACCAGTATGTTGATACATGTTCTGACTCGTTTGAGTATAAAGCGGACGGCGTGAGTCTCCCTTCATGCAGCATTCATATCGTTCGCTTCAGAGGAGCAGTCGGTAAGATGCTCTTTTTCCGACAACGCGGGCCCACGTTCGATTCTTGTGAGGTATATATTTTTTATTTATTATTATTTAATAAGGCCGTTAATTTTCATAATGCCTACATGTTACCAGGCTTCGTTATATAAATAAACTTGTATATATATAGAAATATTCCCGGTCAGAACAGGCTCCGAGGCGAGCTATTTTTCGGGTTTTTTTCTCACCTGTAAGATAAATGTCAGGAAGCTTAGGGCCCAACGGTCCCCGAAAATCATCCGGCCATCATCATGATCCTTATAATTATCATCATCATTTTTCACCTGTGCGGAAATAAACGGGAAGCTACTACACCTACAGTTCCCTAGTAAGCTGCAAGCAGTAAAGCTGCAAGCATAGCATGAAAATACCACGATTACAGTGAAATATCTACCCTCGGGCAGAATTAATATGAAATGGAATATATGGAAATAAATAAATCAAAGGAAACAGCTCACACACACACACACACACACACACACACACACACATATATATATATATATATATATATATATGATATAAGAAAAATAAACGTCTGAACGTGATTTGAACCCGCAACTCTTGGTCGGTACTCCAGCGTGTTATCCATTACACCACCAGGCGAATCCAATTCAAACATTTATTTTTCTTATATATATATATATATATATATATATATATATATATATATAGTCCACCGCTTTGGTCTCGAGGTAGCATGCTACCTTGTCACGCAGCGGGCTCGGGTTCGATCCCCGGCCGGGCAGTTTTTCTGGGTGAGGTTTTTATTGGGGTTTTTCCTCACCTGTAAGATAAATATCAGGAAAACTTTAAGGCTAAAGAGGTCCCCGAAATCATAAGGCCATCATCACCATCCTTATCATTATCATCACCATCATCATCATCCTTCACCGGTGTGAAAAGCAACGGGAAGCTACCACACCTACAATTCCCTAGCACAGCTACAAGCATAGCATGAAAATTCTATGATTGCAGTGAAGGAGCTGCCTTGGGGCAGAATTACTATGGATATATATATATATATATATATGTGTGTGTGTGTGTGTGTGTATAATGAATAACGATTGTAACATCAATTACTTTATTTACAAAACGCATGTCATAGTAAAATCATTTATTTCCATTACTAATACAAAATGCGTCTGATTAACTTAGATTAAGTTAATATCTAATTTCATTACACAAGTAAGTCCTGAAGTACTGCATCTCTTCATACAGATAATTTCTAGGAAATATGGTTGTGGTCTTGGGGAGGGAACTTCTGTTTCCTGTGCATGAGGTCGCGTGTTCGATCCTGCAGTCATGCTTTTTTTCTCTCTCTCGTCCTTTTTACAATTAATTTCCTTTGTTTTGTTTTATTTTCAATATTTACCGCACTACTTATTTACATGAAATTGTTTTCCATTGCACGACACACAACGAAGTAGAACGGATTTAGTTCCTCAAATAGTTGTCTACTTGTGAACCAAATAGCTGATCTCTGATCCACTCACGCAAATACATAAAAATGAAGTAAATCTTAATTTTAAGTAAAATAATAAAGATGCTCAGTGGCTTCGTTCTAAGACTTGAAAATTACACTGGTAAACATGATTTTTGTCTCGTGAGTAATGCAGTTTTGTATCGTGTTTTCAAATATGTATTCGGAGTTTCTGCATCACCCACAGTTTTTTATTTCAATTTCAATTAATGGATTTAAATAATAATTTTTAAAATAAACCTAGATTTCTTCCCATGAGCGATGAACATGGGGAACACTTTCATCAGGAGATTTCAGTTATGGAAAAGAGATATCATGGCAAATGGAATTCTAATATGCTGGCCGATCATTGTTGGACCATCAAGAGGGATGCTCCACAGGCGAAATATGGCAGAAAATCGCAATTTCTTACTTTCTAGGTGAGTCCGAATGTTCGAATATTGTGTAGTTACGAATATATAAAATATTAAAGTGTTTGAAATTATAAATGCCTATGTTTCGGAAACCTTGCTTGATGGAGAAAAATCGATATCCTATTTGAATTCAGGAGAAAAAATACTATCAGACTCACATTATTTTTCTTTCTGAGACAAAAAAGAGTTATTTTTTGTTGCTCAGTGATATCTGTGCGCCATCAATTTTTAAGTTCCAGAACAAAGCCATTGCGCATGATTAGAGGTCAGCTACTTGGTTCACAAGTGCACAACTATTTGAGAAACTAAAGTCCGTTCCAGTTCGTTGTAGGTCGTGCAAGGGAAAATAATTTTACGTAAATAAGCAGTGCGGTAAATTCTATAAATAAAACAAAGCAAAATAAATAAAAAACAAAAAAAATTGTAAGAAAGACTAGAAAGAGAGGGATAAAAAAGCATGACAGCGGGATCATGCAACCTCATGCACTGGAAAGTAGACGTTCCCTCCACTAGACCACAACCGTCCCTGCAAGGAACATTCTGTATGAAGCGATGCAATACTCGAGGGCTATATCGAAATTATGTATTAACTTGACATAGTTAAAATTTAATCAGTTTCATTTTGCATTAGTTGTGGAAGTAAACAATCTAGTTATGCCTTGTGTTTTGTAAATTAAGTAATGTGATGTTACAATCGTTATTCATTTTCTATATATTACCCGTTTCCTTTAATTAATTTATTTCCCTGCATATAAAAATGTATTCATTTAGTTAACGAAGCCCGGTAACGTGTTAGAATTATGAAAATTAACGACGTTACGAAAATATATATATTCCGGACCAGGATTCAAACAGGACTTGCGTCGTTGCAAGAGAACATCTTACCGACTGCTCCACTAAAGCGAACGATACGAATACTGCATGAAGAAAGACTTGCGTCGCCCGATTTGAACTTAAAGGTGACAGCACACCTAACAACTTACTGGTGTGAATCGCTCTTCTAAACTTTCATAATCAAGAGTTGCGCCATTATTATTTTTTCTCAAAGGCTGTACAAATTTATTGGGAACACAAAAAGTTTTCTGGTTCATTGTAACATTAATTTGCTATTATTTGTATCACGCCAGAACGAATTCATTCAGAAAACATCGGTTGAGACTGGTATCCGAGGTCTGGATTAAAATCGAAAATCAAGAAAACTGACTTTTTTCATAAATGTATCCTTAACTTCTTCGGACTTCTATATACTTACTTAAAAGTATAGGTTAATTTTTTTCCTCGCTCTATAAACAACTCTCGATAGCTCTTATTGGTTATACAGGGTGGACCGCTCGAATGGACCTAATTTCAATTGCTTGTTACTGGCAAACGGTTGAAGATAGAAACTTAAAACAACGTTCATAGTACAGAAAAACTCACCAAGTTTCGAATCCTGTCGGTAGATGGCACAAAGATACGTTTCTCGTTCTTAGATTTAATTGTTTGTGAAAATGGCGACTCCGCAGATGAAAGCGCAAGCTGTTTTGTGGTATGCGGAGTTTAAATCAATCATTAGAGTTCAAAGGGAGTTCCGGCGTGTGTTTAACCGTGATGCTCCAACTGCTAGAAGCATAAAGAAGTGGCGTGATACATTATTAGCTACAGGATCTGTGTTGAAGAAGCATGGTGGTGGTCGCAGAGCATCCGATGAAATGGTAGCAAATGTTCAAGCCGCATTTGAGCGAAGCCCCCGGAAGTCATTAAGAAGAGCTTCGCGGGAACTTCAAATACCAAAATCGACATTACAACGGATTGTCCACAAACGCCTCAAACTGCACGCATATAAAGTGCAGTTAGTGCAACGTCTGGAGCCGAATGACATGCCGAAACGAGTGGAATTCGCCAATACGATGCTGGACCGTCTCGGCGCTGATACTGACTTCATGACCAAGATTTTCTTCTCGGACGAAGCCACTTTCCATTTGTCAGGCAAGGTAAACCGGCATAATGTGCGGATCTGGGGATCGGAGAATCCTCACGCTATTCAAGAGCATGTTCGTGATAGTCCGAAGATGAATGTTTGGTGCAGTTTGTCACATAATAAGGTCATTGGACCGTTTTTCTTCGCCGAGAAAACTGTTCGTGGTACCACATATCTTGACATGCTGGAGCAGTTCTTCTTTCCACAAATTGAACAACTGCAGCCTAACATCGTTTTCCAGCAAGATGGTGCTCCTCCCCACTGGTCCAATGAAGTTCGTACGACTTTGGACAACATTTTCCCTGGCCGTTGGATTGGTAGGGGAGGACCAATCGCGTGGCCCCCGAGATCTCCCGATTTAACACCACTGGATTTCTTTCTCTGGGGCTATGTCAAAGATAAAGTTTACACCACCCCAGTCAAAGACCTTCGTGATCTTCGTGAGCGCATCATAGAGGCTATTGAGAACATTCCAGAAGACATACTCCAACGTACTTGGCAAGAAATTGTTCATCGCTTTGATATCGTCACAGTGACTGCTGGGGCTCATATAGAGATGTGGTGATCTGGATATCAAAACTTGGTGAGTTTTTCTGTAATATGAACGTTGTTTTAAGTTTCTATCTTCAACCGTTTGCCAGTAACAAGCAATTGAAATTAGGTCCATTCGAGCGGTCCACCCTGTATAATGATATTACATAACTGTACTTGATGCTAATACATAATGATTTATTACACATTTTTAAGATCAGTTGGCAGCACTGTAAAAATCATAATACTTAAGACACCTACTATATCGTAAATGATAAACACTCAATCCCCATCAAATTTATCAACCACTTTTTGAAAATGTAAATGAGTTTGGTACTAAATAACGGCTCATTCTTTCTGCTTGTCCGATCGTGTGGTCTACGATCCCCTACTCCAGAGAGGAAACACCTCATTTCATCCAATGTACGTAGTCAATCGGCCGAACACCTGCTAAGCACAGGAAGACTAGTTGATTAAACCCCATACCGATCATCGCTATGGAACTTGGCTGCCAAGAAGTATCAAAAGGTTTAAGACGCAGCACACTGGTCACTGCCACCACTAAGTCAGTCATTAAAAAAAGTGTATAACTCTCAAAATCAGTTTTTGCTTCCTAAATTTGGATCTGAACAATAACTTTTGCTATCATAATTAATATTATTTATGCAAAAAAACTATTAAACAGAAAAATACAATTTTATTTCTCATAATTCCACATCAGGATAGAATAAGTTAATTCTAAAATACTGAGTTGAAATTTCATATGTTCATTAATGATCAATTCTTATCCACCGCTGTGTTCTCGAGTAGCGTGCTGCCTTATCACGTAACGGACCAGGGTTCGATTTCCGTTCGGGACGGACTCCTGAGTGAGGTTTTTTTCTCTCCTGTAAGACAAATGTCAGCAAGCTTAGGGCCTCCCGAAAATCATCCGGCCATCATCCTTATCATTACCATCATCATCCTTTACCGGTGTGGAATGCAACGGGATGCTACCACACCTGTAATTTCCTAGTAAAGTTGCAAACCATGGCACGAAAATGCTATGATTGCAGTGAAAGACCTGCCTCCGGGCAGAATTACTATGGATTGAGGAATCAATTCTTAATATTATTCAAATTCAATGAATGAACTTGTACGTAGATACGCGACAACGAAAGAATATAGTCAAATAGGTGTAATCGAAGAATTTAGATGGGTATTATCATGGATATTAAGTGTATAAATAATAAGAAAATAAAAGTGTACTGTAGGTCTCATACAGAGACTATAAAAATATATCGCTTGAGTGTTGAGTGATAAAATTCTGTTTGTTGCGGACAATTTCATGTGTCTACGCTTGAAAAGGAAATGTCCTACCAATAAAGGAGAAGTTATTTTGAGAATGTTGCTATGTCACAGTCACGCATCTTGTATCCTTTGGAGAATATTCCGCATTCTCACATGACTACACTTACCTACCTACCCTCCCCCTTTCTTTCATCGACATGTAGACAGAGGCCTACTCACGTAGACAAGTTACAATGCTATGAGATGATGCACAGAAATAAAATTTAATTCAACTTACTATTAATGATCTTCATAAAAATTGTTGTTTAAAATATTTGAGCGATTTTATTCAATCTCGTATTAGGACGTGTCTTTCCTCATTGTCAAGACAAATTTTAGGTAATAATTATTTCGGTATCAAAAGCAATTTCATCATAATTGCCACAATGTCGAATGCTTACTTGCTAGGTGTAAGATTGGAAGGGCAGAGTTTCCCCTTATGCAGAGAAGTCCGCCACTTCCAGGCTGTTTTAGGATGATATTAGTTCGAGGATAAAAAATGAAGATATTCTTTGCGCTTCCAGTTCTCAAGCTTCAGATAGAGTCCCCATGCTTAATGACAGTCCGCGATCCCTGACAAGGTCCAGACAAAGGATGCCCGTCACTAGTGTTTCTTTCTTGTCGACCGCAAAAGCCAAGAGGAAAACCGCGACAGCCGCGGGCGCCGCCGAAGCCCCGACGAGGCGAGTATTCACCCCCGCCCCCGGAGGTCCCTTCCAAAGAAAGACTACCCCCTTCAGGTTAAGCTGATATGTAGTTTGCGACAATTTTGAATTTTGAAAATATAATTGAAGTTAGAAATTATAGGAAATTTGTTGGGAGTTTTCAGTTTACTGTTGCAAACTAGGGGATCACCCCGACATTTGCCTTTACGCTAAGGAAAACCACCGAAAACCTTAGCAGAGTGAATTGAATTTAATAAAGTTTAAAAATTTAAAAGTGAAATTTTGAAAATGAATTTAGAGAAATATAATTAATAAGATTTAAGTCGAAATTATCAGCTTCTTCGGCTCTAAGGCATATAGCTGACAGAATCACCGTTTGGGAGGGCGTCGGATTAGGTTTGGACACTTTCCTTCCTCCGGTAGATACGCAGTCAACGAAGACAAGGCGCTCTATCCAGTCCAGGTCAATACTAGTTACTATTGAGCTGGGTTCGGCTTCTAGGTTCTGCTTGAGATTATCAATAACTTGATTGACAATATACGATAGGACGTTTGCACTCTTATGTGCCAGGTTAAGGGTTCCGCAGCAGTCTGAGTGCTAGCGGTACGGTTTTTAGATTCGGGTTGGATTTCGAAAAGTCAACTCAGGTCCTCGGATTCAAAGGCCTTTGCTTTCCGGGTCTTCCTTGTCTCGGATTTCTCTTCTTCTTCTTTTTCTTCTTATTTGCAGTGCCTTTGGCGGCAGCTGGTTCGGGAAAGATGCTCAAGCATCCTTGAAACTGAGACGGAAGAGCGACTGGCTCTTTCTAGCCTGAGTTATTTGGGGAGGCAGCTGGAGCATGCTTGACTGGAACTGCCTTTGCAATGGTAGCAGGAATGTCTACCTTATGAGAGCGCGGTGCGCGGTTTGGGGGCTTAATGCGCCGGTATGACTCGACCTTCACCTTATTGCTTACTTATTGGTGTAGATTATGCGAGAATGCGCGCAAGGGGCTGGGATGGGATGTGTCACATAGCTGCATACCTACCGGACTATGAAGAAAGCTCTGTCATGTAAAAAGACAGACGCAGTAAACGTTTCATTTAGTAAAGAGGTTGAGTTATTGTAGAGTAAGTCGGTAGTTGACATTGCCCACACCTGGGCTTACGTGTAGTGAAATGACATCCAAAACGAAAACAAATGTGTATGCCATAGGACCTTAGTTTTTAAAACGTTTCATTACCTTGTAAGCAATTCATAACCTAACCTCTTTATTGTAGGCCTATTATACAGGGCAACAAATTTTCACTTTCAGAACATTGCACAAACTTTGAGATATGCCGTAATATATTTCAGGTGTGCTGAAACCGAATATGCATACGGTTTCCTTGTATCACGTCAGGATTTTCTGAAAACAGATATTAGTGAAACGCTCAATGCACTAATGCACTATTTTAAGACATACTTCTTTTATGATGTTTTAAGTAAATAATAACGCAATCACTGTTAGAAATGACTAAATATTGTAATACTGTCAATTTAATTGTCAACTTAATATATAGTGATAAAGAGTACAGTTATTTTTCAGTATTCAATGTGATTTTTTTTTTTGCATGTGAAGCTTTTTTGTGTTTGCTGGCTTCCTTTTATAAACATTTCTAGGTGCTTCCCTCTTCATCATCCAATAGTAGTCGGCGAGCATTGTGGTGCTCCACCTGCCTTGGTAGTCTATCTTGTTTCTAATTCCTTGAGATCTTGGTGGAATCGCTCCCCATGTTCTTCACTTTAATCCCCAAGATTCTCGGAAAAGTAGTTTTAAGTTAGAATGTAGCAATGCGGACTTTGAGAGTTTCGTCTCTAGATTTTAGCTATTAACTCGTATGTTAGTATATAATAGGTACAGCGACGTACTGTCTACCGAACCGTATTTATCAGACCCCTCCCCGACGACGGTCCACCACCATGAAATGAGAGTTGTGCTACAACTAGAGTTCTGTGACTCATTCTGTAAAGACGGCTTTCGGACTTTCGATGCCCTGCTCTAGAGAGGAAACATCTCATTCCATCCACGTGAACACCGATACAACGGCTAAACAACCTAACGCCGCAAACACGCGATGGATAGGTGGTCAAGCTCATTAACGAACACCACTATGGAATTTGGCTGCCAGGGAGTCGCTACTGATTTCCACAAAGCAGCACACTGAGCATTACCAGTCATTGCCACCACTCAGTCAGTTAAGTATATAATAATGACTATTTAACTCATGCCCCAAATGGGAGTCAATGACCAATCACATTTCAATGATTTTTTATTTACAACCAATCACAGTCGTGTTTCGCCTAAAATTTACCAACTAAAGTTTATCATGATAATGAAAGCACCTCCTCTTTAACATTCTGAATAGGACATAGCATTATTTTGCAGTGACTGTATATATAGTGCATGAATGTCAAAACGTAGCGCATATGAGAGATAATATAAAATAATTTGTAACAATTGATTATACCACAAAAAAAAAAGAAACCACTGTTAGCACTTTCTTAAACGAATTATTTTCCAGCAAATGACGCAGAAAAATATAATTGACATATTTACATCGTAGGACATCAGAAATTAATTAATACCTATAACGTTGGTTATAAATTTCTCCACTAGGGTGCATTCTTACAACATTGCCAACATTGCGATCCTTTGGCAATAAATACTATTATGATCTGGTTGCAGTGATCGAACAAAAGAAGCAAATGAAGCGTACCAAACGTTTCTCATTTGTTTTCAAACATCACCGTTTACATTAAATATATAAATATTTTAAAATAACTATAGTTAAATAATGATTTGTGAGTATACAGCTTAATTTTATTCGTAAAATAATTCTAACAAATGCCACTCTTGATTTCCAAATTCTCTACATAAATTTACTCCTCACTTCGTGAGTCGTGAATTTATCGATAATTTGGAAATCACTCGTGGCATTACTTATCATAAGTAACAATTTACTAAAAAGGAAATTGCTTTATATATTGTCATTTGAGATTTGAATGCATTGGGATCCTGGTTTAAAACCGGTGAATGACCTACAAAACTAGGGTTTCTCCCAAATTTTATCGGTCTTTCAAGCAGATGCTCGTTTCGAATTGCATTTACCAGGACTATTCACATCATAATGGTAATGTAAAATTATTCGTTATAATTTTGCTAAAATTATTTACATGAATTTCTACAGAAAAATGTACAACACTAGAAATAGTATTACGATATAACGAAGTATTTTAGACGCGCTGTTACCTCATATTTTAAGGTTGTAAATAAATAATGAAATAATAGTTACAAAATCATAATATAATTTTTACTTGAAATCTTATGAAAAAGTTATACAATTTTCGTTGTAATTCTTTATTATTGGATAATTTTTAACAGATCGAAATCATACACACGAAGGAAACAAATACAAATGAAAGTAAGAAATTAGGGTTATTCTTCAGCTTAATATCTCGAAGTCGTCACCTCTTTTACGTAAAATGTTAAGATTATTATTTACAGAACGACAATATTGCTTGTAGAACAGTATCATTGAGAAAATATGGTCTCACGGATTAATGAAATATATCAAGTTAAGGGTTCGGAAATAAATCTTAAGGGGTACCTTATAAATGGGCAAAATTTGAATTTTTGTTTTTCGCTCATATTCATACCTTGTCCACCGCTGTGGTCTCGAGGTAGCGTGCTGCCTTGTCACGCAGCGGGCCCGCGTTCGATCCCCGGTCGGGGCAGTTTTTCTTGGTGAGGTTTTTCTCGGGGTTTTTCCTCACCTGTAAGACAAATGTCAGGAAACCTTTAGGGCCCAAACTGTCCCCGAAATCATATGGCCATCATCGTCATCATCAACATCATCATCCTTCACCGGTGTGGAAAGTAACGGGAAGCTACCACACCTACAATTCCCTAGTAAAGCTGCAAGCATAGCATGAAAATGCTATGATTGCAATGACGGACCTGCCTTCGGGCAGAATTACTATGGATGGATTCATACCTTGAGGTGTGTTCTATATGAATATAAATTGGCTTTTGCACCACAAACGTACTTAAAGGTCCTAAGTATGGGTTTAAAGGACGTGCTGCAGGGTAGGACTGCGAGTAGTGTAAAACGTTAAACTCAATTTGCCGCTATTTTTGTTTTTGCAAGCCTTATGTTCCTTTTCTCTGAAATTATTCATCCCTTAGAAATGAAATTTTCACAGGCTATTTGTCTGGTACTTAGGCATAATCTGGCATTTTCAGCATTTTAATGTTATTATTAAGGGCACCAAAATTTATTTTCCTTTTCAAAGTGCACAAAAAAATAGCATTGTTTTTAAAAAAAATCTCACTGCTGTGTTCTGGAAACAAAGTAATTTTATTTCCAAATTGTATATGTATATGTGTGGAAAAATTATGTTATAATGCTCTACTGTTAACCCTTAAATTCATAATGTATCCATTTGGATACATCAGTTGGTTCAGTTAATTTAATATTTCAAATAAATCAGAAGAAAACGAACAAAATGAAACCACTTAAATGTATGTATAATTATACATTATACCTAATAATAACAGTTATACAAGTTTCCGTTTTCACTACGGTCCGCCACAATCAAATAACTAAGAGCAGAAATTTTTGTTTTGCCAATTTAAGGGTTAACAGTTCTTCTGAAAAGGAACATTAATATAAGAACATTTAACATGGCGGAGATATAAGGTACCTTCTCCCCTTAAGATGAATATTCGGTATCAAAAGATTCTATACTGAGGAACGGTAGAACTTTCACATTGAGGAAATCCATAATGTATCGATTTTAAGATCAGATCATTAAATGGACAGGTCACATACCTCGAATGAATCATGGTATAATTTTTTTCAAGATATTATTAGAAAATATTTGGGAAAAATACCATTAGCGACCAATAATCCATATAACTATTTAGAGCTACACTGATTAAATAAAAGCCTTAAAGGTGTATGCTGTACATACCATATCCTCCCTTCATATTACGTCACTCACTCCATCTTCTGACTCGCTGTCTTCATTCATAACAAGAGAATGCAAATAACGGAAGGCGGACAGTAATACATTAGAAAGGCAACGATTGGTTAATCACAGTATTTGTGGGGTAACTTCTTATTGCCAAGACTCAGGGCATGCGCAGACCGAGGTTAATTTATAATCCGTATCCCTGGGCCGCGGTGCGCTATTGGATATATTCCTTGCCTGAAGTTCCGAGGGACGCGGGCTCAAACCCGGCCGTAGTCGAATGATTGCTAGTATGGAAACACGACCTCTGGTAGGGACTTTAAGCCATGGGTTCCGAGTCTAAAAAATTTCAGTTCGTAAAATAACCACAAATCTAAATAAAATGACCTCTATGCAAAATTTACCGACCGTTTCCCATTCAGTAATATCTTAGTTACCCACTAGTTGTCTGATCGAGGCGCCAGACCGATCCCCTATCACTCGTTGACATTTATCTGTAAATGAGCCTAACTAAATGTAATTGGTTAATGAGTTCCCATTAGGGAGGATCCTAATCCCGGCATAGGGAAGGAAAGGGCTTAAGAAGAATTCCTAAAGTTATAAATAATACTTATGAGAAGGAAAGAGAAATATATGGCATGATGCCAAAAAAAGGTTTTATGAGGCTTAATTAGGGGAAGTATTTTACAATAAAAGAATTAGTTATAGTAAGATATGAATCCTGAAATAGATTCAAATGAAAAGTTAATGTTGTCTTATGTTTATAAGAGAATTGTAGCAAGTAAATTAACGAATAACTAATGTAGAAAAAAGATAACCAACTAGAGGGTATAGTGGTTGTAGGACGCCGCCACAGGTCAATAAACAAGTTTGGTGCTTGGTACAAAAATCTCATTATTCTGGATGGCGCTCAGCATTATACACACACACATTCCATGGTCTGATGCAACATCACGTGTGTTACTGTGGGTTGCAATCAATTTTATTTTCCCCTCGCAAATAAATGTATGTGCTTATATACAAGGTATTTGTTCTTCCTCCCTCACATACTTGTAGCAATGTCAGCAAATATTTATACACTACTGTTAATCATGGCAACATACACCAATCTTATATATATATATATATACAGGATGTCCCATTCAAACCTCCCACATTTTAATTAAACATAACTAATAAAGTATGCGGAATTATGAAATGAGGCCGGTATTAAACAAAACAGAAACAAAGAATTGTCATTGCCATACACTAAAACACTTCTATATGTGTACAATTCGTAGCATGAATAATATTAAATCTGTATTCGATTTCGAGCCACGTTCTGTCCAACATATCCATTGGTACTGTTGCAATTGTGTCGAGAATACGGGTTGGTAAATCATGAAGATCGTCTACTGGAGTCGCAAACACACGGTCTTTCACATACCAGAAAACAGTTTGTGTTCTTAGCTCAGGAGTCGCCATTATGTATTATGTCATTATTGTCCAACATGCAACAGATGAATTAACTGCAACAATGAAAACAAAAATTCTTTGATTTTCTCTTTCTTTTAATACCAACCTCATTTCATAATTCCGCATACTTTGAGAGTTATGATTAATTAAAATGTGGAAGTTTTGAATGGGTCAGATGTATATATATATATATATATATATATATATATATATATATATACACACACACACACACACACACACACTAGGAGATACTACTCTACAAATATACATGATAAAAATTTATATCACTTTCGTATATCACACCTATGATATAGTTAGAATATTTCAAAATAAACCATTATTACCCTTCGGGATATCACATATATGAACAGTAAAGTCTAGTAAACTGCGAAGGTCAGGAAATATAATGGGAATAAAAGAAAGGTTTCATTAAAAAGTCTAAAAAGTCAGAGGTGAAGCGTCCAGTGAGTAGGCCAAGAATGAGATGGAAGAATAATATTAACCATGATATGAGGAAGAAAATTATAGGTCTAAAGGGAATGACCGAAAAAAGAACATTAGCTCCGGAGAGCGATGTATAGAGAGCTTCATTTCCAAGCGATCATGAATCTCCGGGTTCGATAGTGATAGTAAGTTATTGTAAGGATTTTTATCTGCAGAAGATTCAAAATACTCATCTTCAATATTTTATACTTTCGCTTTATGACTGAGGTATCTAAGGTACAGGTACAACTAAAAGATAAGACATAACCTTTCCCTTGTATCTATAAAAATAATCGAAGTCTTTACTCGGCTAACTTCGATTATTCCTCGGTTCATATGCGAATAAACAGTTACTTCAGAAATTGTAGTGTTTGAATTTTGTTCGAGTATAACCGGGCGTTAATCGAAGTTGGTCAAAAGTGAAGTTTAATAATCTTATTCTTCTTCCTCTACGGATGAAAGCTGGCAGCTTGTTGCGTGTTCATTTACTACAGGTCCGGGGTACGGTGACGTCCTTCCACCGTAGTTGTGGTCGTCCTAAAGGCCTTTTCTGCTGAGGTGTCCAGTCACGAACTTTCTTCACTAATCTACTGTTCTCCATTCTATCTATGTGATCGTTCCAGTTTAGTCTTCTATCATTTATCCAGAGGTTTATAGGTTCAATTTCACATTCTTCTCTAATGACAGAGCTGCGAATTTTCTGTCTCAGCTATTTTCCTTAAAACTTTCATTTCGGTTATTTCATTGATTTGTTTTGTTTTTTTGAGTTTCTGTTCGGCATTCTAACCATATGTTAGAACTGGTGTTATGCAGATTTGTAAATTCTTACCTTTATATCTATTCTTAAATTTTTATTTTTCCAAAAGTTTAATAATATCTTAGTTAAATGTAGATTTATTTTAAATGGTTCAAACGTCCGGCTGCCCACGATTTCCTGTAACAGGGAACATAGGATCCCGGACGTTTACATATATGTCATGGATGCGCAACTGAACCGAGTGAGGGGAAAAGTTTAAATCCCCCATCTACCGCTGCGTAGCTACGTAATGAAATTTTGTTATGTGGTTAGTGTCGAACATTCGTTACTAGGCCGTTCTATGTTGTTCGAGTAGCTTTATATAGAATATTCAGTTTGTACGTCAATCACAGCAAGCATAGAGCGTGATTTTGACGTCATGCTTACTTCATTCTCGAAATCATCGGCAACGTGATAGGAGACATTGTACCCCGACTTAGTATCACATTCTGTCACGGATACATATTTATGGTATATGATGTGAAGTGATGAGATTGCCTATGTTGAGGTTTATTGAGCAAGAGATTATCATGCGATCGTGTGTTTTAAATTGTGATGGGAGAATAAATTGTGGAAATGTGATATAAATGAATGTAATATTTAATAGCCATACGGAGTCTGAATTAGTTTCTTATTAGTATGTTACAACGGACAATAGATTACTAACTATACAGGGAATGAGTATATAGGGAGTAAAGGGGATATAAAGATTTAGTGATGGCAAGAGGAATTTTGCATTATCCATTCTATCACAATAGCCCTTTTAATTCAGGCACTTCACTTAAAATTTAATTGAGATTACTGATAATTGCAAATCAGATATATTCAACTTAAATTCTACCCCTTAAAAATAAAACTTTACAAGGATTATAAACCCAACTGGAGCCTTAATAAACTTTATAATCTTATCACCTACACTATAGGAACATTTTATGTTACCTTCCCTCTAAGCCTAAAATATACAATTATTGATAATTGCAAATCAGATGTATTCCAACTTAAATTCTACCCCCCTTAAAAATAAAACTTTACAAGGAGAATTTTTAATAACACTGAAAAACTCAGGGACTGAATCCTGATTGTAAATGGTGAAAACATTTCCTATGAATAAATGTCCATGAATGCATCGTTGCCACGGTAGATGGCTCTGACCAATGGCATTATTCTCTCGAACCACTTGCAGAATGCTATTCCTGTTTAATTGACAATGTGCCTTTGGCAAGAAGACAGGTGATGTGGTTTCTTCATTATGGAGCGCCACCTCACTTCCGCATTACAGTTCGCCGACGCCTCTACAAAATCTTGCCCAGACGTTGGATAGGACCGGAGGCCCTGTTACATGGCCTGCTAGATCATAGGACATAAATACTCTGGACTTTTACCTCTCGCGGTATCTGAAAGGAGTTCTGTATGCTGAACCAATTCCTGATGTGCATACCCTTCAGCAGCGTATACCCGACGCCTATGAGAGAGGCAGGAGCATGCGAAGAAAGTGAGGCAATGCATTATATCCCATGGAGGACACTTTGAACATCTGTTGTGACGTCGATGCGATTATGCTATGTATTATGTGCCGGGATGATTTGTTGTCGTTGCACGCACATCGTTCGTTTCCGGATACATATTCATATGACTTTTTTCCTTAATTTCTAGTCAGGAATCAGTCCCTGAAGTTTGTCGGTATAATTACCGTATGGCCATAGGTTGTAATAGGGCTGATATAAGTTGTAGCTAGTAGAATTTTACTAGACTAAAAGTAAGATGCATATTACCGTATGGCTATAGGTTGTAATAGGGCTGATATAAGTTGTAGCCAGTAGAATTTTACTAGACTAAATATAAGATGCATACAATGTTATTTACAAGTATGGATCGCACGGGCAGCAAGCTGTACTATCCGACAGAGCGGAACATTGACCTGCTTCTTTTATGGATGATTTGGGAGTTAATGCCGTGCTATCCCGCGTACACTCGCTTTACGTCAATCTGTGAACGTGGGTATGGAGCAGCTATTGCCCTAAATAAGCTGCGTAAGTGCTTCATTTACTATTTGTTCCTGGCTAAACATTGTTAGTAACTACGTCGATGCGTCCCAACAGTGCTGCCATCACTGGAGGTAAACGTTCCGCTGTGTCGTATAATACATGCTGTTGACAGTTCGTATCATAAAAGAAATAAAACAAAAACAGTACAATAAATAACACAAATACACTGATATTAATTAAGGTGGGTATAGTTAAGTATTAATAGTTTTACATTTTGCTTACATATTTACATATTTATTCACGAATGGGTGTTGTTCTTACTTTCTGTGTCTTGTCCATAAATATATCCAAGTTTATCCAAGTTTCTGGGTTTAACATTAATTCGTAGTATTCAAATTAATCACGATTTTAATTTAAATATCTTTCCCACAAGTCGTAAGATATATAGTTATGTTCGTGGGCCAACATTTTTTTAATGTATTGTGATACCTAATGACATCGTTACTTGTTATGTTTTATATTCCGGCAGTTAGTGGTGTTTTTACAAGTATTCATCACCTTTACATCGTTAAAATTGATGCAGAACGGAAGTGTAAGTATCCGGGTGAAGGTGAGGTACCACATAATACTATCTCTGATTATTTGTTTCATCTTCGAGAGTCGTATAGACACGCAAAATTCTTTAAGGTACGATAAATTACTTCTCCTTAAGTTTCGATACATATGTGTAGATTAGATTAGGGTTTGAGTAAATTAGTTATATTTAGTTTATGTTACGAAATTTATCTTTAGTTTTTAAATGCTGCAGAACATTGAAACGCTCTATCTTTGTGTACATGGAAACAGTGGTGCTGAGTGAGCGAACATGAACGGTTTGTAACACGAATATTCTGATACGTTGGCAATTCTGTTTTCACCATGATTCATGGCTATCTGTGTAGGGTCTATACTGTTTATATACTACGTGATTTTTGGATATTTTTATGTTAAATTCTAATTAAACTTCATCTATTTTTCGCACTTTTTCACACCAAAATATAGCCTACATTTTTTTGTACAATGCCACTTGATTGTCTTTTATGACATTTCGGCCTTTCTCCCCTGATATTGGCGGAATTGTAATCCATTACTTCGGTCGAGGAACCTAGAAGGCGGATTTATGTTACCTCAATTATGAGATGATGAAGCACCAGGAGAGCCCATAACCTAAACATAACATAAATTCCACCATGGAAAACCGAAGTAATAATTCCCTTTAAGGAAAATGTCTGTGGTTTGACCGGGAATCGAATCTTTGACCTTATGAACTGTAGTTTGAAACGCTGACCACTAGCCCATGAGGCTAGCCAGAGATATATACATACACACCCACCTCAGGTCGTTAATAATATAAAATAATTTTTCCGTTTTATTTTTGGTCTTTGTAAAATTACATTTCATCATTTTCCTGACAATCCCCTAATTCATTTACACATTAAGGTAAAATATTAAAATGCATTTACATTACAAATACAGATAGAAACTGAAGGGTATAGGCCTACTCGCTTCCTTGAATTAGATAGAAGCAGTTTATAGAGAGAACAAATTAATGCATCAACTGGTCTAATTAGCAGTTGGTGAAGCTGATTAATAGACTGATAGCTATGGTTTCTCATTCGTGTAATGCAGCCTCTAACTCAGTCGCTGGTAAACATTTAAGCTGCTACAGCGTCACTGACATAAGTAACCAAACTGCTAATATCTTCATTGACAAGTTAATTAACTGCAGGAATTGCAAACTAACTCACTATCTTAGAAAGTGTTTAGCTTACTACTAAGCCAGTTAACCACACTAACTCAATCAACTCGAGCAAATTATATTAAAATAAACTCAGTCATAATTCTATCGATCGTTCATCCAACAAGCAAATAAATTATTATTTACAGAAATTTGTAAAAAAAAACAAAGTTGAAGACATACTGTTGTATAATGTACTATCGATCTAAGAGAAACACACACACACACACAAACACACACACACACACATGTATATATATATATATTCACAGTAATTCTGCCAGAGGGCAGGTCCTTCACTGCAATCATAGCACTTTCATGCTATGCTTGCAGCTTTACTAGGGAATTGTATATGTGGTAGCTTCCCGTTGCTTTCCACACTGGTGCAGGATGATGATGATGATTATGATAGGGATGATGATGATGGCCATATGATTTCGGGGACCGTTTGGGTCTTACAGTTTTCCTGACATTTGTCTTACAGGTGAGGAAAACCCCGATAAAAACCTCACCCAGAAAAACTGCCCAGACCGGGGATCGAACCCGGGCCCGCTGCATGACAAGGCAGCACGCTACCTCGAGACCACAGCGGTAGACACACACATATATATATATATATATATATATATATATGACATAAGAAAAATAAATAATGAGAATATATATATATATATATATATATATATATAAGAAAAATGAAAGTTTGTACTAAACTTGCTCCTTAGTGTAATCGGTAGCGCACTGTGATATAAAGCCAGAGGTCCAAGTTCAAGTCCCGTCCGAGCATTTATATTTCTTATCATGTCATATTAAGCCTGCATTGCTCAATGTCAAACATTTAATTATAACATATATATATATATATATATATATATATATATATTAATGTACACGGAATTGAGTAACTCAAAACATTCTAGAAAAAGCCCCGCGCCAGCATATGTATATCTTTTACGGATAACTCACAATAATCATTTTAGTCTTTGAGCTCATTAATGCCAAGAAGGTAAGTAAATTCCTGGGCAATGTCAGGTGATCAACACAGGGTATTTAAAAATAAGTACGATATAAATGTATAATCATTTTTTTTAGCTATTCAACTAAACTTATTAACACATTTCATTTATTTAGACGTAGCAGCGCAAGCTATTATTAGCTATTGTACCTATATAAATACATAAATACTGTAGTGTGGTGATACTATGACTCTCCTGCATGAATCGAGTCCAGGAAGCAAACGTAATTAATCCTTAGGATTAAGTCAAAACAAATGGAGGAAAATGGACGATGGTATGCCACCTCAAGGAAAATCAAGAATTTTAAACAAATATATATTAATTAAATTAAGTCTAGGACAATGTAAAAAAAAACTATAAAAACTGATGTATGACTTGGAGATGTAAGGTTGGCAGAAGTTCTTCAGATTCGAACAGATGACAAGGAGAATTGGTGAGTATGTCCGTCTTGTGTCCAATTTGATATCTAAAATATTAATTATTTATTCAAATTATCAAGTAACGTCGATTTAAAGAAATTAATAATATTTTAATGATTAATTTATGAGAAACAAGAGTTAAACTATTTAAAATAACACACCCTAAACAGCTATATCTAGAATAATGAGTTTTAAAAGGAAAATAATATATATATATATATATATATATATATATGTCCACCGCTGTCGTCTCGAGGTAGCGTGCTGCCTTGTCACGCAGCGGGCCCGGGTTCGATCCGCGGTCGGGACAGTTTTTCTGGGTGAGGTTTTTATCGGGGATTTTCCTCATCTGTAAGACAAATGTCAGGAAAACTTTTAAGGCCCAAAAGGTCCCCGAAATCATACGGCCATCATCATCCTTATCATTATCATCATCATCCTTCACCGGTGTGGAAAGCAACGGGAAGCTACCACACCTACAATTCCCTAGTAAAGCTGCAAGCATAGCATGAAAATGCTATGATTGCAGTGAAGGACCTGCCTTCGGGCAGAATTACTATGGATATATATATATATATATATATATATATGACATAAGAAAAATAAATGGCTGGACGGGATTTGAACCCGGACCTCTGGGTTGGTACTAGGCCCTTCCCCCACCCCTTGGAATACCTCGGTCGTCATGACCATACTCCCAAGTCCTAGGTACTTGTCCTCCCAATCCTATGTTCACGTCCACGTTCAAGTTCACGGTCCTTAAACCAACACCCCTAGGGAGAGAGTGTTGGAGTTTGCAAGTTCTGGGAATTGCTGAGCTACATAGTACAACAGGTCGCTCATTCCTGACGACCCCACAGTTGGTCCACGGGCTCCATGAGCCTAGCCGGGAGGACTGCTGTCGCAGATCCACCGACCATTCCCCTGTTCTGCCTCCAGGGACGTGTCCTGCAGCCGTTGTGAGACCGGCTAGGGCTACAAGCCCAACAGTGTGAGACTTTTAGTACATCCAGGTGCTCATCTCCTGGCGACCCCACAGTTTGTCGACGGGCCCGTAGGCCGAGCCAGGAACCAGTACAGTTGTTCCCCTCTGCACTAGTCCGAGCCGAGCCCTGGTGTGCCCCCAGGGACGCCTTCTGCAGCTGTTGTGGGCCAGCACGGAGCTCGCAAGCTCCAACAGATGAGCAAATAGTACAAGGCGCTCAACTCTTGCCTACCCCACTAATGGTTCACGAGTCCCTTGGACTTGACCGGGAGGACTCTCTACCAGATCCACCGACCTTTCCCCCAGTGCACCAGTTGGGGACGTGTTTGGTTGCTGAAGTGGGTCCAGCCTGAGCATTAGTACGTCAGGTCGCTCAACTCCTGACGACCTTACAGATTGTCCTTTGGTCACTCGGTCCCAGAGTCGGCGCTAAGTCCCCAACCCAAAGACCGCGCTTCCTCCTTTCCCGAGCTTATTGACCTGGTGGTAATTCCCAGCATTACGCCCGGTATTGTCCCAACCAGCTCGTTCGCAAGACTAGGCCTAGTCGTGCCGCTGCTGTGAGTCAGCCCACTGAGCAATGTAGGCATCCAGGGAGCTCATCGCCCATGGTGCCCCCACAAAAGTCCTCGGGATTAAACCAAGACAAGGGAACTTCTGATCTCCAATCTCCCACCGCCTCGCCACGACGGCCGCTGATCCCACTGAGGGCCGGGATAGTTGAGCTTTAGTACAACAGGGCGCTCGTCTCCTGTTGACCCCACTTATGGTCCGCGAGTCCATCGGACTTGGAAGGGAGGACTGACTAGCAGATCCACCGACCTTTTCCCCACTACGCCACCGAGGGGACGCGATTTTCCGCTGAAGTGGGCGCAGCACGAGCTATGTAGTACATCAGGTCGCTCGAGTCCTGACGACCTCTGGGTTGGTACTCCAGCGTACTATCTATTACACCACCGCGCAAAACCAATACAAACATTTATCTTTCTTATATAATATATAATAGAGATGAAATTTATGCGCCGAACAGCTGGCTACACCAAATGGGATCGAAAGAAAAGTGTAGAAAGCCTTCAAGAACTTAATGTGTCACTAATACTGGACTACATCTCCAGATATCAGCTAAACTGGAAGGAACATGTCTCAAGAATGGCTAGATCCAGGATCCCCAAGGCAATAATGAACTACTATCCAAATGGGAAACGGTCACTTGGTCGACCTATGAAAAGATGGCACGAAAATAGGTTCCTCAGGCCGTAACAGTTCTCCTAGGACTAATACCTGGCAGGTTGATGATTCTCCATTATTAATAGATGGAGTGAGAACTCGGTCTTCACTGCCATCTGGTAGCTGACTATAACATGTAAGCAAATTAAAGAGAATATTTTTTACTTTTTTAGCAGTGACGGTTTATTAATGTTATAATTAAATTTTTGACATTTAGTAATACAAGCTTAATATGACATATGAAAAATAAATGCCTGGACGGGATTTGAACCCGGAACTCTGGGTTGGTACCTCAGCGTGCTATCCATTACACCACCGGACAAATCTAATGCAAACATTTATCTTTCTTTTATATATATATATATATATATATATATTAAATTAAATTTAAAAAAATTGCTTAACTGTTATGTTAGCCGCGAGATGGCAGTTGGAATAAATTTCCGCTACCTCTTGTGTGAATTGAGAATGCTACATGTATAAGAAAATTTTATGCTTGTATTGGAATTCTTGAGTAGCTCAGTTGGTTAGAGCGCTAAAGGTACAGACTTTAGAGACTCGAGTTCAAATCCCGACTCAAGCATTCTTTTTTCTTTTCATATCATATATATATATATATATATATATGCATTAAGTCTAAGGAAAATAATTAGATTAAATAATTTAATAATTAAATAACTGTTGTTGATAAATATTACGAAATACGGTACTTAGAAAATATGTAGTTAGTGGAAACTGGGCATACAACATATTGCCACATTATAAGTAATAGCTATAGTTCAGTTGTTATGAGCTCTGCTGACATCTGCATTGATGTATTAGTTGAAGAGTGAAGATGAAGCACCATAAAAGTTCATATTACAAGAAAGGATATATCTCAATGATTATGAAGCAGCAAGACGACGTTTTGCAATGCAATTTGCTATTGTTCCCGTTCCACATAAGATGAAACCTTGTAAAACGTTTAGAGAAACGGAGTCAGTTGTAAATAAACAAATTGTAGCGTGCGATTATAACCCACTGTGTTCACTGGGTTCTCCAAGAGACGTAGAAAAATATGATAGGCCGTTATGTAAGTAGAACAATTATTCAGGCCAGATTTTTATAGTGATCAGCGCATATTGGATCAATCATTAAGTATGAATCCCACTTAATGTCCAATACGTTATGATTGTTCTCTTCATTTCAATTCTATTTACTTTTAGCGAATTCTTAAGGAATGAGATTGTTCTAATGACAAGATCTTAAAAATCTTTATACAGATATTCAATGAGCCTATCTAGAAGACACCGAAAATAAACATGAGAGGAAAGTGACCACAATTTTTGTTTTATCACAACAAAACTTGGCATATAGCAATACATTAAAAAAGTTAGGTCTATTTTTCGTTATCCAGCAAAATCGAATTATTAAAAGTAGGCGTTCACCTGAAATAAAAGTTCAAAAATAAATCTTACAGTTCGCAATTTTCAATATTTCGCAACAAAACTCACTTTACGCTATTAAAATAAAACGAGGAATATACTCACCGAAAATCAGAAATATTCGACCATATGAAGTGAGGTATGCCTGAAAGCCGAAATTAAAAAAACAAATAGATATAGTAGCTGCCTTGTTTGCTTCGTTGCAATGGTATATCATACAATTTAATTCACGCTCAATTTTTCAAAGTATTACATAATATACATTGGTTTAATTTATGTAAATCCTTTAATAAAATAACGGAAAAATTAATCAGTTAATTAATACAACAGCCGGCTTCACATGTAAAAATCAGTGTCAGGTATAACCCTTAGGTCTTCTTGAAATCTACGTGGAAAGAGAAAGTAATAACGCATTGAGAAATGAGGTGAAAATGATGAGTGTAGTAAAATGACGACCTACTGTCAATTCGTTTTCGATATGTGTAGGGGCGTTGTCGTGTAGTAACAGCCAGTTCTTGCTGAGCCAAAATTCAGGACGCTTACCGAATCGAATCTCGTAGAAGGCCAAGTACATGTGCTAGTATACAGTTGCTCCCTGTGGGTTGAATTCTACTCCAACGAAATCAATCATCACATTGCTGTTTGATATGCCCTTTCGCGGCTTTCTTCCTTGTGACAGTAATGAATGTTTCCAGGTGATCGATTTTCGCCTGAATTGAGGATCATACAGAAAACACCATTTGTTTCTCCTTTTAATATCCGGTTCTTCAGAATTTCTTGTTTAAGTCGCCACAAATGTTTAAGCGAACGTACGCTTGTCTTGCATTAGAATGCATGGAACATTGCGTTGACTTATTTGCGAATATATTCAATTCATCAGGAAGAAATTTATAACGTACGGTACCATGCCCAAATCCCTACAGCTGTTGCCGATTGGAATAAGTTAGCATGCACCAACATTGCAACTTTATATATCTTCGGTACAATTCGAACGGTTTTTGGCCGATCGCTTCTCATATCATCCTCCAAACTGACTCCCCTGTGCGCTACTTAAACACAGCACTGCGAGCGAAGGCTTCGTCGCAGTGCACTTGTTGAATCAAATATCAAAGGTTTTCACTATGCAGATTTTTTTTGTACGAACTGAATGTTTCCTTGGTCCTCTAGCAAAACAACACTCATAGTAAGGCTTACTCTGTCAATGTAACCCACTCCTGTTTGTTCGAACGAGCGAATATCTGATATAATGAATTCCCATTTCGCAATGGCAGTTCCCATTGTGACAATTGGATCAGAGAAATTGGGCCATGAACAGATCAGGCAGAAGATTACTAGAAACGTCATAGATGAATTTCCCTCAGATACGTGGTAGGATATACTCTAAAGCGACCACATGCCTAGTGAAACATTTAGGCAAGAACTAAAAATGTCTAATCTAAATGAAAAAAAATACACAACTATAAACAAAAATGGCATGAACATATTTTAAGAATGGACTCTTCTAGGCTAACAACACAAGCACTGTTGTAAACCAACCTCAAGGCTTCAGAGATGTGGAACGTTCTAGAAGACGATGAGAATATAAATTCTGAGAGCGGGAACAGGCCGCCGTCCTACTCATGAAAATGACGATGATGATGACTTCGCAACCTGCTGGGTTTTGATGTACGCCCCTTGGTTCATTCACGAAATCCATGACTGTAATAGGGTCTACATAGAATAGTTATTTGCTGTAACAGGGTTTGAACGAGAAGTTTTACGGATGAACTGAGACGTTTAACAATTTAAAATGTAGAACACTTTCAATTCTCAAGAGGAAATTTTATTCCATACTTTGTCCAATTTTATGATTTTAATTAATTCCATATTAATACGTACCGTACCTTTTCAATTCCCAAAAAATATTATCAAATCAAATGACTCTTATGCAATGTTAAGAATATAGGAATGTTTGAATATAAATACATAAAATATGTGTTACAGAACATTAGTCATTGCACTCGCTGTTACTATTGTAGCATATTAATTATTCTTTATTTGCTAACAAGGAAATGCCATTAAATCTTTATTTCATCAGTAGGGACGTTATTATTGCAATTGACACAATCACGTGCAACATTTACTGTAACTTAATTTGTTAAAGTGTGAAATAAGTTATATTTAGATAGCCATGTACTTAAGTAATGACGACGTGGACTGATTAATTTTCATATAATTTATATTTTGTCACCCACAGTTTTATTTAACGTTCAATTATAAGATCATTTAACTTTTTAATTAAACGATGTTAAAAAATTAATTTACTACCAAAATAATTTTGATTCTATTTAAAATTAACAAATACCCAACCAGTTTACATGCCTAATAAAACAGCAGAAAAAAACTTGCATGACAATATGGAGATGGAGCAATGTAACCAAAACATACAGACCTGGTTCATAGGATTTGTGGATCACAGGTTTCCACAGAAATTGACTACCGGAGCCATATGGATTACCGGCCTCCGTTTTCCTGTGGTTCGCGTTCAATGTCCTGCCCATTGGGAAGGCAACAGTGTTGCAGATGTCACACACATGTTGCCGAATAGCAATCGTTATATAATAGACAAACATCGATGATGTTGGCAGAACAATGCAAAACCCTTAAATTTCTATTTCTATTGAATTTTTTAGGTATGTCCTATACAATATATCGGCAAAATATTATACGGATTATTGATGGAGGAATGTAAACGGAATATTTACCACCAGTGGTAAAAAATGCACGGTTTAAGATGTTTCGTCCTCTATTTTGTGTAAATATTTTCTTGAGTATGAAAACCACAAACACACAGCACAGTTTTATGCTCGGATTGCGTAATATATATTTGATCAAAAAACACGAAAAGGGGGGAACTTTGTCACTTCACACGTCCACTTTGTACAACCATCAGTCATTCATAATTAATATATGATTGCGTTTGAGTTCGATTACGCTCTTTTAAAGTTTCCCAGATATAATCCGAACCAATGTTTACTACTTTCTCAACTATCCAGAGTAATGCTGGGCCCGAAGGCCAGGTCCTTCACTGCAATCATAGCATGTTCATGCTATGCTTCTAGCTTTACTAGGGAATTGTAGGTGTGGTATCTTCCCGTTGCTTTGCACACCTGTGAAGGGGGTGGTGATAATGATGATGATGATGATGGTGATGGTGATGTCATGATGATGATGAATGGCCATATGATTTCGGGGACCGTTTGGGCATTAAATGTTTCCTGACATTTGTCTTACAAGCGAGGAAAACCCTCGATAAAAATCTCACCCGCCAGAAAACTGCCCGAACCGGAAATCGAACCCGGGTCCGCTGGCTTGATAAGGCAGCAGGTTACCACCCTACCTCGAGACGCCACAGCGTTGGACGACTTTCTTCATAATTAGCCTAATTTAAATAAAATGCAGATAACATTTAAAATAAAATTTGTCAAGTGATGTATGAATTTTGTGGTTACGGCATGGCTAGTAATTAAGAATATTTGAAAGGCAGAGCTTCAGACACGTTCACAGCTATCATCAGTAAATAACAAAAGACAATAGTATAGACCACAGCACTTCGAAAAAACAAAAGGCCAGCGCGCTTCACATGATATCGGATTTCTCGCACACACTTAATTAAGGAAGTTGTATCATTATCATAGCTTGCGACATCTTTCTTTCAGGAGTATTATTAAGAGAATAATAAGGAAGGACGTTAATTAAAATCCACTTGATTAATCAAGTTTCTTCTTAAAATTAGAATTTGAACGTTCCAACAACCCCCCCATTTATATGGATGTCAGAATGATTCGTGTCATATTTTTCATGCTTAATCAATTCAGTTTAAGGGCAATAAAAACTCACTTTTTACTCTAGAGTAGCAAACATACGAGTATAATCTATAATAATAATCCCCATAATTCCCATTGTTTCTTACTTTTCAGAATTCGAAAGCATTTAAATTGACTATTTAACTCATGCCCCAAATGGAAGTCAATGACCAATCACGTTACAAATGATTTTTTGATTTACAACTAATCCCCAGTCGTGTTTCAATCACATCGCTCTTTATCATCTCCTGCTTTTGTGATAAATAAAGCTCCTCCATTTTAATGTTCTTAACAGGTCAAAGCATTATTTTTCTCCAACAAATACATTGAATATCGCAAATAATGAAAAGATTCCTAGATTTTTACTGAGTTGTTTTACTAAAAAAAATAATGAATAACCCATAATGTTGATTATGAATTACATCTTGACGTTTTTGGCCTCAGTATTTCTTCTCTTCTCCCTTGGGTGGCACAACTTACAACATTGCGATCATTTAATTTGGCAATAATTAAGAATGATCAAGGTTCAGTGAATGAACATAACCTCAATTTTTCTCGAATTTGTTTTCAACAAACTCGCCGTTGTACATTAAATATATAAATATTTTAATATAACTATAGTTTAAACCATGATGTCTGAGTAAACAGCTCAAAACTTTTTTCGTTAAATATTCCTAACAAATGCCACTCTTGATTTCCCAATTCTCTAGATAATTCCATTCATCAATTCGTGAATCGTGAAATGTATCGATAATTTGGAAATCACTCGTTACATTACTTATGAAAAATATCCTTTCCTTTATTTAGCCAGAGTAACACTAACGTACAGCAGTGAATGTGTTCCTCATAGTTACGTAAAATACCCCAATTCCATTTTCTCATCTCAAGACGAAGGTAAATGTATCTGTAAATATTGAACTACTCTTTGATTCACCTACTAAATTATAAAATGTTATCCTCGTAAACCAGATAAAAATGAACATATTAATAGCTTCACGAGCTTTGGAATATATTAAAATTAGGATAAAATTGGGGAATTTCGATCTGTAGAGGTACTTCCCGATCAGAACTTTATTCATAAGACAACAAGCAGAACCGCGTTTCTGCATATTACTGTCATCTTCTGCAAAGTGTTTCAAAGCATTTTTGTATTCTGTTAATATGCTATATGAGGAACATCTCTCAGTATGGTTGACATTTTGGCTTTTATACTTCTCTAATAAGGAAGCTAAGCCTGGTTTATGCTAGGTACGTAGTTGTCCTGATTACAGCATTGTTTTAGACATGAATTAATATTAACATGAAATTATAACTTACAGTTTAAATATATAACTTAAGGAGGAAATGGTGCAAATTATTTCGAACATGTCACGCTAAGGGTAACTCCGATCAGTACTGTTTAGCAATTACAACAATACACCGAGTTGTTGAAGTAACTCCGCCATAGAAATGTTCTTACTATATTTTTATTTTATTCTTAAACATTTAAACAATTTCAATTAAGCACCTGGATGAAAGATACAACTGTTGTGATGGAAGCCGGAACTGCAAATTGTGGGTACACGTGCCATTTGCATGTTCAGAATTAGTTCATGCAGATTGCAGTGGATATGACACAGCAAATAATTATATATGTGATTTTTGTTCGTAGAGAGAGTAAGTTATACACTTTTGTGTATTTCAACTTTTTCTTCAGTTGTTAATAAGGTGATCGGAATTACCCAAGTGTCGGGGAACTCCGAACAAACTCAGGTACTAGAATACAATTTTTTCAGGTTAATTTATAGTATAATTATATTTTGTATGTATACCTGTGTAAGTAATAGAACAGTAAACAAATATATTTCCTTTTTAAAATAATAAGGCATGTCAAAATTGTTAAATACTATAAAGATAAAATGGTTTAAAGTTTAAGGTAAAAATATATATTTAACAAAATAATATTACAGTTATTCAACTAACTATTAAAGTGATGGATATTCCCTCACTTCACAATATATATATATATATATATATATATATATATATATATATATATATATATATATGTTCTATTGTACATTTTCGCAAATGTAAGTATGATTAAGATAGTCATATTGAGTTTTCCGCGTCATTGATTCAAATTTGGTCTCTGCGTTTCAACATGATCCCACATGTCATTATCCTTGATCCAAAACCAAAGAAAACTTTCTTAATTATATATATATATATATATACTTAAAAAACAAATACTTGAAATAAGTTAAACGAAATATATCAGAGAAATGGGATTCATTAAATATATATAAGTAGTCTCCGCTTAAAATTCCACATCCGCCTATAGACTGCGTCATTATAGGTTTTAAGATTTTCGAAAATGTTTATTAAAATTCTGACAGAATATAAAAATGTATTTGGTCGGAAAAGAAATGGACGACCTATCTGCCGAAAATGTACTGAAGTCGTAAGTATTGTATTGCAGGCAATCCTCAACAAAGTTTTAGAAAAGATACATCATAAAGAGAGGATTCGTTTTTGTTAAGGAACATTAAACAATAAAAATAGACGTTTGTCAGAACTGCGCATTAAACAAGGTGCGCTACTCCAGGTAATCATGTTATAGTTAGTTATTCTGCGCTACGTACCTTCACTATGCCTTACCAGTAAGCCTGATTCAGTTTGCTGTTAGGGTATCAATGGACAAGGGCTATGAATTATCTTACCTAACATAATACTGTATCCGGTAAGGATAGGGCAATGAAGCAGAGGCTCGTCCACCTAAATCAACGGAACTTAACCCGGATTTTAGCCGAACTATAAGAATTAACTAACTCACAGGCACTATCAAAACCGTAGGTTCATGGCCGCGCAGACATAAGCTCTCCACACATTCCTATCCTGAGCCAATGTTTTCCAATCATCCCCTGTATGATCTACTTCCCTTAAATCATAGTTAATGTTATTCTCCTGCTTCATT
Organism: Diploptera punctata; assembly: GCA_030220185.1. Classification (NCBI taxonomy): domain Eukaryota; kingdom Metazoa; phylum Arthropoda; class Insecta; order Blattodea; family Blaberidae; genus Diploptera; species Diploptera punctata. Next base: position 355,477 of record JASPKZ010002327.1, read on the forward strand.
CTTGGTCTACTAACTGGGCGATTTCCCTCTGGTTTTTTCTACAAGAAGCTTCCACGCACATCTTTCATTACCCATTCGTGCCACACGTCCTGCCCATCGTAGTCTACGAGACTTAACTGTTCTCATTATATCTGGCTTCCTATAAAGACCTTGTAGTTACCGTTATGTAAGTCTTCTCCATTCACCTGTCTGTTCATCTCTCTTTGGTACAAACATTTTCCTAAGTACTTTAGTCTCAAATACTCGTAATCTCCTTTCCTCCCTTAAAGTAAGAGTCCATGTTTCGCATCCATATAATATAGCTGGTAAAATTATAGTTTTATATATTTTCAGTTTAACGTTTTTTGAAATAAGTTGGGACGTCAAGAGTCTCTATAATGCATAATAACACACATTTCCAGAATAGAGCCTATGTTTAATTTCTTTGTGCATCTCATTCCTGTTTGTGATTATTGTTCCTAGGTGTTTGAATTCAGCCATTTCCTCAAAATGTCCCTCATTTGTCGTTAGCTGTCCATTTCCACTGTATGATGTATTTCTGTGTGTGGCCAAACTATAATAGTTTTGATTTACTTCCGAATTATGGATATACCAACACTCCAAAACAAAAACTATTTAAAATAGACAGTTTCAGACTAGATTTGTCACTTCATATCACAGCAACATTTATAAAATATTGAAAAAAAAATTATCTTGAGGTTTGGAACGAGTTTTAGAGCGAAAAAACTCAACACCTCCCAAACACATTTTCAAATTATTTACCGGTACTGCATGTAGATATTTTTTTACTGTTGCCACAAAAAATTACAAAATTCGAACATATTTAAAAAAAGTGTAAACGAGGGTTACGGAGTGCTTCCGGAATTTTGCAGCATGAAATCCGATATATATTTTTTTTTTCCCCCAAAATTTCAGACCTTGTTTCTCAATGATTTTCATTAAAAAAAGTCAAAATTTCGAAATATTTAAAGTGTAAAAATACATATTTCACAGTATGTCTGGGATTTTCGCAGCAAAAAACCGGACATTGATCACTTTCCTGAACAAATTTTAAAGTATCTTGGAATTTTACGAAAATTTCTAAAATCTTTGAAGAGAATCTGGGATTTTTACAGCAAAAACACCGACATTTATAGCAAAATTTCTGACATTTCCCATGCTTTAGTCCTCTAGCGTTTTAACTAGAAACGACAAAATATGGAAAATTTTGAAAAGCGTAAAAACGCAGTTTTCAGGCTGCGTACGACATTATTATAGAAAATAACGAGCATGTATTTAAAAACATCCAATGGTGTTACGAACAAAACTGAAAAAAAAATCGGGAATCTAAAAAGAGTAAAACAAGTCTGCTATATGTGTCCGGGAATTTTACATCAGAAAATCCTAAACATACGCTATTCCAAAATCTCAACTTCTTCTTTCAATTCGTTTGGTGTTTGACCAAATATGGAAGAACTTTGAAGATATTCGAAAGTGACATTAATTTATGTGTATTCCATAAATTACAATGTTCTCGTAAAACTTCAATTAAGTTCATAGTTTCTTCTGTTGCCCAAACGTTTTTTTCATTCAGTAACAAACTTTGTGTCCAACAGTTTTTTTTTCAACCTACACTACAGTTTTTACATACAAACAATTAGTTTATGTTTATCATTTTTGATGGAACTGGGAAAATAAAATTTAAAATTTTCCCATTATCTAGAGTTGTCGGTATTGCCTTGTATCAACATTTGCTTTTGAGAAAGAACCGAATTTCATAATTATTTCTGTTTAATGTTTTTGGCTGAAATAAATGAAACAATGTGATTATTACCTTCAATCGAGACACAAAACAGAAACAAAATAAAACAATGCCTCTATCTCTATTTGATGCACCTTTATTGGAAAAGAGATTAATATTGTTTTGTTACTTTACTAATGATATATTTCGTTTTAATATGTTGTCTCGAAGGGGACCTTGGATTAAGCTGACTATTTAACTCATGCCCCAAATGGGAGTCAATGACCAATCACGTTTCAATGATTTCTGTTTTACAACCAATCAGAATCGTGTTTCACCAAATATTTATCAGTGTTATGATTACCATATTAAAGAAAGCTCCTCCTTACAATATTGCGTTCCTTTGGCAATAAATAGTATGATCTGGTTGCAGTGAGAAACAAATGAAGCAGTAGAAGCGTACCTATCGTTTCTCATTTGTTTTCAAACATCGCCGTTTACATTAAATATATAAATATTTTAAAATAACTATAGTTAAATAATGATTTGTGAGTAAACAGCTTAATTTTATTCGTTAAATAGTCCTAACAAATGCCACTCTTGATTTCCAAATTCTCTAGATAAATTCACTCCTCACTTCGTGAGTCGTGAATTTATCGATAATTTGGAAATCACTCGTGGCATTACTTATGATAACTTATTCGGGAATGACCTCCATCTCGTTTTGTAGTCAAAGAAGTATATGCATAAAAAGTTTAATCCCTCTCCTAATAGGTCGTGCCAGTCTAAGGCTCGGGCGGCATTTGGCACATGAATGTACCTATAAATTTGGAGTTAAAATACGATGGAAAATAAAAAGTTGTCGAAGAATAGCTAGTACAGCGTCCTTCAGGAACGAATTTAATGACTAATGATAAGTGTATATATATATATATATATATTGACACTAGGTCACAAGATAACAGTCTGCTAACAATTCCTCTTCATAGCACTTCCTCTTATTCTACTTCCTTCACAGTAGCCTCTGCCCGCTCCTGGAATTTCCTTCCTCAGGATATCAGGGGTTACCGCACACTTGGCACCTTTAAGTCACGCTTATACAGTTACCTGTTGTCTAATAATTAATTTATCTTTATTTATTTAAATTTATACTATGTCATTAATAATTTTTTCTCGTTTTTTAAATCTAGTACATATTATATATTTAATTCGTTAAATTTAGAGTAAATCAAAATACATTATAAATATTGATTGTATTGTATTTATAACATTTAATTGTTTATGTATATTGTAACTTAGATGTAAGACTATTTTTTTGTGTTCTTTAACTCTGCCAGGTAAAATAAAGCTATTATTATTATTATTATTATTATTATTATTATTATTATTATTATATTATTATTATTATTATTATATATAACTAGGACTTTATTAGACTAAAAGTAAGATACATAAAATGTTATTTAGAAACATGGGTCGCATGGGCAGTAAGCCGTACGTGCTGTTGACAGTCCGTTACAAAAGTTAATATTTGGTAATAATATAACTTAAAAACACAATTATATTACAATTAAATAAAAATACAATTACTTTATACAACTTGGTTATGTAGAATTATTAAGAATAATGGTATTGCAATTTGTTAACATATTTATTTATGCATGAATGAGTGTTGTTCTTATTTTCCGCTTTTTGTCCTGAAATTTACCCAAGTTTGTCCAATTTTCTGGGCTTGCCAATTTGAATTTAGAAATCTTTCCGGTAATAACTGCCGTCTCCAATGTTCCAAATCGTTAAATTTCCTAATATATGTATCTCGTCTTCAAAGCTCCCGCACATTGGACATATTCGTATATCGTGATTGTCGCTAATTTTAAAAAAAAATTCCATGTCACTAGCCTAAACCAAGCAAGCACTGACCTCTCTTTAAATCCTAGGTTGAGTATATAAGATACTTTTCCCCCTAACATGTTTTAGGTCTCTCTGTAAAAACAGTGAGCATTTTCCCGTACATTCGGCGAAAATATCTTGTTGGTTTATATTTAAGTACCTCTTCCTTATTTTTCTCCACACATTCCTAATGACAGGTATGAACAATGCAGGGAGCGTGGTGATGGAAAGGGACTATCAATAGGAGTGCCATACTACAATAATCGAGTACCCGCTACTTTGTTTTCTCTGTTTGCACGCTAGGTGCCCCGAGGGACTAGGGATATATGTTTGTGCTCATATTGGTGATTGATCCAGATAGAAAGACAAAAGTATACACAAATGTGTTTGAGTTGAGTACGTCGTATGTTAGACGGTAGCTTGAATGACGTATTAAAGTGGCATGCGACGCGTTGTTTGGTGTTGATTAAAATGTTTTGTAGTTAGGTAACATAATGATACGTGAGAGAGGTAGCTAGAGTTGCCGCAAAATTCAGCCACGCAGTGTGTATATAGATAGCTATTTGTTATTCATTGTAAATTCCAGCCTCATATGACTGTGGGGATTCGAAAACATGTTGCATGCTACCTCTCTATTAAAACGTCAATACCAAGAGATTCTGTACTACCTGTGTCTAATAACATTCCTCTTTACAACCTCATTCCTCATCATTTTCATTTCAAATGTTCTTTCTTTTATTCGATAAATTAAACAGTTAGCAACTCCTACTCTTGGAAATAGCTAAAGTATAGGATTAGCAAATCTTGAATGTTTGCTTTCAATTTCATGACGCATGTTCAATTGGTAAACAGTCCCTGAACATAATCTGGTCATCATTATTATCATAAGTAATGCCACGAGTGAATTTATGCAGAGAATTTGGAAATCCAGAATGACATTTTTTAGGACTATTAACGAATAAAATAAAGCTGTTTACTCACAAATCATTATTTAAATATAGTTTTTTCAAATATTTATATGTTTAATGTAAACGGCGATGTTTGAAAACAAATTAGAAACTTTGTTTCATTTATGATGATCTACATGAAGATTTTCGGGCTGTAGGCCGTGGTCGTGGGGCTTGTAGTTCCCCGACGTTTCGCCAAAGACTGCGTCTGGCATCATCAAGATCATCATAGCAATTCCGGCCGTGAAAGTCTACGTGAATACATTGTTTCATTTGTTTATCACTGCAACCAGATCATATTTATTGCCAAATAGAATCGGAATATTGTAAGAATGCACCCTAGTGAATAAAAAAGAAACATATAATTACAAGTTATTAATTAATTTCTGATGTCCTATGATGTAAATATATCAATTATATTTTTCTGCAACGTTAATTCCTGGGAAATAATAGTTTAAGAAAGTGCAAACGGTGGTTTCTTTTTTTATGGTATACTCAATTACTACGAATGTTTTCTATTATATCTCGCAAGCAGAATCTGGTTACATTCGTGCACTATATATACAATCTGGGAGCCACTTGATAAAATGAAAGCGATAAAATGAAAGTGAAAAAAATAGAGGTGAAAAAGACTGTGATTGGTTGTTAATCAAAATTCATTGAAATGTGATTGGTCATTGACTCCCATTTGGTGCATGAGTTAAATAGTCATTATAATATACACCTCATTAGGTTAAGTTTAGGATTAAGGCCTCTCCTGGCACATTATTTCCATCCATCATCATCATCCATCATATCATTTGGGCACTGTAATCCGTGCGCCTAACATCAGAAATGTGTTACAATATAGGGCCTACCAATGTCAGGAAAGAATGCCACAAATGTCGAAATGACAATCTGTTGACATTGAATAAAAAAATGTTCTATTGGTGAATTAGGCAAGCTCAGTTTTTTTTTTCGCGTGGGCGCCCCGTAGAATGGTTAGTTAAGCTAAGACGTTTCAAGCGGAAAGGTAGCGCGTTCGAGTCCCTATAAGGATCAAGCTTTTTAAAAATCACATTCCATCCAAACTTTTCAATAAAAAATTATATTAATCACAATTGTGTTTGTATATTACAATTTTTATAATATTCATATAAGTATCTTTTTACACCAGTCTTCCTCGATTTGAGGAATTTTAGAAATATTCATAATTTAACCAATGAGGCAAAAATCTACTACACATATGTTAATCAGAAATTGAAACTACATAAAACTGTGGTGAACATATTATTTAACAAATAATGCATTAAACATTATATTATACCTAATAATGCCAAAATTAAAAACAGTATCTATATTTTTATCTAGTTTCTTTTAATTATGAATTATACTTTAGAATAGTCTTTTTAACTTTTTCTGACACAGCAAGAAAACAAAAAGATAAGCAGAAACATATTGGGTAAACAAGAAATTAAATCCCTATATAAAAAACACCATTAATAACCAATTATACTACCTTAATTAAGAAGCGGTTATAAATTTTGGCAATTGCTGGTAAATAATTGAAACTCGAATACATAATAAAATTTCTCAATATAATACAAAATAAATATAAAACAATCCACAAAAATTTAGACAAACCTATCTATAAGAACATTGTACAAAATATTAACAATATTGATGATCAAAAAGTTGTTAATTTAACCACAACAAATTTTAATAAAGAAGAGAGTGAATTATTACAACTTGGTTACAAACTGTTCACGACCTATTTAAAGAAAAACTGATGCTATAATAATTATAACTAAAATTCACCAATGTAGTCTTTAATTATTGAATTAAAAATATAAATTCGAACACTTTTGAAATATTCCCTACAATTAGCATGGATTAGTAACTTCTCCAGGTGATATACTAACTATGTTCCTCGCTAATATCTGTAGAGAAATAAGTGTAACTATATTACTATGGTTAAGAAACTTCCCCCTATGGAAGCACACATTCCCTAAGCGGGACGAAAAAAGAACATCAATATTAATAACTGCTAACATCTTGTTTCTCCACACATGACATGCTAAACATTGTCTACATATACTATGAACCATCAAAAATTATCGCTGTGATCTAAGGGTAACGTTCTTGCCTCTAGCGCAGCTAGTAGAAACATTATTTTTGGATTAATATGTTTTTTTATTTATTTTTACCTGTAAAAAAATACCATGAAGCTTTCACGATAAATAATCCCCAGACGCCATTTGTACATCAAGATCATTGATCACGCACTTCACATTGGGGTTCAGTGAATGGAACGTCTTACTTCAAACTTTGGTGCTGTATCGGAGATGACCTATACCGCTATTTGAAAAAAAAAATATATGTAGGTATATATGTAAGTGATCCTGAGTTAAAACATTTCTTCCGATAGAAAGAAATTTGAGAGAGAAAGAGAGAAAAACAAAGAGGGAGGAACAGAGAGATAAAGAGGGAGGGAAGGAGAGAATGATGAAAGTAGAAAGAAAAAGAAGAGGGAGAAAGAAGAATGGAGAGAGACAAATAAGGAGGGAGAGAAAGATAAGGGGAGAGAAAGAGAGAAATAAGGAGGGAGGAAGAGAAGGAGGGGAAAAGAGGGAGAGAGAGAGAGAAATAAGGAGGGGGAGAGAGAAAGAAGGAGGAAGGAAGAGAAATAAGGAGGGGAGAGAGAAAGAAGGAGGAAGGAAGAGAAACAAGGGGAGAGCGAGAGAGAGAGAGAGAGAGAGAGAGAGAGAGAGAGAGAAAGAAGGAGTGGGAGAGAAAAGTAAGGAGTGAGAGGGAGAAAGAAGGAGAGAGATGAGCGAGAAAAAATATGGAGATTGTGAGCAAAAGGGAGAGAGAAAAGGGACAGAGAGAATTATATAGATAGAGAAATAAGGAGAGAGAGAGAGAGAGAGAGAGAGAGAGAGAGATAGGGAAAGAGAAAGAAACAAAAGGAGAGTGGGATATAGAGTGGGCTAAAGAGAGGTATAAAAGGGTAATAAGTGGGTAAATGAAGAGAGATAAAGATATAAATATAGAGAGATAAAAAAAGAAATATAATACAAGAGAGAAAGAAATGAGGAAAATATATTAAAACGGAGAGAAAAAGAGGTAGAGGGAGTAAACGAGTGCGAGACAGAGGGGATAATTAAATAAAAACGGAAAGAAATAGAGAGAGGAACGTACAAAAAAATTGAGAAAAGAAGAAGAAGAAAGTGAGATAATAAGTTAACCAAAATGGTAGTTATAAATTCATTACAGGAATTTATTTATGTTTATTATTTTACTGTATATAGATCATGCACGACAAAAATTATTTTTAGAGGCAACAATATTATTCGCGCTAATTTAAGGATTTTATATCATAACCAGGATACTTTAGCAGTATATTTTTAAATAGAGGATTAATAACAAAGATCTGTTTTGGTTACGAATCCAAGTCCAAATATTCCTGTTTAGAATGTTAGCCCATATTCGACTCTCCGAAATGAGTATATTTTTTAAGGTAAGTATGTTTATAAGCAGAAATATCCTCAATACTAGTTTATAAAGTTTTTTAATGGGAAATTTTCAATTTTAAGCATTACATTTTTAAAATCTAAAATGCCAGTAACATTTGTCGAAGCTGTGGGAGTGCAGAAAAGGCCAAGGTCGGCGATTACGTCATGACCGACGCTTAGTATTCAGAGCATTTATCTAGTTAGGAACCCGATTTATTCTGCTGATGTGCAGGCCTATCAGTGAACATACGTTAAAAACAATCTCTCTCTTCAAATATTAAAAAGAATCAAATACGCAAATGCAAATTCATGTCAGGATTTACTCGGAAATTGGGATCAGAAGGGTAATATTTTCATTAACAATATTTGTAACCAAAACCTGGTTATTGCAGCGCAAAATTATACTTTTTCAGGTTAAGAAAGGGACAGATGTCAAAAGTTAAATCTATTACACTGTACAACATTGAAATTTGCACCAAAAATTATATGTTTTTAACGCATTTTTATGCCCCGACTTCTAAACTGAAATCCCTTTTCCGTTATCATCTACGGTTTTGAAGTAATCGCCGATTTATGATTATACTAGCGGCCCGACCGAGCGCATAGTAGCGAGCTATTGTATACATAATCTATGAAGAAGGAGCAGGTGACAACATATTATTTCTTTATTACTAGGAAAGAAACAATTCCAGCCTATTGGGTGGTCTGTTTCTATTTAGGAGCCCTATAAATGGCATGGCCGATTGCATGGTGTAGCAGATTATATGTTTACACAATATATTTTATTACGGTGTCTTAATCTCCCGACTTGTATTGTTGAAAAAAAACAATATATTTTATTACGGTGACTTAATCTCCCCTCTTGTATTGTTGAAAAAGAGTGCAAAATCAGTAATTTAAAAATATATTTCAACTTCTAAGGGATCTCAATTTAACAAAAGCCAGTCGGAACTAGTTGACTCTCTGTTACAGAACTGGTATTTGTTTGAACCCAATGTCAAAATAACTTAATAGTAAACGTGAACACACTTTGAATGGAGTTGTCTATTGTAATGATGTAGATGGACTAATGGAACAATTGAGCGGTAATTTTTGCAATACACAAGAATAGCGCCTTTTCATAGATTCTTCCAAGTTACGTTTAAAGGCCGCGTTGTTATATAAACCATTCTTTGTCGATACCTGTTGTTCATACTATTCACATGAAAGAAACATACGAGAAAATGAATATGCTTCTAAAAACTGTTAACTACATAAAATATGAATGGAAAATATGTGGAGATCTTAAAGTCATATGGATACGCCTTGTAATATAGAGTGGTTTCACCAAGTTTTGTTGCTTTTTATGCACACGTTGCCCTGGGAATTTCCCATCATCACACGATTTGGTTGTAAGGTAGGATGGTGGTGTATTATATAATCATCGTTAATGGTTATTACGAAGCATTATTTGCTTGTGATACCAGCAGCGGTATGGACATTGTCGTTGACTGTTTGAAAAAGAGGAGAAGAGGGGAACACCGGTTTGGGTAGTGTGATGTAATGTCAATGCAAGCTGCATCTTGTGCAATACTATAGTTAATTAGTTTTGAAGAATTTAAACCAGAAAGTGATAAATTATCGGTTCATCACTAATCATTTAAATTCAATACAACAATAAATACTATCTGTAACGCAGTATTATAATAACTAACTCACTACCACTATTAAACGAAAGTATTCAAGGCGGGGGCTGGAAATACCCATCCACCCGATTTTCTTCCATTCCCACATATATATATATATTTTTAAAAAGTTCGTTTTATATTCATAAGCGTATTTCTAATGGTTGAAAAGGCAAGAAAGACAAATACAATCAACTGCAAATATCTTCAAACTATCACTAAATGCTAAAATGTGTAGACGTTTTCATGAAATATTTTCAAAACATTATGAATTTTTTTTTTCAAGTGCTTTAGATTCGCCATCTAATGTAATCATTTCTGTACCTGCTTGATTGCTGTTCATAGTGTAGAATACTAAATTCAATATTTCTACACGCTTTAATCATATGCTTTTTTTTTATATTTTATACTGTTTATCCTTCTTGTTTTACCTTTTTTTATTTTGTTTTACCTGTTTGTTAACTTTCTGTAATTCTCACAATGACACAAGGACAAGACACATACACCTAGACCCAAAGTGGAGATTTAAAATCCCCTATCCCGCCAGGAATCGAACCCGGGTCGCCTGAGTGGAAGGTAGTGACTCTACCGACTACGCCACGGCGACGGACTATACATTTATATCGTAATTATTACTTTTTTCTCTCTTTTTCGTTTACACTATTTTCCCTTCTTGTTAACTTTTTTTTTATTTTATTCTCGCATATAGACACAAGAACAGGACACACACCCAAACCCGAGGTGGAGATTTAAAATCCCCTACCCCGCCGGGAATCGAACCCGGGTCACCGGAGACTCTACCGACCACGCCACGGAGACGGACTACTCTTACTTGTCCATTTTCTCACCCTAACATGCCAACTAACGTATGTGAACTCCTGGGATAAAATTCGCTTATATGTTGGCAATTGCTTCGGAAAAACAGCACTTAAACTAGCATGAAATATTTTCAAATTCCTATAGAACAACAGTGCGCATGAGCCAGAGTTTATAGACAGCGATAACCCACAATCGAACCTTATATCGATTATCATTATCGATTACTATCTATCGCTATGAAATTTAAATTGCCAATATTTGTAATAAATCCCCAAATCTATGTTAAAAATATATTAATAATACTCGTATTAAAATTACCAAAGTTGATTAAAAATGGGTATACACTTACTTATCACTCCCTAACGCTTATCCAACCAGCGATAACTCAAAAGAGCGATAGAAAAATCATAGACTAAGTAATATACTCTGTGGAGAAAATAGCAGTTAGCATCACAATATTGTCTAACAGTGTCATAATATTGTGATTTGCATATTTAAGTAAATACTTCAAAATTTTTCTAATAATGTTATAAAAATTGTTTGAAAAGGTTTAAAATAATAAGTAATGTTAGTAAATACAGAAGAAGAGCTATAGTTTACAACAATATAACTGAAAAATCAAGCGCTAGTAGAAGTGCAGTTGAGCCATTGCTTCTAATGGGAACATGTGCCATCGCATTGGCCAACACGACTTTACAAGTCACTTGTTCTACGATTGAATATTAATAGGTGGCATCGTGGCATAGCATATCCTATAATGTTTGGAGTTCCTACACTTTACCCACCCAAGCACTGATTATTGGCATTCATAATAAATTAAGAATGAGAACAATTATTTTGAACTACATTTCTTTTGAATTCAAGCTCTGGTTTGAGCACATAATCTTGCATGAAAGAAAGAATAGACTTGCCTCGTGGTTACAGCAAAGGCCGGTTTGCAACCAACTTGAAAATCTGTTCATAATCACAATAATCACATCACATCATGTTTTCCACTTATCACAAACACTATCGTTACACATTATAAAAACACAATCAAACTTTAAAATATCACAAAACCTTTTAAATTACGAGTAATCGTGAAATTATTTTCATTATAACACGCGCTCGCATCTCAATCATGGCCATGTTGAAACAGGTACTGAATTAGTTAATACGCATGCGCTGCTGTGATGTCATAACATGGCTCCTACATAAACAACTCATGATTAGTAGAATTCTATGTTTATCTAATAATTTTGAAAAGAAAAGAAAAGAATGAAAAAAAAAATACCGGAAACTATTTTGCTAATTAAGCAAATATTTTAATTAAGGGAAAATATGCTTCACTTTACTTCTTCTTCATTGCCTCAGTTTAACCTGTCACCATATGGGTATTTTGCACATGCCACAAATCACTTTACACACATACACACACACTCACACACCACACACACACACAAACACACACACACACACACACACACATATATATATATATATATATATATATATATATATATATACATACAAATATATATTGAGGGGTTTCAGAAGAAAAAAAGTCCGTTGCCGTGGCGTAGTCGGTAGAGTCCCTATCTTCCACTCCGGAGACCCGGGTTCGATTCCTGGCGGGTAGGGGATTTTAAATCTTTACCTTGGGTCTGGGTGTGTGTGTGTGTGTGTGTGTGTGTGTGTGTGTGTGTGTGTGTGTCCTTGTATCTATGTGAGAATTAAAGAAAGTTAATAAATAGGTAAAAAAAAGAAAAAAAAGGTAAAACAAGAAGGAAAATCAGTATAAAAATGGGAGTGGGACAGTCGAGCTAAACAAACATACCATCATGAAGTAAGAGAGTTACCTTTAAGAGAAGCTTTGTTACCTGGGGCCAAGAGTATAAAACACCAACCTTTAGTTAAGAAAGAAAACATATTGCTGTCACCCCTTCACGTTAAAAAATTTGTTAAGGCTCTAAACAAAAGTGGTAAACGTTTTCTGTATCTGGAAGAAAAAAATCCAAGGATTAGTGATGGTAAATTGAAGAAATGTATTTTATTGCACCACAAATTCGTGAAGTGAAGCAAGACAAGAAGTTTGATGACGTGCTAGAGGACAATAAGAGAAAGCAGCATGGGAGCGATTCAAGACAGTGTGTGCTAATTTTTTTTGGGAAATGTAAGGACCGAAAACTATTAAGAAATTATTGAGAACATGCTGAAAACATATAAAAAATTGGGTTGTAATATGTCATTGAAAATACATTTCCTACGTTCCCATCTCTTCTTTCCTCCCAACATGGGGACTGTCAGCTATGAACACGGAGAACGTTTTCATCAAAACACAGTATCTCTCATGAAAATAAGATACAGAGGGCAATGATCACCCAGAATATTAGATGACTATTGTTGGCAGCTAATTAGGGACGTTCCTGATGTAAAGTAAAAATGTTCCAGAAAATATTTTTAGAATGTGAAATCAATTTTTTTTTCTATACTTCTATACTTTTTTGCATGATAAATCAGAAAATTTCTTTCTTAATAATCCTTGCATTTACAAAATTAACATAAGGAATTACCAGAATACTGAAATTATAAATGTTCAGTCATTTTCTTTTTGGATTTGCATGGAAATGTTCAATCACGTTTCCTACAAAAATGGTACGTGATAGAACATTCTGGATTGCAGATCTGAATTCAGCATAGATTACATATATATAATCACCTATTTTTATTCGAGTGCAAAAACAAAAAGTTTGAAATTTGTTCAGTGTTATTTTTGTTTACACATTTGATTTTATCTCATGCTGCTAACAGGTTTTTATTTTTCCATCTATTGCAATATTTCTTATCATCCTATATCGTCGTCACGTGATTTTTAGGAACACATATTTTATTTATATACAGGCGTTTGATATAAGGCGTTTCATCACATCCCATTCCTTGTCCCGGCCCTGCGTCTGGAACGAGTTGAGGAGATTTTGTAACATCCATACTACTTATATTATTTTGAGTCTGTTTATCTTACCTCAATATTAATGTCCATTTGTTCATGAGCATGTTTCTATTATATCTTAATCATCCTCAGAATCTTGAGCATCCTCAGCCAGTGTGTGCAATATTCTGAGGATGATTAAGATCTAATCGAAGCATGTTCAAGAACAAATCAACATTAATATTGAGGTAAGATAAACAGACTCAAAATAATATAATGAAAATAACCTGAAAGTATTAGTTCCTAAAATAAAACATCCATACTACTATTTAGGTTACGTTAGGAAAGTTACTTAAAAGTAGATTAGGTCGTTAGATTAGCTTTATTTAAATTACTTCACGAAATTGTGCTCTTTTCAATGTCGACAGGAACACCTATATCGGAGGAATTTTAGACGATAGTGATTCATTGAGCCTATGTTCCAGTTGTACAGTAAACAAACTTGCGTAACGTAAAATTGTAGAACTTTCATTGCAGGTGTCTTGATTCATGTATTTAATGTATTTCGGGCTAAATAGCCATGGTCTGATTTTATTAACACTCAACGTTTCGTCTACTACTGCGGTAGACATCCTCAGGAGATTCTGCGTGATCTATGACCTCCTAACTCTTCCACTGTCGGTTGCAGAATAAGTTAAATATAAATATTACTCCGTCTATTGGGGAACCGTGGTGCTAATTTTACCCACCATATGGCTGAATTGTATAATGTCATCGATGTACAATTGTTCTTAGGCAACATTTTATTTTACGGAAAATAAGACTAAATACAAGGTAAGATGGTACCAATAACTAGGAACTTCTATCTCTTATGACAAAAAATTATATATGTGACCGCCTAATCAGACGTTCTGGGGCCTACGTATTTTCTATGATGACGATAGATATCCTTTATTTACAATTTCATTATGAGCAGAATATATGCTCTCTGCTGACTACCAGCAAATTCTGTTGTTATATTCACCACATCCTCAATGGTTAATCTAATATATAAAAATGAACGTATGTTTGATTAAAATATATATACAGTCAATATGCCCATTTCACCAATTAATGTTTTAAAATGGTCAACAAGTTTCCACAGCCAAGCTGTCATTCTCAAGACCAGATATTGACTGAAGACAAAATTGATAATAATTTTTTTTTTATTATCAATTTTGTCTTCAGTCAGTATCTGGTCTTGAGAATGACAGCTTGGCTGTGGAAACTTGTTGACCATTTTAAAACATTAATTGGTGAAATGGGCATATTGACTGTATATATATTTTAATATTTTATCACCAAGAAGATCACTTGTGTATTAAATAAAGTATGTTTGATTGTTCATACTTTATGCGCGGCCATACCGTTGATCCGATTGTGATGAGGCTTATTTCAAAAATGTTCAGGAGATTCCCGGGATGGACATAGGCTATAATAGAGTTGTGATACTCAATTCCTACACCTTTAAAAAAACCACTTTGTAGTGGAAAACGTGAAAAAATAGCTCTTTGGACGCTTAAATGCCATAACAAATAGACAGAATTAATGCACACAGATTTTCTCAAAAGCTCTACAAAAAGTCCGCGACAGCATATGCTTTTCTCTTACGGATAACTCACAATAACAATTTTTTTCTTTTATTGATGCCAAGAAGATCGAGACAAATACGTAGATTCCTGTGCACGCATAGCAGCACATGGCGGGTATTCTTTTACGGATAACTCACAATAACGAATTTTTTCTTTTAGCTCATTTATTCCAAGAAGATCGAGATAAGTAGATTCCCGGGCTACACCGGGTAATCAGCACGCGAACCTTAAAATAATTATGATATACATTTATAATTATTTTTCATTTTACTTATTTAAATAATCATAATAAGTACATTAATGTTTGTCTTTCAGCTCATTTATGCCAGGAAAGTCGGGATGAGTAGATTCCTGGACAACGCTGGGTAAACAGCACGGGGTATCTAAAAATAATTACGATATAAATTGTTTCTTTTACTTATGTAACTAAACATAAAACACATTATTTTTTGTATTTCAGCTCATTTATGTCAAGGAGATCCGGATTAGTAGATTATCGGGCAACGCCGGGTAATCAGCACTGGGTATCTAAAAAAATATAAATTTATAATTATTTTTCCTTATACTTATTCAACTAAACAAAAAATCATATCAATTGTTTGTATTTAGGCGTAGCAGCGCACGCTGGGTTTTAGCTAGTGTAGGATAAAATGAAAACATTCAAAACAATTTGTTTCTCTCTGCAAAATTATTAATTTTCCAATGTTTTAAGAAATTGTACAGAAATGGACATTTTAAAACAATCGAAATATCAACGTAATCTGCATTGCATGTGCGTTAGAACACAACAATGTTTATTATATCTATTAATTTGTAATTGTCTTTAATTTCGGACTCATACGAAGCTATTAACCCGGCTCAGTGTAAACAGGGGGCTTAGGCTCTGTGACTGTTCACAACTGAGTAATATCTGACAGTCGCGTTCTCGTCGCGGGGGTGAACACTAATATATTAGTGACTAAGTCCTGTCAGGGACATTACAGTAACAAACATGAACTAGAATTTATAAAACACTGGCCAAACCCATATTATGATACGGCAGTGAGGCCTGGACAATTCGCAGTGTATATAAACAAATACTAACTGCGGCAGAAATGAAATTTATGAGACGTACTGCAAGTTACTCAAGAACAGACCATGAAAGGAATTCTGAGATTCTCAAAGAATTACAAACAGAATCAATAATGGGATATGTAAAAAAAAATGTAGAAACAACTGGAAATCGCACGTAAGAAGAATGAGCCGAATAAGAATACCATATCAAATATTAAATTATCAGTAATCAGACAAGAGATCCTTGGGCAGACCCTTCAAACGTTGGATTGAGACTGTATTAGACTCCTAGTCTATCACATGAAAGAAAGAAGAAGAAGAAGAGTGGAGTATCTTAGGTAAATTTTCTCCATTCCCTAACAAATTGCAATTAGCCTTGGATCGTACACTTTATTCCTCTGCTTGCGAAGCCTTGGTTCTGACTTACAGACAATATCAGGGAATTGGAGCTTAATCAGGGCAAGCACTAGCTACGCATAAAATATCGATTAACGACTAGGCGATAAGAATAATCTCAGGTACGTGGAAATGGACAGCCCTAATCTCTAGGTTCTACATTTTGACCATTATCTTTGTTGAAAGCATTAGGTAGAGAAATCGATAGCTGAGACCACAAGATTATTCGTAGCTCACATCTAATCCTCAGTCACTTTTAAATCACCAACAGATTAAGGCTGTTCCAGATTCTGAATAAACATGAGCTAAGGAATCTTATCTAAGGAGTTTCCAATTCATTGGTAATGCTATTCTATAAAACAGCGATAGCCAATTAGAAACGGGGTGAAGTCCATGTTTAGCGTTACGCCAGTGTCACAATATTTTAACCTTTAATTACATGTTTTAAGTCTCTTTGTATCCTATAGTACATGCCTAATAGAAGGAGGTTTAAGTTTTTCTCACTATGTAAACAAATCAAGATCAGTGTGATTGGTTTTAGCATGATATAACATAATTGTGCTTCATGATCATATTTTCACTATTTCTAATTATTAATGTTAGATGGCAGCACTATACAAAAATAGAACAATACAAAATCTACTGTATCATAAATGACAAACACTTGAACCGGCGCAATCCTGTTTGCTCGCAATGAAACTAGATACGTAAGACTTAATTAATAAAAGTAATATGTGTTCCGTAAACCAGGAAAATAGGATCATAAATTCGACTTGGTGAGGAATTTGTTTACTTTATGCAGCTTCTCCGTGATTGACATTTTCAAATTTCTAGTTCATTTTGTAATTTATTTTCCCGAATTTAGCCCTATGTGTTCATTTATTGAACGAATGTTCGGCTATTGCCTGGTGATATATATATATATATATATATATATGTGTGTGTGTGTGTGTGTGTTTGTGAGAGAATTCTTGGATAGTGTGACAGCGCACTGAAGTATCAATTCAAAGGTCTGGGTTCAAATTCCCGTCCAAGCATTTATTTTTCTTTTCAGGTCATATACAATAAACTTGTTTAATCCGGAACTTGAATAATGCGCAAATGTCCAATGTGAACAAATTTATTGGTCCCGGCAAAATAATAATAATTTTACGTGTATACATATTTTGTATAAAACGGAATCTATCCAACGCGCAAACGGAAGGATATTTCTACAGAATGCATGAAAAATGTTTATAAGACGGAAAGATAGAGAGAGAAATATATAAGTTTCCACTATATTGAATTCCCGTTAGGCGAATTAAAAATAAGCGATGATTGCTGCCGCCGGGTGAAATGTAGTTTCTACCTGTATTTTGAATTTTTTTGGGGCCTCACTGCACACCCGTTTTACCGTCGAAGTCGCGCATACATACTATACTTCACTTTCCTACGGCAGCGAAACTACAATTAATCGATTAATCGAATGTACATGAAAAGACATATACGGTGTTCCATAATCTAAGATTGTTTAATAATTTTTTTATTTTTTTATAATGCGGAGTCTTGTCTAACGTGAAATAAAATATTAGTCCCATGCGATTCGGCTTTGAACAAGTTTTACTGTACATATGTGTGTGTGTGTGTGTGTAGAAAAATTATCATGTGTTAAGTTAAAGTAAATAATAATTATTAAGTAATATCAAAACAACGAAGGGTAAATTAAAGAATGAATTTGCAGCACAAAGATATTTGTAACAAATTAATATGGAAATCACAAAACGCTAAAATTATAGTAGGCTTAATACATAAGCTAGAAATCAACATTATACATAGGTTAAGAATTAATAATACATGGGCTAAGAAATAACAGAAATAATTATTACACAAGCTAAAATTTGTATTTGTGTGTGTCATCCATTACTTCTTTTCGTTATCAGATTGATTTCAGAGTTTAGTTAGGTCTGCACTATACTATATTTTGACATGTAGTATATTAACTGACACCTCAATGGAAATTTAACATTTTTTTTTAATTCTGAAAATTCTTCTTGTTCTTCATACAAGTACTTGTGTAGTATTTCCACATAGCTATGTTTCCTATATGTATGTAATATAAATCATGAAGACAGTTTCAACTGTTCGTTCAATATTTGTCACTCCTACTGGTCTAATGGGTACTATCCAGTCTCTGTATCCGAGGTTTGCTACTGGTTGGAAGAATTTTAGTAATTTATAAATCCTTAATGATTACGGCAGTAGTATCTTGTTGACATCTCAAGAAACCGGGTTCGATTATTGCAATTCGTCCCATTTTTACCTTAAATACATGGTCCAGAACGGGGTACAAACAATCTAATAGGGTCTATATTTTAATTGAGAATTAGAGAAATCCGGATATGAAAATTGAAATTGTACTAAGTGATTGCGTAATGCTATGCATGTGACGTTTTGCAACTCATCAGCTAGTCTTGAAAATACTCAACTTTAACTACTATTGGCGAATCATTGTTTTTCTTACGCGCATTTATTTTAATATTCTTGAGTTTATCTTCTTTCATGAAGAAAGTAAAGCGATAATTACAGTGTGATAGATATACAGAACGTAAAAAATTGAAATAGGGAACATATTTTTCCCGCACAGATTTGAATCGCGACCCTAAAGGCCGAAATAGGCCTATTAAATTAGCGCACTGATATAGCATTTTTACGTCGCTGAAAATTGTACTTTCAAATCTACCTTCGGACGTCCATTCATACTCGTCCGAAAAATTCGAATAAGCTTAGTAGAAATCGAATTTGTAAATCTCGAATTCAGGGAATTCAAGGACACAATTCCCCTAACACCATATCTATTGAACAATTTTTAAAACTAAAGCATAAATAACAGAAGATTAGAGAAATTGTTTCGTCAACTTTCTTGCTATTCTATAAATGAGCAGTTGGTAATACTAGACGATAATGGTAGAGCAATCGTTACACAGATATCTTCATTTATAACCTAACGGGCACACAGAATTTCGCCTGTAGTAAGAACTCGGGAGAGGCGAAACACCGTGTATCCGTTAGGTTATAAATGAAGATCTCCGTATTTTGTCTCGTTTTCTAAACACAGTATAAGGATTCCTAATTTATTAGGAATTGATTGTATGATAGCATATGCAACAAAAAGTATCATTTTTTAAACCTATACATCCTCATGTGGCCAAGGGTACTCGTTTGTGGGAGTTGCTTATTCAAGTTAATTTAGATACATTTATTTCACTACAGATGTCATCTAGTGACAACTGGTAGCTCACCACCTCAATAGGAACCTAGTAGACAATTAGGATAATATTTGGATGGTAGGCCTACGTGTCTATTAAAATTTGCTCAGATTCTTGAATTTAGGCACGGGGTTCTTTTCTGATCCCGAAAATCTTATGACTCAGAGGTTTTGTCCCTTGGATTTTTTCATTCTAAAAATCCTCTACTTCGGTGGGGTTTGAACCCATGATTCTCGGGACCAGAGACAAGGAACATAAGTGCCGAAACTGAAATACTATGAAGTGCGCAATAATAATAATTGGACTGTACATCAAAATAAAATAAATTAGTCTTTACTCACATGTCAAAACTTTTGCAAGACAATAGAGAATACTATTTCAACACAAAATTCTTTTTGTTTTGTTTTTAATAACATTTTATGTGTCAGATTTTAAAATAAGCATAAAAAATATCCAGATTTGTTTGACATCTGTCATAGTGAAAACGTAATAAAAATGTGAAAATTTTCCATCAAACATTACATGATTTTGTCAACACAAAATAGTCAACAATTTTATGTACAGTAAAATTCAAATTGTAATTTGTTTGTGATTATTTTATACTGAGATAACACTAAGCTTATATACAATTAAGTCTCTATTCACAAACATGCTTATTGGAGCGTTGTTTATACAAACTAACATTGTCTATGATTATGCTTAATTTGTTTTACAATTATACGCTCCACATTAAAGGGAAACCGCTAATTTAATACAAATGTTAAATTGATTAAACCTCTACTCCGTACTCTTATTTTTTTATTTTATATGTCTCCTAGGATATACAAGCCATAGAACGAAGTCGGACGTCTATACGCAGGAAGCAAAAACTCTAAATCATGCATTAGATAGGTATACAAAGGCAGTTTTTTTTAATATTAACACATTGCAATTTGCAGATGATCAAATTTTACTGACTGAAGATTATGATGACATTGAATATATGACCAAGAAATTAACGGAAAAACATGAAAAGTCGGGATTAAAAATTAATGTGAATAAAAACTCAATACATGGTAACTGGTGATCGTGGAGCAAATTCGGTATTAGACGTTTCAAAAGGTACCATTAATATAGGGTACGCCGTAGTGTAGTGGTTAAGGCAATGCGCTACAAACCGGAAGTTCGAGGGTTCGAGTCCCGCTGAGGTCAGGATTTTTAAACTGACCCAAACCTTCTGGTGGCAGTGGGGTCGACTCAGCCTCTAACGGAAATGAGTATCCGACGCTTGTTCTAGGGGTAACAACCCGGCTGACAAAGTGCCGATTGTCTAGAAAAGTGGGAGCCGTAACTTCCTATTACCCCAATTGTATCGTATGGCCTATAGTGGGATCACTTTACTTTTTACCATTAATATTTTGTAACCAAATTAAATATTTGGGAGTCAAATAAAAGACGATACAAACAATGATTTGGAAATAACAAAAATAATAGTTAAAGGTCGATCTGCAATAGCAATGTTGAATGGAATTTTGTCGCAAATGGTAGTCAATGACCAATAACGTTTCAATGAATTCTGTTACACCAATGACAGTCGTGTTTCACCTCGCTCTTTATCGATCTCTCTATATCAGCTCCTGCTTTTGTGATAAAGAAAGCTCCTCCTTTTTTAATATTCTGAACAAGTTACACCATTACTTTTCTCCAACAAATACATTGAATATATAGCAAATAGTGAATAGATTCAGTGATTTTAGTGAGTTGTTTATTCAAAATATAAATGATTAACCTATAATGTTGATTATAATAGTTTGATATGTTTCATTATCCCTCCACTAGAGTGCATTCTTACAATATTGCGATCCTATTTGGCAATAAATATAATGATCGAGTTGCATTGAATATACATAACCTCACATTTCTAATTTGTTTTCTAACATCGCCGTTTACATTAAATATATAAATATTTTAAAACACCGGTAACTATATTCAAATAATTATTTTTTACTAAAGAGCTTAATTTTATTCGTTAAATAGTCCTAACAAATGCCACTCTTGATTTACAAATTCTCTATATAAATTGGAATCACTTGTGGCATTACTTATGATAAACAAATATCCAAAGAAACTAAAATCCATATTTATAAATAAATAAAAAGAGTTCAATAACTTATGGAGCGGGAACGTGGACTATAAGATCCAAATTAAATTCGAAATTGTAATTAGACAGAATCAGAAACAGTATTATCCAAGAAAAAATAACTTTAAAGAAAAAATA